>JAJTUV010001118.1:585000-853559 GCA_021653895.1 Mastomys natalensis | reverse complement strand
CGTTTCATGTAATCAGGACATACATGCAAGCAAAACATCCACTGTCAGGGGCAGCCCTGCTTATACACTGAAGGCCTAAAATCAGTAATAGGCCTGACATACATGCCTGCTAGCACCAAGTCTTGGGTCTCTGTGGAAAAACACTGAAACAGATAGTTATAAGCTATTGTACACAAGCAGCTTTGGTGGAAGGCTGCCAAACTTAAGTAGTCATAGACCTTGCAGATAGGTAACGTTGGCGGATAGTACCAACTTAGATAAGGACAAATGAATCATAGTTAGAGTCATAGTGACATGTCCCCTGAAACTTCATTCCCCTGATACTCTGTTCTGGAAGATATGTGTACTCCCCCTGAATACCCACATTCCTGCCTCATACCCTTCCCCACATCCTGCCTTTTTTGTGTATATAACCCCTGTGTGAAAAAGTAAAAATTGAGATCTGATCAGACTATAGACAGTCGTCAATTTCTTGTGTCCGCCTGTTTTCTCCCCAGCTTCTCTTTCAGGTGATCTCCCCAGAGCCCTGTTTAATGTCCTGCTGGCCAGGCCAATCCACACATGAATAAAATTTAAAAACATTAAAGAAAAGACTACCTATTTGTAGAAGGCAAAGAGACTGGCAACAAGGATGTCCAGATCAATGGGTGAAAAGGGTACAAGGAGTCTATGATGGTATTTTTGCCATTGGTCAGTTAATAAATACTGAGTATTTCATGTTGATATATATGATGTATATATCTGATGTATATATTCATCTTGCATGCTCACACACACACACAGGGAAGAGAGAGAGAAGAGAGAGAGAGAGAGAGAGAGAGAGAGAGAGAGAGAGAGAGAGATCTGTTAAAAGGATTTTACCAAAACATTATTTCATTTTTTCCCTGTGGCTGGCTTTTTATTAATACAAAAGACATTGATTTGTGGTGATATTTTACATTAAAAATAAACGTTGGAGGACTGTTTATTAATTGACCCCTAAATATCACGCTGCTGAGTACTGGGCTTGTCTGGTACTAGGTTGAGTACTGGGCTTGTCTGGGTACTAGGTTGAGTACTGGGCTTGTCTGGGTACTAGGTTGCTGGACGTCTAGGTTTTGAATCACTTAAAGACATCTTGAGACAGCTGAAAGGCAGGCAGTCCATGGTGAGCACTCACAACAGCTAATGGTCTAACAAGCACTGTCAGGCCGTCGTGCATTTCAGCTGCTCGTTTTGCTGAAGGCAGATAATTTATGCTACATCCCACAGCACAGACCAAGTGCATAAAACCAGAGAGGAATGCTAATGGGACTAACGTTACAAATTCTTAAAGTGACAGGCTTTTTTTTTTCTTCTGTTGTTGTTGCTGTTACCTGCCTTAGTCTGATTGCAGTCAGATCATGTAGATATTTTAATAAATGTGGGTAATAATGGAATGTAGAGTCTTGGCAGAGTAAACTCCCTAGGTCAATAGCCATAGCTGACAAAAGCTGATGAGTTGTCTGTACAGCAGAGGGTTGTGTTCAAGTGTCTGGAGAGTAGTACACATTTGGGGACTTGAAGAAAGAAATGTATTTTATTTGTAATTATGATGCGTGTCTGTGTGTGGATGTGTGCAAGTGAGTGTGGAGGCCAGAAGCACTGGTCCCCCTGAAGGCAAACACTTGTAAGCCACTCAAAGTGGATACTGGGGACCAAACTCTGGTTCTGTAAGATCAACACAAGTTCTTAACCATTGAGGCATCTTTCCAGCCCTGCTTAGGACACTTTTTCTTTCTTTCTTCTCTTCTTTTCTTCTTCTTTCTTCTTTCTTTCTTTCTTTCTTTCTTCTTTCTTTCTTTTCTTTCTTCTCTTTTTTGAATGAATATGGGCTGGGGATATAGCTGCATGGTACAGTACTTGTCTCCCTAAGGTCCATCTCCACACTATTGTTTAAGATAAAAAGAGACTCTGGGAGGTGGGCCAGTGTTTAAGTGTCTAAGCATGAGGTTCTGCGTCAGGACACCAAGTACCCAAGTAAATACCTGAGTGCACACACCTGTGACCACAGCAGACGGGAGGCAGAGGCACACGGGTCAATGGGGCTTGCTGGCTGCCAGCCTAGTCCAGGTTCGGTGAGAGACCCTGACTCAAAGGAATATGATAGGCAGGGTTACAGCAGGACAACGCTGACCTCTGTGTGTGCACAGACTGCACACATGTCTACACACAACACACACACACACACACATTTAGTGATTAATTAAGTGTTTGAGTTCAATAATAAATACTCTTCTGATTATTACTTTTCAAGTGAATGAAATAATAATAATAGCAACCAACCATTAAGCATCGTTCACTTGCCAAAGACTGAGTGGAAACCTGTACCAGCACATGCATTGTCTTCCTTCTGTCTCCACTTTACTGCTAGTATTGTTTTTATTCTTCTCAGTTCATAGACGTGGAACAGGGTCACAAAGCCATGACTTGTTCTGCTGGGCCCGTTCCAAGGTGTCACAGCATGTGAGAGTCGCAGCCAGATCTGAACACAGCTCTGATATGAATATTTAGTCACAAGGCCACTGCCCTTCTGCATGTATGTCTTTTTTTATCTAAACTAGTTCATAAAGTAGAGGCATTTGAAGGCTGACCAGATGGCTCAGTGGATATGGACACTTGTTGCCAAGCCCAAGGACCTGAGTTTAGTCTTCCTGGGATCTACATGGGGAAAGAACTCTTTGTGTGTGTGTGTGTGTGTGTGTGTGTGTGTGTGTGTGCAAGTTGTTCTTTGACCTTTACATTCCTGTTGAGGTGCAACACCCCAAGTGAGAAAAAAAATCACAGAAGCATTTGAAGTATCTCTCAGACGTTTGTGAGCGTGTAAGGTCTGTTGGTATACGTGCCAGTACAGGACAGATGTTACTTGTTTCATCCAGGTCCGGTCCTTCCGGCCTTAGGAACCAGGTGAGCTAATAAGCTTCCCTTCTGAAACACTCCTGTGATAGCCAATGCTTATTGACAGGTGCTTTTATTTTTTTATTTTTTTATTATTTATTTATTTTTTTTTTTTTTGGTTTAGGATTTTTTTTTTATTGGAAATTTTTTTTTACATTTCAGATGATCTCTCTTTGCCCCATTTCCCCCCCTCCCTCCCAGGAACTCACTATCCCTTCCCCCTCCTCCTGCCTCCACGTTGGTGTACCCCCACCCACCCTCCCCTGTACCTCACCTCCCCACCCTCGAGTATCCCCCCCCCCACGACGTCCAGTCTTCATGGGACCAAGGATCTCTTCTCCACTTATATATAGCTCCCTTGCATATATAACTGGAGCCATGGGTCCCTCCCTAAGCGCTCGGAGGCTGGTGGTTTAGACCCTGGGGGCTCTGGTTGGTTGGGATTGTTGCTTTCCTCATGGTGTCGCGAATCCTCTCAACTCCTTCTGCCTTCACTCTATCTTCTCCATTGGGAACCCCATGCTTTTAATTTTTTTTATTTTTATTTTTATTTTTTATTTTTTTGTGAACAAACACAGACGGGATTCGAACTCGGGAGAGACGGCCGCCTCGTACTCCAGAGTGTGGCGACTGCAGCGGTGCACCACTGCTGGCTGGCTTGACAGCTGCTTTTATGCCAGGCACTTCCTAATTACCTTCTCAGCTATCACTTAGTCCTCACACTATCATCGCAGAGGAAGGGACTGTTACTCACGCCTGTTTTACAGACCAGGAAATTAAACCTGTTGAAGGGTGATCATGTCGGCCACTGCAGTTAAGCACTATAGCTAAACCAGATAACATCTCCTCTACCCCATACCTGGGATGGAACTTTACAGTTTACAAAGTACTTTTCTAGCCAGTTCTTTCATTTAACCCTTAACAACCTAGTGGAAGAGAATTATCCACAAATTCCAGACTGAGAAGATTGGCTCAGTGTGGTTAAGTGGTCTGCTCACGTTCTTGCCATCCACGCTTAGGAATCCCCAGTCCTTTCTATTACGTGATAGCTTTAAGTAGCTTGATCATCAAGGTGCATGAGACAGAGAGGTATTTCCTTTTGTTTACGCTCTTTGTGGCACAGAACATTCTGGAATCCGGGGGGCATACTAGCCACACTAACAGCTGTTCAACAAAGCATGTTGAGATCCTGTCAGCAGGCCGTGTAACTTCAGGCCACCCCTTTGAACCTCATTTGTCCTCGATTTCTTGTCCTGGTGCTCTCCGAGGGCTCCCGTGAAGATCAAATGAGCTGGTCTATATCTTTACAGAGTGAGCTGGAAAGTGGGGGAATTACTTTCACGCTGATGTTTTTAATTCTGCATTTTCCTGACAAACACCACAGGTTCCATTTCCTGTGTGACTGTCTTTCTTTAGGGGAGTCTTGTCTCAGAAACTCTGGGATTATTTTAGGTTATATCCTTATTTTTAAAAGAAAGGTAGGGAGAAGAAAGGAAAGGGGAAAAAAAACCTTAAAACCATAAGAGTGGAAGAAAGATAGCGTCAGCTGGGGGAGGCAGTAACTGAAACAAACAAATAAACAACAACAACAAAACAAGAGTCAAGGAGAAATAAAGTAGAAGACTGCTTATGATAAACCAAAAGCTAGCTGTGATATGCGTGTGTGTGTGTGTGTGTGTGTGTGTGTGTGTCTAGTTTAACCCTCAGGGTCACCTTCTGAGAGAGGTGTTCTTCCTTAAAGCTTAAGAAAAACCAGTTTTTGAAATGTACATTTATTTCTAGAATGCATTTTATTATTTGTTTTCATTAATTAACTTATTTATTCACTTTATATCCCGTTAACAGCCCCTTCCCCTTTCTAGTTCCCTCTCACAAATCCCCTCCTCCATTATCCTCTCCTCTTCTCCTCAGAGAAGGGGAAGCCCCCCTTGGGTACCAACCCTCCTTGGGACATCAAGTTGCAGCAGGACTAAGTGCATCCTCTCTCACTGAGTCCATCTAGGGAAAGGGGATCCAAAGGCAGGGAACACAGACTGAGACAGTCCCTGGTGCAATTGCTAGGGAGCCCACATGAAGACCAAGCTGTACATCTGCTACAAATGTATAGGGGGCCTAGGACCAGCCCCTGCAGGCTCTTTGGTTGGTGGTTCAGTCACTGCGAAGCCCTGGGCCCAGGTTAGTTGACTCTGTAGGTCTTCTTGTGGTGATAAACTAAAATCTAAAAAAAAATATTTTAAAAACTAAAATTTTGGATTTTGAATTCTGTCAAACTACGTTGCCCATGGCCAGACTTTCTGGTCTATGTATCCATTCTTTTAGCATCCTATGTGGAGTCACCATTTTTCCTTTTTCTGAATAGGTAAAATAAAATAAAATAAATAAATAAATAAAATAAAACGTATAAGAAATATAAAATAAAATAAAAAATAAAATAAATAAAATAAAACGTATAAGAAAGGTAGGCATGAGAATTCTCTTTCCCATGCTTGTCTTTCACTTTGCTGGTTTCATACACAGTCCAACCTGGTTCTCCTGTTAGTGGATACTAGTATCATCTTCAGAGTATGGAAATAATTATGCTTTTCCACTTTTTTAAACACAAAAGACACTGCTCCATTTGGTGCGTCTTCTATTTTCCACAATACATCTTGAAAATCATTCCCTATTGTTACTTAAAAGCATTTCTATTTCTCTCTCTCTCTCTCTCTCTCTCTCTCTCTCTCTCTCTCTCTCTCTCTCTCGATCCCCTTCCCCAACCCCCTCTCTTTTTTCCTTTCTCAGAGCCTAGTAACTTGTTTTATGGAATGTCATTACATTAAAGCAGGTCTCTGCTGATGGACATTTGAAGCGTTGAGACTTTTTTTTTTTTTTTTTTTTACAGTTGCTGTTTTAAATGCTTTAGTGAAGGGCTGCGAGATGGCAAAGGTTGAAATAGGATAAAGAGCAAAATCGAGACGCTCTTTAGTTGTAAGGTTGTGATCTGGGAGGAGGCAAGAATTAGAAACTTTCTGGCCCTGCCTTGTGACGAAGTACATCTGGAGTGCCAGGGGCTGCGTGTTGGCTACAGCTGTTCACTGAGGGGAAAGAAGGCAAATAATCTTTTCTGGTGGAGCCGCTACACACCTGAGCTTGGTCTGCTGTCTCGGGGTGAGGACAGATTGACAGCTGGTGTATGAGCCGCCCGAAGGTAAACTCCTGTAATAAAGAAATTGATAGCATGGTAGATAGCGGTGTGATAAGGCTATTATCCACAGGTAGAGTTCTTTCAACAAGCGCTACCGACGCTCTCATGTAACCCTCAGTGGAAGAAAAACAGCTCCACGGCTCCTTCTTAACCTCTAAGCAAGCTCTGGCACCTTATCAAGCAGACGGGGATTTGTCTTTGTACCACGGACACATGTCAAATAAAATACCCAGTAAAGGGCAAAGCATTTAAAACAGAAGTGATGGATCTTAGGTGTGTGTAATATTTGGTAATATAGTCAGTGTTTATTTTGATGATAGGATCGGGGCAGGTTTCCTCTTAGGCTTTTTAAGGTTAGAAACCACACGTGTGAGACTTGATGCTGTCATTTTGGTGCGAAACCTTGGTTTTCCACCGAAGAGAGAGAGAGGAGTAACTTGCCAGCTAATACCACAGACCGACCACCAGTGTACTTAGAAATGGATACACCTGAGAAATTCAAATGTAAAATTATCAGTGTTACTTATGCCAATGCTCTTTTGTGGACTGAATCAACTGTTTTGAATTTATGTTATTTGTGTTACAAGGCTTTACCCAATTCCTGATTTTTATGGTTAATGAAGATCTCTCTCTCTCTCTCTCTCTCTCTCTCTCTCTCTCTCTCTCTCTCTTTCTTTCTCTTTCTCTCTCTCTCCCTCTCTCCTCTTTCTATTCATTTATCTCTCTTTCTTTCCTTTTTCCTTTCTTTCCTCTTTTGTTTTAAAGACCCAGTTGAGAGGCAGGTGTGGGGAGGACACACAACTATAAAAGGGGATGAAGGGGGCAGAAGGTTCAAGGTCATTCTTAGAATGGGGTCAATTCTGGTTGGCCTGGGTGGCATTAGACCCTGTCTCAAAAATAAAATCAACTGAGCAGAGAATCAAATGAGAGAAAAATCTCTTTGCTAACACTGGTGCTGACAGGGCAGATGTAGGAACAGGATGTTCCGTGATGGACACTTGCAATTTCTCTGGCCTTGATTTTCAGGAAAACAAGCAGTGCGTTTTGTAGATGTACTTACTAAAAATAGCAAGGCTCCTGGCGTTTGGAATGAGTTAGGGCACATTTTGATTCTTTTTGTTGCCCTAGGAACCTTTTCTGAGGTTCATTGAGAAATCTTGGCTTTTTGTTTCTGTTTTGGGGCAGTGTCTCACTGTTTAGCCCAGATTAGTGTAGAACGCATGACCACGCTCTTGTGTGGTGGGGTTACAGGCACTGTTTGCCATGTCTAGTGTGAGAAAAACAGTTTTCAAGTCATTGAAATACAAGTAACTCTGGAGGACAGGCATATTAGAACTTTTTTCCTCTATGAAGACTGGTGAAGTATAAAAACACATTAAATTGAGGGGACTTTACCTTTGTCCCATAGACATGTGTCAGACGAAAACCTAAGGAGAAGCCTGCTTTTCTTCTCCTCTCTCTTTCAAATATTTAGACCAGAGGACAAACTGCAGGAGCTGGTCTTCTCCTTACACCGTATGAAGCCCAGAGACTGAACTCAGGTCTTTAGGCATGGTGGCAAGTGCCTCTATGTGCTGGGCCACCTCAGCTATCCACTGAGCCATCTGGCCTGCCCCAGCTTTTGAAAGTAATTTTATTTCAAGGTTCAAAAGGTGGTCATTTCAGAAGTATGGATTAAAAGCTTACTTGTTCATGAGCCAAAAGAGCTTGAGAATCCATGGTGGATAGATTATGGTTTTCCCAAGTAGTCCATTTAGAAACTGATTTATACAGCGCCGAAATTCTCCGAAAACCAGTGGTGTCAGGAGCACTGTTGCTCTTTCTTTTTAAAAAGATTTTATTTTGTTAAGTGTGTGCACGTGTGTGCTCGAGAGTGTGCAAGCATGTGTGTACGGTGTGTGTGTGTGTGTGTGTGTGTGTGTGTGTGTACGTGTGGTGCCTGAGGAGCCCAGAAGATGGTGCTGGATCCCTGCAGCTGCAGTTACATGCAGTTGTGACCCACCTGGCGTGGTGCTGGGAACTACCTCAGCAACATACTAAGCTCACAGTCTGCAGCTGAGTTACACGTTGGCCCCGCCTGGCTGACATCTACGACCTGGTCTCACTTGTCCATTTCTCTCTTTGTGAGGCTGGCTTCGACCAGTTTCCTGAGCCTCCAGTGGTATGCAGTGACCTGTATTGAAGACATTCTAGCACATTACACTTCTGCCAGGGCTCTCTTTACTGGCCCACGATTCTCTTTTCCAGCTAATGTGCACTTTTGGTACCCCAAGGACTGTGTTTTGTTGATAATTGAGACTGCCACTGAGCAGTGTCAGGTATGTGGGAAATACTTACAGAATAAAAGATGCACAGATGAGTAAGCTCACTGAGTAAGTAACCTGGATTCTGTCCCTGGGTTTCATACAGTGTAAGGAGAGAACCATTGGCTTCAAACAATGTATTTTTGGCTGTAAACTTCTCTTTGGTCATACATACGAATCTTGGAAATGTTTCAGAAGGGAGAGGAGATAGACAATGCATTATCACACTCTGCTGAGGGGCTGGAGGGATGGCTCAGTGACTAAGAGAGCATACTGCCTTTTTTAAAGGACCAGGACTTGGTTCCCAGCACTCAATTCAGGTAGCTCAGATTGCCTGAAACTCCAGCTCCAAGAAATCCACAGGCAGTCGCACTCACCTGCACACACCCCACAAAGACACCACGTATACACATAATTAAAAAATAAATCTCTAGAGAGAATTCCTGTGAGTAAAATAACATTGTCATTTTGCTTCCACCCTTAACTTTTTTTTTTTTTTTTTTTTTCAAGACAGGGTTTCTCTGTGTACTCTTGGCTATCCTGGAACTCACTCTGTAGACTAGGCTGGTCTTGAACTCAGAAATCTGCCTGCCTCTGCCTCCCAAGTGCTGGGATTAAAGGTGTGTGCCACCACCACCCGGCTCACCCTTAACTTTTAAGATAGGTCTTTATTAATCCCCCATAATTAAATTATATCACTTGACCCACAAATTTCTCAGCATTTTATTCTGAAACTCTTCAATCGTCCATGAATAGAATAGTGCTGTGTGCATCATAGTACGGGTCTATCGCATGGATTTATGTGTCAGAGAAGGTGTCCCATCATGCTGGCTTAGACATAAATTGTTATTATTATTATTTTGGTTTTCTTGAAATAGGGTCTCACTATATAGCTCTGAGTGTTTTGGAACTATAGAGGTTGGCCTCCAACTCACAGATATTCTCCTGCCTCTGCCTCTCTAGTACTGGGATTAAAGTCAAGCACTACCAAGCCCAGCTGATATAACTTTTAAATGTGTATTTTTACCATAATTAAAAAGAAAAGTATATTATGGTGGTTTACCCCTTTAATTCAAGTGCCCAGAAAGCAGAGACAGGAGAATCTCTGTGAGTTCAAGGACAGCTTGATTGGAGAGTTCCAGGCCAAGTAGTGGTACATGGTGAGAATTTCAAATCCAAAAAAAGACAGATTTTTAGAATGTTGACCATATAGTCTAATTGAGTAAAAAAAAAAAAAATCTTTTAGAATGTTAACCACAAAAGATGGAGAAAAGCCCCATTTTAAATCAAAATGGAAAATTTATTGTTTCCTGTATCAACCTAAGTGAAAATGCCAAAGCGTGGAGTCAGGTAAGCATCTGGCCGAGACTGGCCCTTCGCTGTGGTGACAGATACAGAGAGACTGATGGAGGACGAGTTGCCAACTTTTCTAAGTCCTTCCTGTATATTCTCATTAATTTAGCCTTCTGTCTTTTTGCTATTTTTTTTTTTTTCCAGTTCCAGTGTCTTCACTGTAAACAGCTTATTCTTGGGTTGCATGTAACAGCAAACTTCCTCCAGAGGCAGAGTTTGTACATATGGCAATTTAGAAAAGAGACAATTTAGCTGCAGAGTGCAAATTGCCATGGCTACCCTGGTCATGTTTCCTGGACTGGGCAGGTGGGGTGGAAGTTCTTATGAAATCACAGTTGGACTTTATTGAATTAGCTTTTTTTCTGAAAGAACCCCAAATTGAGTTTATCACTTAGCCTAATTGGAGATAGTTAACAAGGATCCCAGCCAACCTCACAGAAGTCTTTGTGTAAGAATGGCTGCCGTGTTGCTGAGCTGACAGGAAAACAGGCCTGGCATTATAGACAGATGGACAGTGAGCTTTCTCAAAGTTAAAGGCCCAGAAGCTTGTGAATATTGTGTACAGACAGCCATCATGCTGGCTCCGCCACTGAGTAAGCACTGCCTTTGACATCACCATCATGTGGCCTGCAGCACCGCAGAGAATTGGTGAGGGAGGTTACATTGTCTGCCTACTGCAGGCAACAGAGAAATACAGAAACTTCGCATCTGTGAGCTTCTGAGAGGCAAGGAGCAATTGTTCTGTCTTAAGATTTGAATGTTATCCTCCATTTACAAAACCTTTATTTTATGTATATGTATGTGTGTGTGTGTGTGTGTGTGTATGTGTATATATATATTATGTATATGTATGTCAAAGGGAAACTTGTGGGCAACAGCTCTCCCCTCTACCATGTGGGTCCCAGGGATTGAATCAGGTCATCAAGATTGGTATCCTTACTTGCTGAGTTATCTATCTCACCAGTCCACACCCTTTGCTCTTAAGACTAAAATCTCAACCATCCATTTAAAACAATCAACTTTGGGAAGAAGTGAAGGAAGGAAATTGAAGAAAATTGAGTATGGTTTTTTTTGTTTGTTTGGTTGGTTGGTTGGTTGGTTTGGTTTGGTTTTTTTGAGACAGAGTTTCTCTGTGTAGCCCTAGCTGTCCTGGAATTCACTCTGTAGACCAGACTGGCCTTGAACTCAGAAATCTGCCTGCCTCTGCCTCCCAAGTGCTGGGATTAAAGGCATGTGCCACCATTGCCTGGCGAGTAAGAATTTTTTAAAAAATGTATTTATGTTATGTGTATGGGTGTTTTTGCCTGCCCGTATGTCTGTGCGCTATGTGTATGCACTGCTCAAGCAGGCCAGAAGGGGGCGATGGACCCTCTAGAACTGGAGTTACAGGCATCTGTGAGCTGCCACACGGATGCTGTGAACTGAACTTCAGGCCTCTTCAAGAGTAGTGAGCCATTTCTCTAGCCCACAGGAGAATTTCCTTCCTTCCTTCCTTCCTTCTCCTTCCTTCCTTCCTTCCTTCCTTCCTTCCTTCCTTCTCCTTCTCTTTCTTCCTTCCTTCCTTCCTTCCTTCCTTCCTTCCTTTTCTTCCTCCTTCCTTCTTTCCTTCCTTCCTTCCTCCTTCCTTCTTTCCTTCCTTCCTTCCTTCCTTTCTTCTTTCTTTCTATTTTGTCTTTACATAGCCCTGGCAATCTGGGAACTCACTATGTAGACCAGGCTGGCCTTGAACCTACAAAGGTTTGCCTGACTCTGCCTTCTGAGTGTTTGATTCAAAAGCTTGTACCACTATGTCCAGCTTGAGAATTGTTTTAAAAGGAAGGTAGAAAACATACTTTCCTGCTTTGCAAAACCTCATGGATAAATTAATATTGTCGCAAAGTATTTTTTAATTTTAAGAAATGCCTTGAAATTGAATTAAGGTGCTTTCAAATGCTTTGAAATTAGTTCTTAATGTGTTTCTGTAAACTCAGATGTGTTCTCTTCTGTTTTATGTGGGGTTTTTGCTGTTGGTGTTGTCTTTAAAGATTGTTTTTTAATTTGTATATGTGTGCATTTGTACACCACATGTGTCTAAATGCCTTGTGACTATAGGTGACCTTGGCGGGCAGCAGAGGGTGTTCGTCCCCTGGGGTTAGTTATCATCACTTGTGGGTTGCTAGGCTGGGAACTGAACTCAGTCACTCAGTTCCCCTGGAAGAGCAGGAGACTCCTAACGCTGAGCCACCTCTTCTGCCACAAGGCTTGAGGTGTCTTTGAACTAGTCTGCTACCTGTCTTGGGCTCATCTTAAATATTCTGCCTTTTTTCTGTTCTGCTTTTCCTTGGGGGACGTCTGTGACTTCATTCACATTTTCTTGCCTGTGCATCAAAACAAAAATTTGAACTCTAAGTTCCTTCAGATATGAATAGTTTGTCCATAGACTGGCTATCTTAAAAGCTGGTGGTAAAGCTCTTTAAAGTAGAAGTATGACTATTGTAATATCACACACATAGACACACACACACACACACAAGAGAGAGAGAGAGAGAGAGAGAGAGAGAGAGAGAGAGAGAGAGAGAGAGAAAAGAGATTTTTAAAACTCCCACTGTTTAAAAACAAGATCTGAAGTCATGTGTCCCTCTAGATTCTGTCTGGAATTACTAAGCATAGCTTTCTTTCAGTCTCTGAATGTTCGGAACCCTCCTTGAAGGCTGGTAGAGTGTTGTCACGAATCCTGTTATTGATGTTAGTGGCAGAGCCTTCTAACTCCAACCCCCGCTGAGCCTTTAGAAACCTGGTAGATTGTTAACAAGGTTAGCGGGAGGTCATGAACTCTGCTCTGTAGACATGCAAAGTCTCAGAGCTTTCATATGGAGTTGGCAAGGAAAGCATTCTCATATTTAAAAAATTAAATTGTTTATGAAGGACAAACCTAAAATCGTGTTAGGTTTTAATACAGTTTTTGCTGTATACATATTGCATTTTCAAACACAATGTGCTTAGACAATTGTTAAGAAAGCTGATTCTGACAGTATGTATAGAATCCACCCCCAACCATTTAAAAGAATTAACAATAATTTTCTGTATGTTAGTGGAAGCAATTTAGAAATATTTAGTTATTTCCATAAAGAAGGTGTATGGTAGCTATGCTATGAAGATCAGTCATTTGGAAATGATCAGAACCTGTAGTCATTAAAGGGTGTATTTATTACTCACGTACACTTAAGGAAATATTTAGAGGAACAATTGTTGCATTAGAGTCACAATTACAACGCCCGGTGGGACACGCTGTGACTACAGCAGCAGTATATTTTTTTCCAGCGGATATTTAGGTATGTGAGAATTTTCTGGTGACCACTTAAGTTTCCCTATGCTTAGTGCAAGTAACGTCTACTAAATCAGGAAAACCACAGAGGAGGAGGCAGAGGTGGGGTGGGAAGTTCACCAAAGTTTAATCTCTTCAAGTGCTCCCTAAGAATCTGAAATATAGCTCTGGAGAAAGTTGTATTTTTTTTTTTTTTTTTTTGTCAGAATTTATTAACAGGGGAGGAAAAGCTCAGAAAATCAGCAAGCATGCTCCTCCGTTCTACTCTTGGCTCTTGGTCCTACATTCTCTCAATTGGTCTTTTAAGCTAAAGGAACACGTTTTGACTTCATTCCAGCTACTGGCTGATTCATAGGGTCAGACTCCACCAGCCTGAATAGCTCTCTCCAGGAAAGGGAGGCACTTCCTGGTGGGTGCAGGGCTTCTTTGTGTGGAAAGTTGATTGTCTTCCCATCCATTAGCATTTATTGAGTATTTGGTGAACAGCTGGGCACACCAAAAGCGGGAAGAGCTGATGCTAGGAAGTCTTTTCCCTCATTTGTCCAGAGAGGCAAACTGTAGAAGTCAATCCTTGAAGTAGGTCTTTAAAGGTGCCCTAGTAGAGCTACGGTGATGATCCCGCCCCGCCCCCTCCGGTTAGAAATGAAGGAAAACTTTCCCAAGTGTGGAAGGGCCCACCTTTCGGGAGAAAGCATTTCCTACAGAGGGCAGAGAACAAAAGCATCACGCTGTGTTTTGGAAGACAAGCAAGGAGTCTGGTGTGACTTAGGGGTTGAAACAAGGTTTGTGGGACACCTAGGTGGGAAATCACAAGGATGAGCAGTTATAAAAGCTTCCTTTGGACTTTTTTTTTTTTTTTTTTTTTTAGCAGAGGACTCTATCAGATGTTCTGAAAAGTTGTTAAAAGAACAGAAGAAGAGACCACTTTGACAGGAGGACTGATCAGAAAATAGGTTAGAAACAGAGAAATTAAGAATCCAGGTGAGAAGTGATTAAAGTCTCATATAAAACCTTCCCCAATGGGTCTAGAAGGGCACAAACTAGAGAGAGAGAGTCAGGAGGCAAAGTCAACAGGATCTGGTGATGGATTGGATTTGGGAGTAGAAGAAGCAATCGATGGCTTTAGAGTTGTGGCGGGACCAGGTACATAAGGTAAGCACGGTGCGAAGGCAGGGTCACCAGCCTACAGGCGATAGCCAAAGCTTGTGGGTGTTAGAAGACCAGATGGGTTAACGGTGTGCACTGTGTGTAATCATTACTGAAAGGGTAGGGCAAGACCCTACCCTTCTGAAGCGAGTAAAGAAAGCTGCAAGGCGGAACCCCGAGGAAGGACAGACAAACAGAGGTTTCAATCTGGAGAACTAAGGCCAAGGCATTCCCATGAAGGAGCAGTCAGTAACGCGGCGGCGCTTCCGGTAGGCAAACTCCCCTCCTAGCTTCTCTCCAGACCGCCCTTGGGAAGGGACTGGGTGATCTTCTGAGGGCCAATTAGGAGAACAGCAGCAGCCTGAGGGAGGTTCCTTCTTTTTCTCCTACTGTCTTAATCACCCATTTTAAATAATGACTCCTTTCTGCAGTGAAGTTGGGTCCCCCCCAAAACCACTTAACGGAGTATGCGCAGTTCATAGTGAGCAAATGTTGAATTGAGCTGTGATTGATCCACTTAGAACCACATCGAACTGACTCTTCTCTAGGTACAGATGCAACTCAACTCACATCTCTGCTCCCAAAACTTGCTTACTGACTTATAAGCCTGTCCCACCCCACAGCTCTCAAGTCTGAGTGTCAATGGCTGGAGGCTTGAGTTCTGGCTGCACAGAAGTCTGTCCTGAACCCTGGAGTCTCTGACTAGGTTGGGGGTCACATTGCTTGAGGCTATCCAAGGAGAACCAACTCTAATAAAATCAGGCATTCCTCTCTTCTAGTTCCCAGATTCCTTGAATATCTTGCTGTAAAAACAGTCCCTTGGAAGCCGGGTGGTGGTGGCGCACACCTTTGATCCCAGCACTTGGGAGGCAGAGGCAGTCGGATTTCTGAGTTTCGAGGCCAGCCTGGTCTACAGAGTGAGTTCCAGGACAGCTAGGGCTACTCAGAGAAACCCTGTCTGGAAAAAAAAAAAAAAGAATGCTCAAAGCATTAAAAAACAAAACAAAACAAAAACCAGGTCTGGAGAGACAGTTCAGGGTTAAAAGCACGAGTTCTTGTACAGGACATGGGTTTGATTCTTAGCACCCACAGGTCATAACCATCTCTAACTCCAGTTCCAGGAATCAGAAGGCCTCTTCTGACTTCCTTGGGTACGGGGCTGTATATGATGCAATACATCATGATGCAGGCAAAACATCCCTACATATGAGACAAAATAAATAAAACCAAAACAAGAGTTCCTTATCAGAGCGACGGCAAATTCATTATTTGAACTTAGACAACTGTGGAGGCCGTCTGTCTTCGTACCTGCTCCAGGTATTTTGAAATTTCCTTTCTCCAAATCCACATGAGTAAGGAGGGCAAGGGCCTAAACTTACATCAGCTGTAAAAGGTAGATCTGGGAAGAACAAGAAGCTACAGGATAAAAGGACAGAAAAGCTGTCAATGTATTTTTAAGCTGGTACCCAGAGACATTCCCACCTGCTCTGTATGTACATGAGCTCAGCAACAGAGATTCAGCCAGAGGTCCAAGATTCTGTCCACAGCATGAAACAGAAACACCCCTCCCCCACCAACAAGGGACCATTCGTGATCTTACTGAGTCCTTACAACTGTGACATCATTTTACCCACTTCACAGGTGAGGAAGCTGAGGTTTAAAGATGTCAGGTAAATTCCCCGAGAGCAAAGGAATATCTGATGCCCTGAGATGCAAACCCTCGTGGCTGCCTCGGAGCCTGAGATCTCACAAGTAGAAGAGAAGAAGGCAAAAGAGATAAAGCTGGATGTGGTTACATACGCCTGCGATTGTAGTTCCTGAGAGGCCAAAGGAAGAAGACCGTGAGTTCTAGAACAGACTTGGCTACCTAGTAAGACTCTGTTTCAAGAACAGAGCACGGTGGCACATGTCTATAATCCCATCACTGGGGAGGGCGAGGCAGGAGGATGGAGAGTTCAAGGCCAGCCCCAGCTACATGAGAATCTGTCTCAAAACAACTCTAAAATCCCCCAAACCAACCAACAGAGAACATTAACAGAGAGAGAGAGAGAGAGAGAAGAGAGAGAGAGAGAGAGAGAATATACAATATTGCTTACTTTCTTCAGCTGCTGATTCTCAGCTATTTTCTTCCTTTTCTTGTCAGCCATCAAAACTGTCCCTCCATTGCCTCGTGACTTCCCATCATCAGTCTGGTGTCACCTCCACCCACAGTCTCCCAGCTGAGAGGCCCATGTGTGCATGGCAGACAAAAATCCTCCCAGGAAGAGCCAAGGCATGCATCTTCCCACAATCTGTCCACACGGGTCTGCTGTTTGCACAGCTGGGTTAGTTTCTTTCAGTGGCAGAGGAGAGAGGCTCCAAAAGAACGCACACAAAACTTTTCACGGTCTAACTAGAAGAAATTAGACTAAGGTCCTGAGGTTCCCACTGTATGTTTAGAAGCCAACCATCTTTTATTTTCAAGTCTCCTCTCTTGTCAATGGATATGGGAGACATTACAGAAACTACTATATAAATGTTGCTATTTAGTTTTGGTATTTGCCCTAGGGAAGTTCCTTCCTAAAGAAATCATTTTTTTTTTTTTTTGTCTTCTTAGAAATATTTAAATCTCATTCTAGATGGCATACTTGTGACTTTTCTGTGATCAGAACTGGTCCATTGTGTTCGGAGGCTGCCTGGACCACCACCCTTCCTCGGCTTTCTGCTTCCCTCAACAACCCCGCGTCTGGTTTTTCAATTTAAAGCAACTGTTCACAGAATTCCCACCATGAAGGAAAACACTGTGAGTCAATACACTTTGGGCCAGGGCCAATGCTCAGATAATGAAGTCGGTACTACTTATGCAAGAAGGGATTTGCCCCCATGATGGTAATAAATCTTTCATTTGTATGTCATAAACACAGAATGCCTAGATGTGTTCAAAGACCCTGTTTGGAATTAGTTAAGTGGAGTTTCCCTCTGTTTCCATAACAGGTTTCGCAACTATTAGTAGAACTTAGCTATTAATTACTAATGAGTAGGCTTTATTGAGGTCTGAAATAGGGAAGAGCTATTTATTTTGAGTAAATCCAGGGCCTGGTCGGTATTTCCTTGTGCTGTGTGAACATTTATTTACACTTTTAGAGGCAAACTGATGATACCTTCCCTAAGGAGCTCAAGGGACAGGCTGAGCAATGCATGGTGAGATGCAGAACTGTGTGGTGGAGAGATGCCCAGAAAACTCTCAATTCCTTGTGAAATCTTAGCTGAGAGTGGTCTTTCAGAGCAGGTGCACTGTTCATGCACTGTCTCCGAGCTAAGTGGATTCCAAGTCAGATTCTGTGAAGTAGAAACCACATTAAAAATTGTATTTAGATCTAAAGTCCCTTCCCTTCCCACAGGAATTACAGTTTCGATCAAATAAGTGCTGAACAATATTACTTTTTTCTTCCTTGCTATGGTGTGTCTAGAAATGGTTTGTGACAGAAAGTCTTTTTATAGCCTGGCTTTCAACATGCATTTATGTTTTAATGATATATTCTCCACCTGTAAAAATGTAGTTCTAGCCCGTAGAAAATCAACACATTTGAAGCTTTCTTGGTATATTTAAGCTGTCAACAGTGTGCTTTCTGACATCTGACATTACTCGGCTTCCGCCTTTAATGGCTAGATTGTTTTCTAAAGATAGTCTAATGACACAAGGCTCCTAAACCCTGTTGGACCATTGAACTGAGAATGACCTGAGCAGACAGAGACCCTTTGACCATCTGTCATTGGGGAGCGTATTGATCTGGACATGGTGGCTGAGGGCAGTGTGTACCGAGGCTATGGCAGTTGGCTGAGGTGTTGAGAACCCTACTTGATATGTTTGTGAGGGTTTGATTTCTCATTGTGTCCTCCCCAGCTTGGAGCCCTTGGGCAGTAAGCAACCTGGCTGAAAAAAGCACACCACCAGGTCAAAAGGGTACATCAGTCCTCGTACATTATCCCATCCCGACACCCTGTAGCATGGCTAAGTAATGGACGAGAAAGGAGCCCTTCGAAGTTTTTATTTTGAAAACTTTCAAGCACCTAGGAAATCACTTACCTGTCAGAACTCTTTCCAACAGTCTGCAGTCCACTCATGACTAGTGTTCTATATCTAACTGTTGTGTCTCTGAAGTCAAAAGGGCTTGTTATTAATGTCCTGAAAGCACAGCAAAGGTAAATGGAGAGACATTGATCTCTGACTCTAGTAGGTCTGAATAAATGAAGCACTTGGCAGGGCCCGAGGTTTTCTCCCTGATGCTTTGAGCAGTTCTATGTATTCACTGACATGCTCCTGAGTTTAAGGGAATACAGCTTTTGTGACAAGCTCATGGAGGGAATGTTTTCTTTTTTTGGATAACATCTTTAGAATGTACAGGTTGATCAAAGCTAAGTTCTTAAAATACTGTAGATATTTACATGTGCCAATTGGAGCAATTAATACAATAAATGTAAAAGTAATGGTTGCCAATGACTGTCATCTTGAAAGTAGAAGACATACACACACACACACACATACACACACATACAACATATATACACACATACACACACACATACATACACACACACACACATACACACACATACACACACATACACACATACACACACACACACATCACACACACATACACCACACATACACACACATACACACAACACACATACACACACACATGCACACATACACACACACACACACATACAACATTAAACAACACACACATACACACATATACACACACATAACAATATGCATATGTATATATGAGCAACCTCTTTTTCACATCTCCCGGTGTCTCAAAAATAATTCTGGATTGGTAATATTCCACGCCATTGCCATATCTGGTATCTGCTTCAGTGAGTACTCAGTAAGCATTCATTGTTGAAGATATACAAATCACCTTTTTGCGTTACGTGTGTGCTAGGAATCAAGCCCAGGAGTTTTGTGTGTGCACAGTACACACTCTCCGCCTCTTTCACTCCTAGCAGTGATTCCAAGATCACACAATCTGGGATGGTTGGAAAGTGTCTAAGGGGAAAAAACACTGAAAGATCAAGAAACATAATGTATCAAGGACACAGTTCGCCTACTAGGGATTGGGAAATGTCTGCAGTGTTAGCTTAGTTATAAAGCTCACTCAGCAAACATTTGCTAAGACTTTCTAAAATTCTTAGCAATTCTAGGGGACTACATAGAAGGATTATATTAAATATTTTCATTGTGAAAACAAATCAAATACTCATAAAAGTAGAGAGACTAGCATAGAGAACACATGTGCAGACCTCAGCCCACCTCACCGAGCTGTACCACTCTTTCAGTCTTGCTCTCTTTCTCCTTGTTGGCACTTGCTGCAGGCGGTAGAGGAGGATTTTTAAGCAACTTTCAGGCATCACAGCACACATTTACTTACGTGAAGTAGCTTTCTTTTCCATCTCTCTCTGTGATCACACACAAATCCTTCCCACCTCTTCATGACAGGGTAGAGCCAGCTTGCAAACTGAGGCTTATAGTTTGCTCTGATCCCCACAGACATACATACATGTAGGCAAAATGTCTATACACATAAAATAAATAAATCTAAAATGTAAAAGACTAGAAGCAATAATAATGCAGAAATCTGGTGATATTTGCCACCTTGTAATGTATTTATGATTCAGAAAGAAGAAATAAAGTACGATTTGATTGGTGGGAAAAGACGAAGAGGCAGAGGCTTGAGCAAGATCTAGCTCCATCAGGTGACTTTTAAAGGCAGAGACAGAAGAACAGAAGGTCGGCGAGAGTTTTGTTTGTCCAGCTTCTTTTTCAGTTTGTTTGTTACAGTTATGTTTCTGTGCATGCATGTGAGGAGGTCAGAGGACAATTTGCAGGAGTCTGTTCTCTTCTTCCCTGTTGTTTCCTTGGGTCTCTTGCTGCCATATTTGCACGAACAACCCATCCCTTTATTTTATAATGGGCCCATCCTTCTATTTTAATTTCTTCTGCTTTGATAGAACACTCCACCCAGATGCAACTTAGAGGAGCCAATGATTCATTGGACTTACAATTCTAGGTCACAGTCCATCACTGGGTGGAGTCAAGGTGGGAACTTGAAGGCAGGTCTGCTTGCGGTCCTACGAGGCATTACCTCCAACCAAGGAACCTACTTCACAGTAAAGGAGGACAGCAGAAACCATGGAAGATAACACTCACAGACCAGCTTACACTTAGCTAATTTAACACACACACACACACACACACACACACACACACACACACACTTCAGGACCACTTACCTAGTCACCCACTGTGGGCTGAACCCTCCAGTATAAATTAACACCTATAACACCTCCTGAGCAAGTCCTCAATTGAAGCTGGTTTTCTCAGATGATTCTTGGCATAGTCAAGATACAGTTAAAGCTAACCAGAGTAACTATATATATACCAAAGTGAGCATTAAAGGACCCTAGAAAACCTTACTGTAGAGGAATAATGTCACATCTATAGAGTGACTTCAGCTTTGGTAGATTAAGAAGAAATGCTGAAATGTTTGTCGTCTACCTAAATCATGGGGACAAGGAGCTATATCAATAAAAGAAGTTTTTGTTTGTTTTGTTTTTTAAAAAAAAAACTATTTAACAATGGAGAAAAAGTTCTACATTCATGTCTCTCATTTTATTTATTTTAAAAATATGTTTTGAGGTGTGAAGAGCCTGGGAGGAGTCGGGGGAAGGGAGCTGTGGTTGGTGTGGAATGCATGAGAGAGATAAATTTAAAAATATGTTTTAAATTTTCTATTACACTTTCTTTTTCACTTATGCTGCGTGTATATGTATGGGTACAGGTAGGTGCCATGGCACACCTGTGACAGGTAGAGGACAACATGCAGGGATTGGTGCTTTCTTTCTCATCACAGGGGCCTCTGGGATTCGCAGGCTCCACAAGAACTACCTGCTGAGACATCTCACCAGCCCTTCTGTCTCTCTGTTTTTGCCTTGCCTTCCCTTCCTCCTTCCTTCCTTCCCTTCTTTCCTTCTTCCTTCCTTCTACTTCCTTCCTTCCTTCCTTCTGTCCTTCCTTCCTCCCTTCCTTCCTTCTGTCCTTCCTTCTCTTTCCTTCCTTCCTTCCTTCTGTCCTTCCTTCTTCCTTTCCTTCCTTCCTTCCTTTCCTCCCTTCTGCTCCTTCCTTCCTTCCTTCTCTTCTCTTCTCCTCTCCTCTCCTTCTTCCTTCCTTCCTTCTTCTTTCCTCCTCTCCTCTCCTCTCCTCTCCTCTCCTCTCCTCTCCTCCTCTCTCTCCTCTCCTCTCCTCTCCTCTCCTCTCCTCTTCTTTTCTTTGAGACAGGGTGTCTCTACACAGCCCTGGCTGTGCTAGAACTCACCATGTAAAGAGACTGGCCTTAAACTCACAGGAATCCACTTGCCTCTGTCAACATTCCAGCTGTTTCTTCTCTCTCTCTCTCTCTCTCTCTCTCTCTCTCTCTCTTCCCTCTTTCTCTCTCTTTCTCCCTCTCCCCTCTCTCTCTATCTATCTATCTATCTATCTATCTATCTATCTATCTATCTTTATTTATTTGTTTGTTTTGGTTTTTTAAAACAGGATTTATCTGTAGCCCTGGCTGTCCCTGGAACTCACTTCTGTAGACCAGGGTGGCTTCAAACTCAGAAATTCGCCTACATCTGCCTCCCAAGTGCTGGGACTAAAGGTGTGCAATACCATACCTGCTTAGTCTTTCTTACTTTAACATTAAGTATTCCACATAAAATATTGTCCCAAAGTAAACAATTCCCTTTCAAGTCCTGTAGGGATTTGGAATGAAAAAAATCTCGTTAATATCTACTATCTGGGATAGGAGTTAACAGCAAATGCATACCTTCAAATTGAAGAGAGTTACTTTAAGTCCTAAACACAGACCCACGAGAGGCAGAACATACATTAGTATCATACATTGTCATCCTTTTTCAAATGCAGAGAGCTATTATTATTGTTTAAGCTTTTAGTCAAGTGTTTGAATCTCAAGTCAGTATACTTCTCCCTGATGTCTCTAATTGCAGGAAGACATTTTTAAATCTTCTAGTACTTGTCAGAGTACAGTGTGTTCTCTTGCATGTTCTAATTATGGATTACATGTGGATCTCCTCTGTATAATGATAGTCTTTAGACTAGTCTCCACCCTGAAATACTTCATGTCCCTAGAAACGTCATAAAGGTGGAACACAGCTATTGATCTAATGCAGCGACTTCAAAGCAGTTATGTCTGGTATGGACTGAATCTGCTATCTTAGGCCACATGCCATGTTCTTAACAAACATTGTCTCTTATACCTCACTGAAATTAACAGTGAAACTATGACTAATAAAATTGGTTTAGAGCCAAAATTCAATAAAAGCAAAGTTAATTATATGCTTGTAAGAGAATAAGCATACAGTTAGATCAATATGCAAATCATGACCTTCAATGGTCTTCACTGTCTTCTTTTTAAGCCCTTAGTCTTGCAAAGATTAATTTACTACCCAGAACTTCATTTTATGAAGCCACCCACACTTAGATTACTAGATTTTTAATTGTTTGTGTATAAATAATATATTTGTATCTATCCTTGTGTAACAGTGTATAAGTCAATTAATGTATCCAGCATCATGTTAATGAAAGACCAGAGCAATTTAGGAAACTAAATTCCTAGGACACTGTTTAGGCACTATGGCTTGATATTGCAGGAAATGCAAATTATTTAGACATCCAAGAGTTTATACTCTAGTATGGAAAAGATAGCCAAGTGTACAATGTAGTATTTGCTGGTTTGTTTTTAAATAAAGACACAGGCAAAAAGCAATAGAGTGGAAAATGGCTGCAGACAATGGAGACATTTATCACCTTCATGGCAGCTTTTGCCAAGGAGATGGCATTTGACTGCATCTTGAAGAATGAGTAGAATTTTCATTGGTGGAAATAAGAAGGTAGGACCAGGAGGAAGAGGTGACTAAAAGCACAGGAAAGGACATAGTGACTGTGTAACCGAGGACCAGAACATGGTATCTTCCACCATCCTGCCCAAATATGGTAGTGTAACCCTGCCATACAACTTTTGACTTGGAGCACTGGACTGGTTAACATAATACACAATAAATATACCTGTAAGTTATGCTTACATGGGGAACAGCAGGTCATAAGTTAGTTATATATAGACACGACTGCAGGGTCATCAAGATGACTCAGCAAGTAAAGGCACTTGACACCAAGCCTGATGACCTAAGTTCAATCCTTGGGACCCGTCTGGTAGGAGACCGATTTCCTAAAAGTTGTTTTCTAACCTCTGTGCACATGCCGTGGAACCCGCATGCATACCATAGATGAATGAAATTTAAAATTAAAAAAAGAGGAGTGACTGGGAAATTCATAAATACCCAATTAAACTCAAATTAACCGCATTTACTGATGTAACCTCCTTTTAGGTCTCAAAGTATTTGTAGCCACTCTAGTACTCTACCACTCAAGAGGAAGCAGGGGATGAGGAGAATGCCAGAGTAGAGAGATAGTTGTCTTACTTAAGTGAGGGCAAGTATCTTAGCTTTGCAAATTTTACAAAAGTGTATAACCTTGCAACATGTTGCCAGTAGCTTAGGATTCCCCAGTTTTACGGCAAATCAGCTTGCTTCAATCTTTGCCACTGACCTCTCTACAAATTCATGAATGGCCTTTTCCTAGCGACTGTGGTCCAAGGCTCTCTGCCTTTTCTTCTCTTCTCCTTCTCAGTTTCCCCTTCTTCTTCTGAGACATGATCTCTCTTTGTAGCACTAGCTGTCCTGAACTAGCTATGTAGACCACACTATCCATGAACTCAGAGGTTTGCCTGTCCCTGCTTCTTGATATTTTGGGATTAGTGGTATTCAATTAGATTGTGGTTACATCTGGACACTTCTTCAGCACCTGTTAAGAGATTAGAGCAGGATTCTGGATGACAAGAGACTCAGTGGGTTAAAGTGCTTGCTAAAAACTCTAAGAAGCTGAGTCTTACCTCCAGAATCCACCTGTGAAAGGAGAGAACTAATTATAAGCTACCCTCTGACCTCCAATGATTAACTCCTCCCCCAAAATAAAATAAAATAATTTGAAAAGAGTTTAGAGCAGAATTCCCAAAAGTTTCCAAGGACCTTAAAGCCTCTAGCTTGCATTGAGGTTACCGAGGCTTTCCTGGAGAAAACTAGTTCCTTATATTTTTGTCAGAGTGGCTAAAACTTGGCCTGATGGTGCCAATATAGATTCTTGCTAATTGGGAGTTTGAGGCAAGATGATCACAGGTTCAAGACCCACCTGGACTCAATAACAAGTTCAAGACCAACATGTACAATATAGTGAGACCTTGTCACAAAATTAAAAAAAAAATAAGGAAGTGGGATGTATGTACTAAAACTTATCATGCCCAAGGCCTTAGATTCAAATACCTAGTACCAACAAGGAAGAAGGAGGGAGGGACAGACAGACAGACAGATACAGAATATAAGAGGGAAAAGTGCACTTTCCACAGCTTCTTGTTGTTAGGCAGGCTGAAGAATTCAAATAGCTTCTTTAATTTCCAGATAACTTGAGAGTCTTTTTCTTGGCTCCTTTCCTGTATTTGTTTTTTTCTTCATGACTTTTATTTGAAATGAAAGAAAACATACATTTTGAAGACTAACATTCCAAGGTCATTTTTCTTTCCATGCCAATTATGTGATCTGGAATAAAGAGCTTCCGTCTTTAGGCTGCGAGGCTGACTGAAACCCTTTGTGTATGGAGAAACTCATTTTCAAAGGAACCAACTGTTTTTTGTGAACTTCCTGTTCACTGGCCAGGAGAGCCTTCCCACGGCCGCCTGCTTAAACCCATTGGCTTGCAGGGTCCTTAGGCATTCTCTGGACTGTCGAATATCTTAAATTTCTGGGTAGATGGGACCGATCTGAGATAGTTATACAGGGCTTTGTTTTGTGTGACAAAAAGGAGCCATGAAAAAAAATCCATAAAAAATTAATTTATGACCACGCTTTTGAGAGAATTAGTTCATGAAAACATAAAGATGAAGAATCCCCGGTTCCAACCATCCTGAAACTCAGATTCAGACTTGGAGCATAGCTCGGTGAGAATACAGCAGCCTCGTCTTTAGCATGGGGTTGGGCTTGGGGGTGGGAACCTTGGAGTCTAACAAAGTTAAATACACCATATTATTTAATACACCCTGATGAGGAGAACAGGGCAAAGTACGTGGCTACTTACTTTGTTTGGGCAAGCCAGTTTGACAGTGGGCCTTAGGGATCCATGGAACTCTGTAACTAAAATGATTAGGCCTTCCAAGGCTGAGAGAATGGCCAGTACTAAGAAGGCTTGGCTGTATTCTATGTGAAAAGATACAATGAAAGAGGCAGAAAAAAAATATAAATCTGAAATTTTCATTGTAGCTAGCTGATCCATTTACAGCAACTAATATTTGATCACATACATGTTATAAATTGAATGGTCCTTGCATTTCAAATAAGCTGACTTTGGATCATCTAATCAGTGCAGAACATTGGCCAAAAGCTTTCAAATCCAGTGGTGAAACATAGTGTTCTTTTCTTATTTTTAGGTTGTAAGAATAATCACAAATGTGGATCGCTATGGTGACAAGGAGCAAGTCCTAAAACACAACAGTTCATTTCTGTTAAATACATGAGTCACCTTTTACTATGTGATTCAGTAATGACAGTTCCAAAAATCTCAAGACATCTCTCTCTCTTCTCTCTCTCTCTCTCTTCTTCTCTCTCTCTCTCTCCTCACACACACACACAACACACACACAAGAGAGAGAGAGAGAGAGAGAGAGAGAGAGAGAGAGAGAGAGAGAGAGAGAGTTCTTTTCCTCTTACTTCTTATGGCCTTCATAGTCTTTGTCTTTTGGTTCAGGATGATAGCAGACGTTATCAAGGACATTTTCTTGGTCATTTTCTTCTAATTCTTCTTCTTCTCTTCTTCTTCTTCTTCTTCTTCTTCTTCTTCTTCTTCTTCTTCTTCTTCTCTCTTCTTCATTCTTCATCTCTCATCTTCATCTCTCCTCCTTCTCCTCCCCCTCCTCCTCCTTCTTCATGAGATAGGGTTCTTTGTATAGCCCCAAATATCCTGAAACTTGCTAGGTAAACCAGGCTGACCTCAATCAAAGATTCACCTGCTTTGCCTCCCAAGTGCTAGACTCAAAGGAGTGTGCCACCACCATTCAGCAACAGTAAGATATTTTTAAAGTAAGATAATTTAATTTCATGATATTTCAAGTTCTGTGTCTCACTAGATACCAGTGGATGGATACAGTACGTTATACTTCTGTTTTGATGCTCTAAAGGACATACATGTTTTACTCTAACCCATACACAAATACCTGTAAGGAAGTACTAATTGCCAATCTGTAAATTTTTGAGGTTCTACTTATTTGTATTTTATATGTGTGGGTGCTTTACCTGGGTGTGTCTCTGTATACCACTTGTACAGTATCACATGGATCAGAAAGGGGTTGGATCCTCTGGGACTGGAGTTACAGATGCTCATGAGCTACCATGTGGGTATTGGGAATTGAACTTGGGTCTTTTGGAAAAGCACCCAGTGCTCTTAACCCCAAGCCATCTTTCTAGCCCCAATGTGTGTTTTTTTTGAACAGCCTTCTTTTCTTCTAGGCCACATATGCAGATAGAGAACAAATAAACAAAAGATACTCATTTTTTAAACTAAGTATTATAAAAGAATTATTATCAGGAGGAGGAAAATAGACTAACAATCTGTTTATAGTCATGAAAACCTAGGTTATAAAAAGGTACCATTGTTTCTCATCACTTACAGCCTTTTGAAATAAACTTGGAAGCATGGAGTTTGCAAGTCTTCACCAGCTGCATTATCATTTGTCTAAATAGTATTCACATCCAGGTGTGGTAGTGCACACCTTTAATCCCAGCACTCCAGATGCAGAGGCAGGGGGATGTCTGTGAGTTCAAGGGCAGCTTGGTTATATATAATGGGTTCTAGGCCAGTTAAAACCACACGTGAGACCCATGTCTCAATAAAGACTTAAGAAGGGCATGGGAGTGAATGGGACCATACATCTACTTGTGTGTATGAAGCACACGGCTTGATGCTCTTGAGGGCAGGTCTTCACAGTGTACTCACATGAAAATTAACTAATAGAACAAGGTACAAACATGTCAAAAGACAACCCAAGGACGTGTTCAATGAATCAGACAGAGTAAGGACAAAAGGACTCACGAGAACATTCCCGAGGGTGTGTGTCAATAGTTTTATATGCATGACACTTTTGTGTAAATGAGATCATAGGATATTGCTATTGTGTAGTTGGTTTTTGACCCAACAGTATGTCTCAGAGGTCTTTCCATGCCAGTTCATAATTAGTTCAGTCTCATTCTGAAGTTTTGCATTACTTCCTGTCCTGTATGTACTGTAGTCTATTGAAGCACTGCCGTGTTTAGTTGACAGTTCAGGAAATGAACTTGAAAAGGTTTTGGATAGCCAAAGGGTGCAGAGATCTTCAGCTGTATTTTCTGTTAATTTAATTTTTAAAATTGCTAGTACCCACCTGCCCCACCTTTAATGTACAGACCAGTCAGCCAGTTTTCCACTGGAACAGAGACTTCCTTAAATCACTCATCTTCAATCTTTTCTTTGCTGTCTTCCTGCTTACATCTATCTCTTGCCTCTACTAAACAGAAGATAACACTTATTCTAATTTTCAATGTCATTGGTTTTCTGGTCGGTCTTAATTTAATGGTGCTACATGGTTAGCTGATTTTGGACTATTCTATTTCCATCTTCTGTATTATAAATTTTAAGTTGGCTGGAACGTTGCTCAGTTGTTAGAGTCCCCTACCAACAAGCAAGAATCCTTGGGTTAGGTCTTCAGCACCATATAGAACCCTGTCATGGTGACATGCCTGTCATGGTGACATGCCTGCCATCACAGCTCTTGGGAGACAGAGGCAGGACGATCAGAAGCTCAGGGTTATCTTTTGCTGCATATCAAGTTCAAGCCTTGTCTGAGCTGGGAGACCCTGCCACAGAAGGGAAAACAGGTAGTTTTGATGAACTAGCCTTCAATGGGAATTTCATCTTTGATGGTTTTCATTTAGGAAACTATGGTCTTTAAAGACTATCTGAACTTTAGTGGATAGAGAAGCTATCATTCCCTTTGATAGCATGGTAAGGATGTACAGCGCCATCACTGTATAGTTTGAACACACGGTAGCCTGTAGGGCTTGGGCCTAGGAGCCCTGTAGATTTGAAAGCATGAGCAGTTTTGCACAAAATGGTGCGGTGTCTTCATAGACCTCCTGCATACTTTAAACTACGCCTAGAGTATTCATTGTATCTGGCCTAATATGAATGCCAAAGTTGTTATACTATATTGGTTAGAAAATAATATGAAAAAAATGTCTATATGATCAGCAATTTTTCCTAAATGTTTTCAATCTGGTTGAATCTGTGGCTCCAGAGCCTACTTGAAGAGATTGGCATGGGCTTCCCGGGTGAGTCCCTTTGCACACTGTGTGTTCAGCCATCTCTTCTTGCTTAGATAAGAAACAAAGAAGCGAAAAGTAATTCTTTCAACATAGAAATATTTTGGGGCTCATGTAAGATATTTCATGGGAAAACCAAGGCCGTGCATAGGCCACTCTAGCACTTTCCCAAAGAAATGACACATCTGGAATCTCAGATGCACTTCTGTAAATTGAGACTAAGTCACAAAAGTTGGAGTACTTTTTTTTTTCCAGGTAAGGAGAAAGTGTTCTCTAAGAAGAATTTTAGAACAAAACAGTTTAAAATCTGCTTTTCTGGTATCTCCAGACACTGGAACACAAATAGTTGCCTATTGAGACAGAAGTTTAGCAGCAAAAAAACCATACAGCTTTCCAGAGATGAGGTCTCATCCCCTTTGTGGTCCTAAGAAGTGTTTTGGAAGTGGGTGAGCCACTGCACAGGTGGGAGGCCATCTGGGTGACCCTGACGGTTCCCAGCCTGCTTTCAAACATGCTCTTAAAAGCTGTGGTTGGTGGCTTTTTCCAAATAAGAGCAGATTGGGAAAGGCGTTAGGGACTTGAAAAACATCGTTCCCATATGTAGGCATGGGACTTTCCAGGGCCTGTGTCTTTCAGTTTTAGGATAAATTCCATCCTTTCCCTCCTGGACGCTGTGTTTATAGACACAACATGAGTGGGTGTAAACAAGGCGGTACATTCAGTAACTAACCTGAACGAGAACCAACAGGATCATTGAGATCTAAAAGACAGGGAGGATTCGATCTTTGGGCTCACCTATAATTTGTGCACCATAAATGTAGGAGGAAGTCAGCAGGGACGTTTTAATGACAGTGCTGTCTATAGCGGTAGCATCAAGCAAGACATTGGCATAAATCATTGGCACTTTGCAAAGTGTCACTTCTGTCAACCTTCTAGTGATGTGATCTTTAGTCTTTCAAATCCATAGACTGGCATTTGGATCAGCTAAGCATCTCACGCCCTGTCTTGCATATTAAAGCTCATCCAGCCAATACTGCGATGCTGAACCAATGCACCTTTTCAACTGTTTTCAGCAACTGACCTAAGAACTAAGCTTTGTTCTTGATATAGTTTGCAGAATTTCCTGTTCTCAGACATTGATAAGGCTGTTGATTCATTTTAGGAATCCGGGAGGGGGCAAGGAAGTAGTAATGATTCTCGTATTATGTTATAGGGCTATTATTTTTATAAAATTTTTATTTGCAGCTCAAAGGCTATTTTAGTGTGGGTTTTTACATCCAGGAAACGAACTACTTGCTAAAGTAATTGCTTTTCAGTTGTATAAATGTCACCAAAACAGAAATAATGACATTGACAGACCAGTCACTTACACTTGATCTGAGGAAATAAAATGAATCTACCTATGTGCATAGCAAGATGGGATATCTGTATCCAGAATTTAGAGCGAATGCTTGCACTCAGCAGTGTCATTTCTTCTAGCCTGCAGGGATGAATCCTGAGGAACTTACATGGTGTTTAGTTTGAAGTTAAATGAAAAACATCTCGATAGATAGCGGAGCTGCCTACGTTCCTCTTCTACAAGTTCTTGGCACTGTATCCCTAAATGTCATGGTCTAAGCACAAGGGGTTTTGTTCTTATTTTGTTTGTTCCAGGAAGAAGAAAGGGAAGAAGGAAGGGAGAGAGGAAGGGAGGGAGGATGGGAGTGAGGAGGAGGGAGGGAGGAGGAAGGGGAAGGGAGGAGAGGGAGGGAAGGGAGGAGAGGGAGGGAGGAAGGGAAAGGGGGAAGGGAGGGAGGAAGGGAGGGAAGGAGAGGAAGGGAGAGGGGAAGGGAGGAGAGGAAGGAGGGAGGAAGGGAGGGAGGAAGGGAAAGGGGGAGGGAGTGAGGAAGGGAGGGAGGAAGGGAAAGGGGGAGGAGTGAGAGGAAGGAGGAAGGGGGAGGAAGGGAAGGGGGAAGGGAGGGAGGATGGAAGGGAGGAAGGGGAGGAAGGGAAAGGGGGAGGGAGTGAGGAAGGGAGAAGGGCCTTCAGTATATTCCTGCTTCCCCTTGCTCTCACCTCTCTCTTTACTTGGAACCATGGGGCAGCATGTCCTGAGTACTGTCCTTTCAGGATAAAGGCCATAGATATAAGGAGGCTGGGAGAGTCAGTCAGGGATAAGGAGGAGGAAGAGGAAGAGGAGGAGGAGGAGGAAGAAGAAAAGGAGAAAAAGAGGAGGAGGGCAAGGACTACTTAGAGGAGGGGCCGGGTGACCCCAGGGGAAACTTTCCATTTTAATTTCTTCTCCATTCTACCTCTTATTCGCCCTCTAAATTCCCCCACTATCTTCTCCTTTCTCTCTTCCCTCCCTCCCTCCTCTCTCACGATATGTGTTGTTTGAATGTGTATATGTTGTGTGTGCTTGAGTGTGTATGTGTGTGTGTGTGTGTGTGTGTGTGTGTGTGTGTGAAAGTGTGTGTTTACCTGTGCCACAATATATGTGTAGCATTCAGGTAACTTTTGGGAATCAGTTCTCTCCTTCTCCCGTGTGAGTTCTGGGGTTGAAACTCATGTGGTCAGGCTGTTTGTTTGTTTGTTTGTTTTTTAATCATTTCTTTATTCCAGAATGGACACATAGATATTTACCTTTTTTTATTATAATCTATGTAAGTTGTTTATTTTGTTCCTCACATTGCTCCCCAGTCAGGGTTGGCTGTTGGTGGAACTTTTAGCTGACTTCTTCAGCGCTGTGACACTGTCACTGTAGGGTCGTTGGAGTATTTCTTTATTCTCTGGCACTACAGGACAATTGAAACTCATTTTTCCTACTTCCTGACTCTGATCTGAAGTCACCCGTTACTCTCTAGCTTTAGATGAAGGTTCCATATGTGCAGTTGCTGCCTGAGTGTTCTCTCTCCTTCCGTGCCATGTGTTAGTAGAATTAACTAACGATCCTTTAACACAAGGTTCTGAGTTCCTTTTGCTTTCTTTATTAGTGGAATAATTCACACAGCAACCAAGCTAAAACTGAAAAATGGAAAAAGTGTTCAAGTCCAGGTTAGTTAATTTTTAAACCATCATATATGAAGGGACTTGACTAAGTGGTGCAGAAAGTAGTACCCAATGTTGAGGCTTTGCCATGTCTGATTCCAGTGACTTGAGGAAGGATCACAGTGAACTTACTTTCAAGATGGCGTCAGATAGCCGGGCGGTGGTGGCGCACGCCTTTAGTCCCAGCACTTGGGAGGCAGAGGCAGGTGGATTTCTGAGTTCGAGGCCAGCCTGGTCTACAGAGTGAGTTCCAGGACAGCCGTGGGCTACACAGAGAAACCCTGTCTCGAAAAACCAAAAAAAAAAAAAAAAAAAAAGATGGCGTCAGATAAGACGTAAGACTGTGATGGGAAGTTTTTATTATTGAGTGTTGAAAGACAAGGATAGAAAAAAAGTTGAAGCTGGGCAGTGGTGGTGTACACCTTTAATCCCAGCACTTAGGAGCAGAGGCTGGTGGATCCCTTAGTTCAAGGCCAGCATGGTCTCCAGAGTGAGTTCTAGGACAGCCAGGGCTACACAGAGACACTCCATCTTGGAACAAACAAACAAATGAGAAGAAAGTTGGGCGTATGTGTGGGGGTGCCTGACCTTGAATCTTAGGCTGCATTTTATAGGCTGAGGTGGTTATATCCCTTAGCTTGGGTCCCAGAACCCAGGCTAGGGATTGTGAGGGAATGCAGAAAGGACAGACACATTGGGGTCAGTGGGCTGTGCGTACTCTGACGGAGTGACACCAACTACTTCAGCAACCTCGAACTTCTGAACTTCCCGTGTGTTTATTATGTACGGCACAACAGGAGTTTGCTAGTCTCAGAAGGAGGTGTCGTAGGCTAGCAGCTTCAGGATGTCAACATCTGGGAGGAGGAAACTGCTGTGGCTAGTTTTGCACAAGCAGTTTAATCATTTGCTCATCCTTGGACCAGAGGAAGACTTTTGTCTTTCTGGGTCTGACCCTGATTTCCCAGAGGTCTAAGGCCCTGGTCCTTGTCATGGCATGCCCGCGTCAACAATGAACATTTGCTCGGGACTTCATCTGCTCTGTACACACTTGCTCAGCACTCTTCCGGAGCTCCCCACGTGCGGTGACTATTTTAAGAAATCAGACCCATTTGTCCAATGTTCAGTAATACATACTGAAACTATGACTTGGAGTGAAGCTGGTCGTGGGTGGGCAGTGACACAGTAATGGCTTGCCATTCAGGTTGTTGACTCCGTTAGGGGTCAGGGACTGGAGCACCAATTGCTCCTCTGTCCCTTCATTGCCACACACTCTCGTTGGCTTTATTATCTTGTGGACATGGATGTTCAAGTAAATTATAGGAGTGTTTTAAATATATTGTATAGAATTAAGTCTGAAGTGGACGGTACAGACTCATTTGCCTTTATAACACTCTATTACTATTAGATTTCAAGCAGTGCTAGGAAGCCCGGGAGGAAGCAGAGAAATGTTCTCCATAACCTAATTGTCTCCAAGGATGTTCGCGTGTGCACGCATAATCTCATTGTCTGTGGCTAGAAAATTATAGGAGAGTGAGAACAATTTTAAAGCCTCGGGCAGGAAATAGTAATAGATCTTAGTCTTTAAACTGGCACAATAAATATTGTCCGGCTTGCATTTTCCTTCAGAGTTTGTGATATTTGTTAGTCAACCACCACCCCCCCCCCGCCCCTTTACCGTGACCATCTCCAGCTACTCTTTACTCCATTTGTTTCTGAGCTCAGGTAAGATGCTTTGTAGGCTAACCGCCCTCTGGATGGAAAATGATTTATTACAGAGACAATTTGCTTTGTCCCAAGCCTTGGAGATGGAATTCTAATCCTTTAAAAGTCTTCAGTATTTTTATGACCCATTCTTTTACACAGCCCCCCACTCCCACCCCACCCCCACCCCCCCCTTTTTTTTTTAGGTCTGTAGCTTTTCCCAGCTAATTCTGAATCAGAATGCTCACATTGGTCACCTGCAGATGACAACTGTCTAGTACAATTACTCATTGTTTTCATTAAGACCAGCTCTTAGGTTTTTGCTTCATTGTATAATTCTTGCTTATTAAGATTGGATGTCACTTAAGGGAGAAAGCATTGCAACAAAAACAGTTCTATTTATTTTTAGTTTTTAACAGGTTTACTTATTTTATGTGTTTTGCCTGCATGTATAAGTGCACATGTATATGTGCACCACACATGTGCCTGGTACCCAGGAAGTCAGAAGAGGGTGTTGGATAACCTAGAACTAGAGTTACAGATGGTTATGAACCAGCATATGGGTACTGGAACTTGAACCCTAGGCCTCTGAAAGAACTACAAATGCTCTTAACCTCTTAGCCATCTCTCCAGTTCCTAGATAACTGCATTTAGCAGGTATTCTAGAAGAATTTCACAGTGGGGTATTAAAGACAAACGGAAACATCTTCTTCTGCCTGTATTATATATCTCTCCTGTGAAATAGATTGCAATGGTAAGAGAGCCCTGTAATGGTAAGTAATGCCCTGGAGGTGTGTGGAGGGCAGAGAAGGGACGTGGTTGGTTATCTCTTCCTGCCTTTTCTAGAAAATGGCACACGATTTTAACAAGTGATGTAGATAGTAAGGACAAAAGACAGGTCTGGGTTCCAGATAGAGAGGAGAGAAGGAGAAAGTCAGGTCTACCAACCCCAGTGATGAAATTGCTGTACCAGGTCAGGGCAGAAGTAAGACCTTCATAGGTAAGTTAAGTACTCTTTAACTGCCTGTTCACATAGATGTGTATGTTTTCCATACACAATACTGCCACATTATATTACTACTTAGTAGTTATGCTGTAAATGTTTGTCATGTGGATAAGAGGTGCCATTTGGCTTTTTTACAGGTCCGTGTGTGGGAGAATGGGCTAGTCTGGTTTTTACATCCTCTGGCAGTGGCTGGGTTCCCTTAGCTCATGGAATCCCCTGGCAGTTTCCCTATTGTTTCCACTCACAAACAAACCATTGTGGTGATGGCCTTTTAAGTGGGTATATGATATGGCAGGAAAGCACTATGCGTCTTCGTCTTCGTCACTTCCCACCTTCCTAAGAATCACAGCGTACGTCTTTGCCAGATGTGAGTGCAAAGGAAGGGGCCGAGAAGACATTCTCCGGCTGGCCTTGGACAATGCTGACAGCACGTATCAGCCACTCAGCACTTTCCCAAGTAGCCGCTGATGCCCGGCTACTCAACTTTAACCCAGAAAAGGAGGTCATTTCAGGAAAGAGACACACATCAAAGATGGTGCTGGCAGTCCTCGAGAGAGAAGGTCATCGTCTGATATTTCCTTTAGCTTAGTGTCAGCACCCTCTTTGGGGAGTGAAACGCAGTGCTTTTCTGTCAAGGCAGAAACTGTGTGTAGATCCATCATTGCAAGCGGAGAGGAAGAAAAGCTTTTATCTCAGAGCCTTGGACGACGTCATAAGCATTAGTGTTTCCTACCACGTGTTAGGCACTGTGCTGGTCTCTTGCATTAACTGTCTAACTTAATCCTTACAATAATCAGAGCTACACCTCATTTTTCTCTTCAGATAAGCTTCTTCCTCCAGTAGATACCGTGATTAAAGTGGCACTTATTTAAAATTACATCCTGTCTCTGACCTCTGCTTTTTGATCATTGTTCCATATTACAAAATATTCTGTCTGACCTCTGCTTCATTAGACTCAAACTCCTTCTGCACATCTACTGTTTGCTGTCATATTCTACCATGGGTAATGACAGTAGAAGATGACTGCTCCAGATTCTTCCCTTGTACACTTAGGGCCACATATGTGTTCATTTCCACAACTTTGTCGCCAACCAGACGCCCTAAGGATTGTGGGTTAATGATTCCCAGCTACACCCACAGCCTAAAGCCTGGCCCCTGTGACTATTACCTACAATAACAAAAGGTGTTTTACAGCTGTGATTAAAGCAAGACTATGGACATGGGAGGACTACCCTGGATCATCACCGTGAGCCCAGAATAGCTCAGTCTTAAGAGGGATACAGGGTATTGAAAGTAATTATTTAAATCATCAGCATCCAATCTGCCTTTTCTTAATCTGCCGCCATGTTCCTGACTAGCCTAGGCCTGCAGCCAGAAGCAGAGGCGTACCACTGCTGCTCAGGCAGTCAGAGACACCAGCCCGCCACCCACAAGATGCCAGCATGGGAGATGGCTCTGCCAATCTTCCACTCTCTCTCCACAAGGTTGGGCTAGCCCAGACCATTCTGCCATCCACGTGGGCTCGGTACAAATAAGACTCTAATGCTTAGATTATCCAAAGCTTCATATATTTGGTAATGATCAATAACAAGATGCCCACACAATCAGAGGTGTAACCCAATACCCAACCTAGATATATCAACTACCTTTGACTGCTAGAGACAGGTGCAACGTCTGCTTCTCTCTCTCTTTCTCTCTCTTCCTCTCTCTCTCTCTCTCTCTCTCTCTCTCACACACACACACACACACACACACACACACACCTCTCCTCTCCCTTCTCCCTTCTTTCTTCTTCCTCTCCTTTCTCCTCCCACCTTAGATCCTCCCAACTTATGGGGAAAATTTCCTACTACATAGGGGATTGAGAGAAAAATCAGAGGAAGGCCCTTGACAATGATAGAGCTGGGGTGAAACACTTTGAAAATAGGAGTCACCAGCCACAGAACACAGGCAGCTGTGAGACCATGAAACCAGAGCAAGGAGACGTGCTCAGATCCTTCAGAAACAACGACTGTCTACTTCATCCCACTGCTACCTTGACTTTTGCCCAGTGAAGCTGACCTAACACTTAAAACCTCTGGACTGTAAAAAAGATAGATGTATACCATTGTCTTAGTTTGGGGTTGGTATAAAGAGACTATCATAATCATAGATTTGGTATTTATTTTTCGCATTCCTTAGCTCACGAAAGTCAAGCCCAAGATGCTTGTAGATCTAGTATCTGGTGGGAGCCCACTTCCTGATTTAAATAAAGATGCTGTGTTCTCCTTGGTTCCCTACATGATAGAAAAGAAAGAAGAGGCAGGCTCTCTTATCTCTTCTTGTAAAGGCATTAAAGCCACCATGAAGGCGTCAAGATTATGGCCTAACTACCTCTGAAAGGGTCCCATTTCCAAATATCATCACTCTGGGATTAAGGTTTCAACATGTGATTTTGGGGACTCTGAGTCCACAGCAGTTGTTTCAAGTCACTAGGTTTGTGTTAATTTGTTATAGCAGTGGTGGCAGTGGTATGGAATGAAGGGCAAAACGTGGAGGTCTAGAAGACAGCTGGGCAGAGCTATCGAGTTGATGAGTAGATAGGACAAAACACATGATGTTGCAATTGTGAGTTTTCAAGACAGCTTGTTCTTGGCAAGCCAGTCACCACGTGTTGGCACCCCTCCCTTCCTAGATGCACACAGGAATGAGACTGCCTTCCTCTGGTGACTAGTTAGTCTCCGTTCTTGGGCCTGCTGTTGTGGGAGGTCTGAGGAAGGAAAGGAGCCTTTGATTTACTTTCGGCTGTTTTACTCTTAACCTCATCTTTTCTTGCCATTGCTTGTTCATTAGGGTATGGTTACTACAGTAACAAGTAACAAGTAACAAGTAACAACAAGTAACAACAAGTAACCAGAAGAGGGGTTTGCCGGTTCTTCCCTTGCCATCATGGGAAAGTGAAAGTGATGGGCCTTCTTTTCTCTTGAGACATTTCTGTGGTCCAGACTTGGTGCATTTGATATTTAAATGCTACTTGCAATCAGGAGTTGCAGAGAAGTTCTTGTAGGTTCTGGATCTAATTGGAAAGAGCTATTTTAATGTAAGGAGAATGATAATCTCAAAATAGCACACAGAAAATATACTAAAGCTATAGTGGAAAAAGAGGAATTTTAACAGAGTATTGACTTTTAAGGAACATTTTAGTATCAACTTCAACCCTAATATCAGCTAAGAAGTAGGGTGTTATGTTAAAAAATATTTATGATTGTCAGGAAATCTATATTAACATTCAAATTTCAAAGAATAAAATGCATTATAATTCAGCCAGCGATGAAGTTAAATTTTACACCATTTATTTATTTATTATTTATTTATTTATTTATTTATTATTATTTATTTATTTGAACTCTAATGATTAGGTTTTATCCAGGATTATATTGACCTGTGGAGGAACTAATTAGAAGACCCTGTCTCTCTTTCTCTTCCCTTTTCAGCATCCAGGATTAAACCCAGGACCTTGTACATGCCAGGTATGTACTCTGCCTGTAGGCTATAGCCATTTATGTATTTTTATTTTGAGATTGGGTCACTAAATCATCTAGGCTGATATTGAACTTGATCTGCAGCCCAAATGTCCTATGCTGCAGTTGAGATTATAGGCCTGAACCAGTAGGTCTCCTGGCCGAAAACGGTCTTTTTAAACACTGTTCTATCTGTCTATCTATCTATCTATTATCTATCTATCTATCTATCTATCTATCACCTATCTATCTGGTATGCATGGGTAGATATGGATTGCCCATGCTATGGTACTTGTGGAGCAGTGAGTTCACGCCTCCCATTCTGTAGGTACCGGAGATGAAACTACGGTGGTCAGACTTGACAGCAGGTACCTTTATCCACTGGACCATCTTGATGGCAAGTGAGCCTTTCTTTATATTTCTGCCTGTCAACACCACTGGTAGTGAATTTAGACATTATTGGTTGTAGATTTAGTGTTTTATTGGCTCTGAGTAATGAAAAATACCTAAAAACATTTCCTTGTGACCACCTTAGAAACTTTAAAAAGCAAAGATTTCTTAATGTTTTATGTGTATGGATGTTTCTCCTGCATGTCCATCTGTGAATCGTATTCATGCCTTGTGCTCAAGGAGGCCAGAAGGAAACTCCCTAGGACTGGAGTTAGACTGTGAGCTGCCATGTGGGTGCTGGAACTCAAATCCTGTGCTCTTAACATCCCCTTAAGAGCCAGTACTTTTAACCAGTCTCTCCAGCTCCAGTATAATGAAGTTAAACCAATGCCATTAGCTTTCCTTTAAATTTATTTTTTAGATTTATTTCTACTTTGTTATGGGTATGAGTGTTTTGCCTGCCTGTAAGTCTGTGTACCTCATTTGTGCTTAGTGCCCAAAGAGGAGGTGAGCTCCACGTGGGTGCTGGGAATCGAACCCAGGTTCTTGTGCTCTTAACCACTGAGCCAACTCTCCAGCCCCACTTTTCATTTTACTCGGCCTCTTCTGAGTCTGTGTTGGACTTCTCTCTCCCTCACCACCCTCAGAACCTTAAAGTAGTAAGACTGAGTGAAACCTGTTTGCTAATCTTCAGCAACATCTTAATTTGAAATCGCAGTCTTCCAGTACCCACGTTAACAGTGCAGATTAGAATGCTCTGTATCTTCAGGTACTCTATTACAACATTCCTACTCAGGCCAAGTCCCAGTTCTATTCCCGGAAGGACTCACCTCCCTGGCATTTCTAAGAACAATGTTACAGCTCAGGGCAAGCAGAAAGACAGGCAGAAATGATAAAAGTGTTTCTACTAATTGCAACAAACAGCTCTGGAATCCTAACGGAGAAAGAACAGCTAAGTGAGTTTCTAGACAATTATTCCTCCTAAAAGCACAATTCTCAACCACGTAGTCACCAATGGTTTAGTTCCTGAGTGTTTGACTGAAAATTTGGAGGCTTGAAATTGCAGTCTTTCTAAAATGTCAAATGGGGAACAGAGACTATACAGTATGCATTATAGAGTGTTAGGCAGTGCAACTATGCAAAACTCTGTGATTTTTTCTACCTTCTGGGAGGAAGTGAATGTTTCTGGCTATACTATTTCAACAAAAAGAAAATTTAAAGCCAAATAGACTTGCTCTTAACTTACTTTTTGGTATTAGGGTCTAACCAGGTCCTGTGCTCACTAGGAATACGATCCACTCTAATGCTTTCCTGGACTTCTCAGGCTGGAGAGATGGCTCAAAGATCAAGAGCGCTGGCTGCTCTTGCAGAGGACCTAACTCAGGTCAGGTGTTCACAACTGCCTGTAACTCCAGCTCCAGGATATCTTATGTGCACACACAAAACACATAGAGAATACACAGATGTTTTTCAAGTCAGCTTTATACTTTCCTTTTTTATTGTAGAATTAATTTCAGGGGTGAAGGCTCTACTCTCCTTTTGCTTCTAAATATCTACAGGGATTTCTGCCCACGTAAGCCATTTAGTTCCCAAGTAAATGACACAGAAAACCAGATTTAATAACAAGCAGTTAGCACTATGCTGGGAAGATTCTGAGACTATTCTAATACCCAGAGAAATTCCCCTTACTCGCCAGTGTCTCCCGCTTAGGCTATTTCTATTGAAACTGTGTTTTCTGTGTAAGTTCTCTGCCATGTATGTTCTCATGTTCCATTCTGCCTAATGGTGACCTTCTCCTCGCCCTTCTTCCTTCTCCCCACTCCCGCCCTTCCCCCCCACCCCCGGTGTCTCTCCTGAGACCCCCTCACCTGATCACAAAGTCCTGCCTCCTTCCTCTCCTTCCAGTCATAGGCTCCAGCCTTTTATTTACCAGAGATTACTGGGGGGCATTCTTTACAGCACATTGGTTAATAAAATGCCCATGTCCAGACTGCAACCTGATCTTGGGGCACAGAACCCAGCATCTGAATCCACAGAGCACAGGATCAACCCCAACATTTTTGACTATTATTATTTTTTCTTATTATCTTAACATTAAAACCACAACAACAACAACAAAGATAGCAGTGGGGTTGGCAAGATGACTCAGTGATGAAGAGCACTGCTGCTCTTGCAGAAGATCTGGGTTCATTTCCCTGCACCCACGTGGTGGCTCACAACCATCTGTAACTTCAGTTCCAGGAGACCCAGCACCTATTCTGACCTCTGGAGGGATATGTGTGTATACACACACACACACACAGTGTACATACATGCATTCAGGCACACATACATGAACATAAAATAAAACAAATATTAAAAATGATGTTAGTAAGTAAAATCTTTATTACTGAATTTGTTTACTTACTTAATTATTTGACATTTTGAGACCGGGTCTCATTCTGTAGCTCTGGCTATCCTAGGATTCACTGTGTAGACCAGTCTAGCTACATAGTGAACTCACAGAAATTCATCTGCTTCTGCTTCCTGAGTGCTGGAATTAAAGGCATGTGCCGATACGCTCAGCCTGTCGTTGACTATTTTAAGGCAGAAAGATGGTCACTTGTCCTGAAAATCCCTCCACTTCTGAAGCTCATGAGGAAAAGACAATGTTACTCATACCCAGGATCATTAGCGGGGCATAAGCCATGAGTGAACTCTAACCCCAGGCTTATTAAGAAATCTAGCATACAGTGGGCTGGTGGTTTCAGTTACTTGAGAAGCTGAGCTGGGAGAACTCTTACATCTCAATAGTTCAAGCCAGTCTGGATAACAGAGGAAGACCCAAACACAGGAAAAGAAAACATAAACTAATCAATTGATAAATGTCATTTTAAAACTTGGGTTTTTGGAAAGATATTTAAATAATAATTTCCATATTTTATCATTTAAATGATATTTTTAAAAGTTATAGGGGAAAAATAAGTTATTTAGGAAATCAACCAGTTAGGTGTGCAGAGATGGCTCAGTTGTTGAGTACTCACTGTTCTTACGGAGGACCTGAGTTTGGTTCCAAGCCCCCACTTGGGGCCGTTCATGATTGCCTATACCTTCAGCTGCAGGGCATCTGATACACTCTTCTAGATTCCTAGGATAGGACACTACTCTCCAACATCTACACACACACACATAATAAAATAAATCTTTCAAAAACTACAACCAGCCACTTGAAGTGAATTTAGATTTTTTAAGTGACTGAATCATTTTACCTTGATAGTAATGATGTATAAAATAATTTACTAAGCATACCTTATAATATAGTAGAACTCTTTATTTTGAAGGTTGAAATCCTGCTCTCTTTACTGAGTTGATTCAGCGCCGTCTGCTGAGATGGTTTCATTGTTAATTGAGCCATCTTACAGTAAGACAGGCAGATTAAAGAATGTAATTTACTACTCTGTCTCTCAGCTCATGGCTAATTTTAGGGATATATAGGCTTTTTTTTTTTCATCAGCGTTAAGATGATCAAAGTTACAGCTGTTGCTCAAGCTTTCTCTGGGATTGAGTGACTTAGAATAATGTGCCTAAAATACCAGTTTCCCCACTTTGCTTGACTCATTTACAGTCCTCAAGGCAGCCTCAACATTGAGCTCTCAGAGCGAGAAAATGAGTTGATGAGTTCATATGCCTTTTTAGCCATGACTAACAATTACAGTTTTATTTCAAGTAAGATGATGAGAAGAAAAGAATATTGTTCATGTTTACCATTACGATTTAAGAAAACTCGAAATTAAAACATCCCGTTCTTTCCCCCGTGAAAACAAGCTTCTGCGATTTCACCCTGAGGCTTTGACAGTTAACCAGGAACAAGGGTTTGAAGAATGCTCTTCTCCCTGGTCCCTCCTGAGAACTTTGTAAGCTTTGCGTGTAAGTGCAAACAAACAAACAAAAAAAATGTTAAGCCTTTTGATCTTGAAGATTTGAAGTCATCTCTAAATCTCCAGAGTAAATTCAAGGATTGTGAGCTAGGACAGGCACACACAGGAAAGCACGACAAAAAAGAAAACAGAAAACAAAACGAAAAAACAGCAACTACGTGACACCAATTCTCAACAGAGCGCAGCAGATCTGTGATGAATCCTAGTCTGAGTCACTAACAAAAACAGTGTTAGTGGGATAGGTGGGAGGAGAGGTGGCAGAAGCCATCATTGGCTACATTCACAGTCAGGTTCATTTACATACTAACGAAAGAACAAGGTTCACTCAAAAGCTTCATTTACTATAGGCCTTTCTTTCTTCCTTATTCTTTTCTCGCCCCCCCCCTCCCCCCCCCCCTTTTTTTTTTTGACATGGTCTAAGCAGAGTGAAATTCAATTCTAGTCAGACCTGGGTCACCAGGGAGTTGATATCCCAAAGGCTGTTTTGTTCCCCTTGTGTCAAGATCTGAGTGAGTTAGTATTTAGCTGTTGGAACCCAGGAAGCCTCTTACTAAGCAAGACAATGACCAGGGCTTGTGGAATCACCATAGCTCCACCCAGTCACTGTCATTCTGAGAGGCTACCTATGCATTTCCGCTACCCGAGTGGGAGCCTGGTAGAAGTTGACCTGGTCATCCTAGGTCCAAGTGTCATTGATTGGCTGATGATGGACAAGGCACAACATGAATCTGCTTGACATTTCATTCAACCAGCATCTTGGATTTATTACCTAAATCAATCTTGCTTTCCTTTTACTTGGCCTAGAGTTTAGCAACAGGAGCATGCAGGGACATATCCCCTTGTTTGCATCTGGTAGTGACTATCAGAAAAGAAAGGTCTCCTATAACCTTATGCAGGCATTGCACAACTATCAGGGAAGGCAGCTGATCATAGAGTTACTAAAATATCAGAAATGGACATGTTGTGTCTAAGGAAGAAGGCAGAACACGAGTGAACCTGATTCTCTCTCTCTCTCTCTCTCTCACCTTTAAGAACTAAACTGGTGCTTTCTTCCCTTGCATGTTTCAAATGCTGAGAAAAAAACCCCTTAGCCACAGAAGTTTCTTCTTGGGAACATTTCCCAAAAAATGTATACCAAGCACACAAACCTGAAAATATGAAACTTGAGAATTAACTCAATGAAAAATGTGGTGGCAAGAAGTGTATTTCTGTCTATATGGTAAACATCTACTTTGGTTGTGTTCTATAGGACTCAGTGTCCTAACTGAAGCGAAAACTTGTCCAGCCAGACTCAGTGGAGGGTATAAAAGTGGCTAAAACTCCTCTAGCCCCACACTGTACTTTAAAATGTTTAAAGTGTTTTTACTCTTTTCTTCTGCTATAAAACTAAAATGACCTACAAAATGTCCTTGATAATATCTGCTATTAGCCTGGACCAAAGGAGAAAGACTATTGAGGTCTACCTATAGCTTAAATAAGAAGTCAGAAAAAATGTGTGTGAGTGTGTGTGTGTGCATGAGTGTGTGTGAGTGTGTGTGTGTGTGATGTCTTGAGATTTTTTTGGAGTAGTTATTACTGAATCACATAGTAAAAGTTGACTCATGTATTTAACAAAAATAAACCATTTTAAGTATTTTAGGACTCTCTCAGTAATCTTCAATACTTCATCCACAAAGCATGATTTGATTGTGTAGGTTTACTGTGATACACAGTAGTTTTATTGTGTTCTGAATACTTTCTGAGTCCTGGAAATACAATACTCTATTAAGCTTCTGTTCTAGTGAAATAAAGATGCAAGAGATAAGGGAAATGGGCACTTAAAATAATTATGCAGTAATCCATGAGCAAGATGGGAGGCTGAGGCATTCTGCTATAGAAAGCTCGGCCTTAGGATCTGGCAAGATGGCTCAGCAGGGTAAGGTACGTGCTGCCAAGCCTGATGACCTGAGGTGTATCCTCACGATCCACATGGTGGAAGGAGAGAATCGATTCCCACAAGTTGTCCTTTGATCTCTGCTAATGTGCACAGACACACAGACACGTGGAGAGACATACAGACATACAATGCAAGACCCTGAAATACCTCAAGAAGTTGGCATTTGAGTAAAGACCTGAAAAATGAGATGCTGGCCATGAGAAGAGCATTGTAGGACAGGCATAATGAATACGAAGAATCTATCTCTCTCTGACTTCCATCTTGACTAGTCTTTTAGAACATGACAGTATTGTGAGATGGCTGTGAGGTCATTTCAGGAGTCAGACCCAAGCTTACCATCAAAAACACGTGGAATCGCACTGTGGACTTGCTTAGAGAAGAATGCAAAATAGATCTTTCCATCCATGAGAGTGTATGCCTCTGTGCTAGTCATTTCCTACGTAGAAATTGTATGCCTTTACAAGAATATTTTGAGGTACACCTCACAGAGTAGAAATCCTACAAAGGAAGAAATATTATGGGATGTCAAATGTATCAGAAACCACCATGCCAAGGTGTAGAACTGCCCAGCTGGGGTGGTCTCCAAACTGCTCTGGAAGGAGTGGTATTCTGTTAGATGTACATCAGCTAATCAAGTTGCATATGTGGTTCCAACAGGCTTATCGTTCCTCCTGTGTCTTTGGCAAAGCTGGAAGGCTGCCTGGATGTCTAATCTCATTTCCAAATTCTAGGTCTCTCTTATGTTCACGTTGATGTGGATCTGTGACTCTTCCAGACACCTGTGCAGGCAGGGTGAGCCACAGGAAAAGCGATTGAATTCCTTTCAATTTAGTTTCTTCCGAGGACCACCCCCACTCCTGTCTTTCCCTTAAGGCAAAAGGTACAGTGTAGGGGGAGGAGGAGGGAATGGCAATTCGTGACTTGGTGCCTTTAAATTCCAAGGTCTGCATTTCGGGTGATTTCTAACTCAAGTATGTTTCGAAAGCCAAACTCAAAGCTGTATTGGGAAGACAGCCAACCCTTTGCCCACTGCACCTGGTCCCTGAAGAGATAATTTATATGTGAGGCAACAAACGCATTGGAAGTGGTTTTCATTTTGTTTTGTTTTAAAGGTGAAAAATGCTTTTTATCTTTACAGGCATAATCTGAAGACAGCAGCAGGCGATTTATATGTGCAATTCTGCAATTTGCTGTACTAGTTAAACTATTTTATCTGGTCTTTGCAATGATAAAAGGCACACTGCTATAGCGCTTCAATATAACAACAACGTGAAGCAGAAATAGAATACAGACAGATAAAATTGTGTGATGCCCGCACAATGGAGGTTTGAGCAGCTATTGCTCTATTCCATTAAGAACAGGGAGAGTGCTTGCAGACATCTCAGAAGAAGCCATAATTGGCTGCTTAGAGATGCAGGTAAATAGACTTTATCTTTCTGAATTTTCAGATTTATTTTGTGAGTTCAAAGCCCAATTTTAAAATACAGTTAGTGTTTAGCTAAGTAGCACATACCCCTTCCCCATTCAGAAAAATGGATACAAAAGAGAATAGTTAGAAACATTTTTGCTAGATAAAAGGCAAGTTCTCTCATGTTGATTATCACTAAAGAGTGCTCAAGCTACAAATTGGGAATGCTGGGAGAAGCCTTCTGGGCAGCAGAATTACTAATTAAGACAACTTTAAATTGGTTGTCAAATATCAGCATAAATCCTCAAATCACTTACAAATTTTTATTATTAATTTATTTTATCTGTAGGAGTGTTTTGTCTGCATTTGTATCTGGGCACCACATTCATGCCTGATGCCTGAAGAGGCCAGAGTGGGTGCCAGGTTTCCTACGATTGGCATTAAAGACGGTTGAGAGCTACCATGTGGGTGCTGGGAATTAAGCCTAGGTCTTCTGGAGGAGTAGCCAGTGCTGTTAACTGCCAAGCCATCTCCCTAGCCTTACAGTTCTTATAGAATCTAGGACATTGGAATTACATATGCCATGTTTCTGTGACTTTGATAATAAGCACTAAAAAGGCCAATCTGGGGAAGCACCATTACCCTAGTAGTTTTCTTGCTATGTTTATTTAGAACCATAACAGCAAGATGCTCATTTTACATTTGTGTATATATATATTTTTAGCTGGAACTAAGAAGTGTTTACCCTTTTATGAATAACCTACTTAATATGATAGCCATTCTCATGTTAACTATCTCACTAGAGTATCTTTCAGCATGTAAACACTCTGCCATTAGATCTTTAAGTGGTTTTAGGTGGTCAAGTGGAACAGCTGCTACTCACACAGAGCCTGACCGGGTAAAGCGAGTCTGAAGAAATTAGCAACAGCCAGTTCTTAAATGGCCATTCACTTCTATTTACTAGTTTAGTTGGTAAGTAAAATAAGATCTCTATCTCTTAAAGACTTAAGAAAATTTCAGACTAGGTGTGTTTATTGTAGGCTTAGATTTTTCAAAACCTACTTTAATAAGGGTTTGTAAATGCTTCTAGCCCACTACCCGAGGTAGTAGAAAGGAAAGGTTTATAGCACAAAAGGGGATGTGGACCTGTTTAGAATTAGTTCTTTGGGGGTGATTCCAATCTTTGTTGTCAGGATATCAGCAGTTCAGCTCCTCAGCTCGATCCACTTACAAACACCATTCATGAGTCAGCAGCAGCAGCAGTTCCATCCAGAAGAAACCTCGAGGCCCTGCCAATCGGCCCGAGTCTGCAGAAGTGGAAAGAAGTGGCCGAAATATCTCGAGAAGCTCTTTGGTTTTTCTCTACAAAGTCATGAAGACACCTGATGATCAGTGAAGAAAGCAAGATGAACCCATGCCACAGGGCTGTCAGTGAAGACCAGCAAAGGAAATGGCAAGGCGAACTAATGCCATGGAATAGTCCACTGTCTGTTGGGTCATACTTATACCCTTTCCAAACACCAAGTGTCCTCTCAAGCCTCTGCTCTAGCAAAACATCACATGCTCCTTTTCTGGCAGCTTCTAGAAAACACCATATGTCTGTTCTCACCAAAACATCTTCCCATGTGTCTGCCTTAGCAAAACATCCTCTCATAAGCAAGTTTCCAGAAAAAACATCACATGACACAACTGAGTCTCCAAAGAAACCAGAAATTTCTATTTCAGCTTATAATCATTATTTGAAACTACTTACCCTGTATAGATATCCCAATCAGAAATCCGTGAGAATTTTTCTTCTTGGGGGTTGATAATAAATTTGGTTCATATTTGTGTCAAGGATATCCATGGTTTTAAAAATTAAATTGTTCACATGCTTTCCTAGGGGAAATAGTAGGTCACTCCTCAGCCCCAGAGGAAAGCCACCTGAAACCATTCTAATTGTTTCAATTTGATTTGGCTCTGTCACTAAATCTTCACTCAAAGCTGTCTCCTGACTGCTTACTTCAGGCAGTTACCTGTTGGCCGTGGAAAATGAGAATTTCTCTTTCTTGTATGCTTACGAGTATTCTCCTTTATTGCTGGAACACTTCTAGTTTCCAATTATCCCCACGTAATTATATTGTAATTGTGTTTTGTTTATTATTCAGGACCTCATTATTGTGACTACATCATGCTATTCACAGCTGAGTGTGCCGTAGACTGTAATACCAATACTTGCTGTGTCACTTTAAAAACACAGTTTAATTATTTGAATAATATTCTTGATTTTCATTTATTTAATTTTTTTTTGTGTGTTTGCAACCAGTTTGTTCCAGATCCTTCCCAAGTTCGACAGATCTCTGTTACCACATTTGAAGATTTTTTGGGGCGTTCCACCTGTTTCTGTAGTAGTCATTAGGATCGTTTGGTTTTTTTTTTTTTGACACTCTTCTGCTTTGTTCTAGTTTGAGTCAGTTATCTCTATGCTGGCTACACTGCCCTCCAGGGCAAGGCAACCTTTTCCTGTAGACAACCATGACATGCTTTAGTTTTTCAGGCCAAATGGCCACAGGTCGGTCTCCTCAGCTTTGATGTTTCAACAGTTAAGCAGCCATGGAGAATGTAGAAATGTTGGATGTGACTGTGCTCTAGTAGAACTTTATTCATGGATGGTGACGTTTGAATTTCTCATGTTTTTTAATCTCAGTAAATACTCTTCCTTTGATTTTTAAAGGCCACTTTAAATTGAAAAAAAAAAAAAAAACCAAAACCAAACTACTCTTACTTCTTCAGTCATGTGAGAAACAGGTGTCAGACAAAAGTTGGCTCGGGGTACAGTCTGCTGCCTGTCTTTACGGGATGACTCTGCCTCCTGTTTTGATTTGAATTCTGAGCTTCCCTGGTTCCAGCTATTTTGTGTTGTTGGGGTTTTTGAGACAGGGTGGCTAGTTTAGGCTGGCCTCGAACTCACCTTTGTAGCTGTCATTGAACTTCTGATCCTTATGTTTCTACATTCTAAATACCCAGTATTACGGGTGCTGGGAATCAACCCCAGGGCTTCCTGTACTCCACTGATCCAGCTGCGCATTTCTGTTCAGAAATGTATCTCTCGTCCCTGTTTCACACATACTTTGATACATCAAATCCTTTTTCTTCCTCCTCTCCCTCCCTCCCTCCCTGTCTCCCTTCTCCTTTTTCTTCCTTTATCTAGCCATAGTGCCCAGACTGGTCTCAAACTCCAGACAGATCTGCCTCAGCATCCCCAGTGCTGGGATCACAGATGTGTGTCAGCACCAAGCTTACATCTTAGATCTCGTCTTCTAATTGCCTCCTGAGAAAAAAAGTTTAGGATCTTAAATCACTGAAGTTCCTCATTTCGCTTTCACATTTACTTTACAGATGTGATCTTGGAGGCGTTTCTCCATCGTTGGCTAACTTCAATTGGTGCTACCAAGAAGTCTGATATCAACACGATTATTTTCTGGTTTAAAACAGGGTATTACAAATCCAGGGTAGTCTTGAGACTCTTTAAAGATAACCTTGAACTTGTGACCCTCCTGCCTCCGCTTCCCGAATGTTGGGATTGCTGTATGCTACAGGGTTTTGTGAGATTCTGGGGACTGAAGCCAGGGCTTTGCACGCGAGGTAAGCACTCTGACTATAGAGCTCCATCACTTGCCTCCAGTGAGAACCTTTCTCTTTCCTTTTTGTATGTATTTGTTTGTGTGTGTGCTCCTGTGCCACAGCACCCTCGGGAGGCCAGAGGACATGTCAAGGATCTGTTTTCACCTTCCCTCATGTGGTTTCCAAGGGATCAAACTCGTGTTGTCAGGTTTGGGGGCAAGCATCTTTGTCTGCTGAATACTCACGGTGACTCTTAAACTTGTTTTTGTTTAGTTACTTATTTATTTTATGGTCCTGAGGATTGAACCCAAGGCCTGTTGGATACTCAACAAGCACTCTAACTCTGGCCTCATCCCTGGCCCTAAACTTTTATCTGTTTAAATCTAAAGTTTTTAATATTTTTTCTTTAAGATTGTGAAATTTCATAATTTAAAAGATTTTTGGTTTTTTTTTTTGTTGTTTGTTACAGTTTTTTTGTTTGTTTGTTTGTTTGTTTGAGACAGGGTTTCTCTGTGTAGCTCTGGCTGTTCTGGAACTTATTCTGTAGATTAGGCTGGCCTCTAACTCAGAGATTCACTCACCTCTACCTCCTGAATGCTGAGATCAAAGGTGTGTGCCACCACTGTCCAGCTAAAAGGTTTACTTTTATTTTATTGTTTTTAGTTATGTGTATGTGTTGTGTGCCTGTGTGGGCTGCATGTATCTTTCTTCTTTCACCTTTTTTTTTTTTTTTTTAAATACGATTTTTATCTCATCTTTCTTGGAGATAACTTCAATCAACTACAAATTTAGTTAAATTTTTTTCCCATGTGTTTTAGGTACACACAAAAAGATAAGGAGATTTAAACAGTAATGGAAATTCTGAAGTCTGTGGATGAAACTGTTGAGTTAGGTGACTTGTAGGGAACACACACTGGTCTGTAGATCTGTCACCATGGTGGCCTGGCTGCATGCCTCAAAAGGAATTGTATAACTCTTGCCTAGAATATTTAAGTTTTGTTGCTAACATTCTGGGAATGAAATGAGAGAGAGAGAGAGAGAGAGAGAGAGAGAGAGAGAGAGAGAGAGAGAGAGAGAGAGGTATTTTTTAAAGGGTAGTATAAAATTTCCATATCATCTTCTTGGTTTTTTAGTATGATAGTATGGTACCTCTATCTCAATTTTGCCTAGGTTACATTAGTCCTGAATCTCTGTATTTATCTTCTGCTGGGGAATAAACGTCCTGCTGTCGGAGAGGGACAGTCTGTAGTGTGTGACAGTCTATAATGTGTGACAGTCTATAGTGTGTGACTGAAGAATGTGTTAGCTTTGTTCTTTAGGAGTGTTTTTTAAATTACATTTCTTTTTTAGTGTTTCAGAATTTATTTGCACATATTATGTGCTTTAATAAAATCCATCCATGTTTCCTTCCCTCTGACTCTTCCTCTTCCTCCTTTTTCCTCCCAAGTTCACTTGCTTTGCTTAAGTCCACAGAGTTCATTTCGTGCTGACTTTATGTGCATGGGTTTAGACCATCTACTGTAGCATGGGGAGTTGTGTCAACTCCTGGGCTCCTCAGAAGGGTCTTTTGAAGTAAATGAGGTTGTTTCTGAGAACCCATGGCCAGTTTAGGATTTAGCTCTGTTCACCTGCTTTCCTGTTTCACTGTTCTGTGACATCATCCCTTCTCTCTCTGTTCTGTGACTTCACCCCTTCTCTCTCTGTTCTGTGACTTCACCCCTCTCTCTCTATTCTGTGACTTCACCCCTTCTCTCTCTATTCTGTAATTTCACCACCTTCTCTCTGTTCTGTACTTCACCCTTCCTCTCTGTTCTGTGACTTCACCCCCTCTCTCTATTCTGTAATTTCACCCTTCTCTCTCTGTTCTGTGACTTCACCCTCTCTCCTGTTCTGTAACTTCACCCTCTCTCTCTGTTCTGTAACTTCACCCCTCTCTCCTGTTCTGTGACTTCACCCCTTCACTCTCTGTTCTGTACTTCACCCCCTCTCTCTGTTCTGTAACTTCACCCTCTCTCTCTGTTCTGTAACTTCACCCTCTCTCTGTTCTGTGACTTCACCCTTTTCTCACTGTTCTGTAACTTCACCCCTTCTCTCTCTGTTCTGTGACTTCACCCCTTCTCCTGCTCTTCTGCTATTCTCTTTGTGAGTTCATGTCTTACAAACTTTTACATCATTAATGGGGTTGGGGGCAAGAATGAAGATGAAGTATTCAGTTTGTCATTTTAAACTGTACTCATTTTAAGGGAGGAGTTCTCTCATGAAAACATATTAATCTTTCATATATTTCAGTCAGAACTCATATGGTTTATAAAGTATGTCTTGGTGGGAGGCACGGCTGTGAATAAATAGCTTTATCCTTGAGGGAGTAATAGTAAGTTTGGCTTCATATGTTTCTGGCAGATGCCTGGAGTTATGTGTCCTAGATATTATGTGTTTTGAATATGTAGGGTTAGTCACTGTGGGCGCTGTTCTAAAGTACATTATGTGCTGTTACAGTGTTCTGACAATGATCTTTTATTTGTTAGTACTAGATCTGTCTGGTTCTGGCAAAAACACTCACTTAACAGTGGCTTTAATACTGTATAACTGCATTTCTTCCTTATGTAAATTAAGTAAGGATCTTCCATGTTGCCCAAGATGGCTCCTTCAGTTCCAACTATGCTTTCACTTCAGCCAACAAGTGTGTGTGTGTGCACCTTTCTTCTCTTTAAGGGTACTTTCTAGAAATTGCATGGATCACCATTACATACATTCCACTAGGCAGAAAATAGTCAAAAGACTGATCTTAGTTACAAAGGAGTCTGAAAATTTTAACTATTATTATAAATAGACAGACAATAGCTTGGTCTTTTTATAAAAGAGTGGGTCTTTATAAATGCATGTGGTCTTGGGAAGTAGAACACATAAAGGAATGAAAAATGGAGACAGAGGGGAGAGAAAGTATAGTATTTTCAGAAAAGTACAAGTGAGCCTCAGATAAGAGAAGCAGGGAAATGGAATGTAAGAGGAAGTCCTGGACAGAGGGTCTGAAGATGGGGCACTCCTCTTGGTTCTACAAATTCCCTTGCACAAGGTTCTCTCTGTGAACTACTTTTTATTCAGTGTGCTAGGAAAAATCAAGTAGTGGGTGTGAAGACAGTGATGCCCTGGAAGCTGGGGTTAGCTTCAAATCCATCATTTACTCTACAAGGTCAACAACATCTGTGAGTTAAGTTTTTCAACATGGGATAAGCTCTTTTGGTTTTTTTTTTTAAAGACTTATTTATTTATTTTATGTATATGAGTACACTGTAGCTGTCTTCAGACGCACCAGAAGAGGGCATCAGATCCCATTACAGATGGTTGTAAGCCATCACGTGGTTGCTGGGAATTGAACTCAGGACCTCTAGAAGAACAGTCAGCCACTCTCCACTGAGCCAACTCTCCAGCCCAGCTATTAGTATTCTAAACACAGCGTCTGATTTTAGATTATCTTATAATCAGGATAAATAAAGCTCCATAATTACTCTTGGCCTCACTTTGCTTATCAGTGAAATAAGATGTTAAGAATAGACTTACAACTCCAGAATCATACATTGTAGTGCCCGGGGGTGATGTAATGAACTAGAAGGAAGGATATTGCGGAATATTAGGAAGTTGTAAAGGCAACAGAGTGTTACTTTCCAGCTTTCAGATGCCAGGTAAAACAATAGTTTGAAATACTTTATAACAGTAGCTCATACAATGTTTTGCCTACTTGTTTTTGGTTTTTTTAGGCAGGGTCTCTCTTTGTAGATCTGGGTGTCCTAGAACTCTCTATGTAGACCTCTCTGGCCTCAGACTCACAGAGATTCTCTCTGCCTGCCAAGGGCTCGTATTAAAGATGCCACTATCCCGAGGTTCATACTATGGTTTTTGATGTCATTTTTTTTTTTTTTTTTTTTTTTGTAAACATAGGTTTTTGGGCTATTTTTACTTTAAAAAAAAAAAAAAACAATAAAAACCACAGAAAACAACAAAAAACAACAAAAAAACACCATACTATCTGAAAATTAGTAGAGAATAATGAACAGGCTTATAGAGCTCAATCTGACTCCATGGTTTTCTGTGAACTGTACAAACAAATATACACATCTCAATAGGCAATAATTATAGTTAATAAGTAAAAATATGGTTTTCTTTTTACTTTGTGCATTCGTTTAAAAACAGCTCTTAATACGTTGTGAATGCTTATTAGATGTCTAGACCCACCTACTTGACCAGTGAGACTGAATGAGTGCCTTTAATCCCAGAGTTTGGGAGGCAGAGGTGAGTGTGACTGTCACTCCTGGTTTAGGTATGCTCTGGAAAGAAATCACTAAGAGATTCATTGGCTGTGATCCTGGGAAATTTGGGTACCTTCGGATTAGATCTTCCTTAACATGTTATCAAGTTGATTGCTAAATGACAACTTCTAAGTCCAGAAGCATTCTCTGAATATGGTTAAAGGCTGACAGGCTGAACCTGACTATTATGGGAAGGAGAAGACTAAGCTAAGGGTTATTTTCAAACCATGTCCATCTGATTCTAATGGCTCTGCACAGGACTGCACGCACAGTGTCCCCGACGACTCTTAGATCACAGTTCGGGTCATCTTGGGGGAGTATGTTTCCTTTCCATTTTCAAATTTAAAGTCGAGTCAGTTAGAAATAGCTAATCCTCGCTGAGGGAGCTGCTTGCTGGGTCGTGAGATGAGTCCCAGCCAAGGACTGAGTGGAGAGTTGTTCTTGGCAAGCAAAGTGGGACTTGGGATATGATTTCATAAAGAACAGCGTTAAGTACTATAGTCAACCAACCCAGACTTTAGCATTTGTAAAATGTTCAAGAATGTGTGTGAGATTCAGATTTTTGGCTTCCTGTGAGTAAAAGCCCCAAATGACAAACCAGAGTCTTTTTCTGGAAAACAGAGCCACTGCACTCATGGCCAGGTTTTTCTTACAGTGCCTTCTCCAAACTATCAACGATTGGAGGTTAAAGTCCTCAGTGCAAACAACCAACCAGAACTCTGAGAAACTCAACAGCCGTAATGTTCAGATAAGCTGGCTGATGAAAAGGAGAAAACTGCGTGGATGTCAAGAAACTCGGAATGATTTAATGAGAATATTAACCATAGGCTGTAAGTCTGTGCAGCATTCCCTTGCTTTCTTAGTCACCTGAGAATCCATCCTGATTGTGAAAACTGCCGACTTACATCAGTCAAAGACTAGAGCAGACGATTGGGTTTCCTTTCTCCAGGTTGTTTAGGTGCCCGTGCATTTGATGTACATCATTAAGACACAAAGTGAGACAGGTGCTCACAGCACACTCACCTGGTTATGTTGATGCTATTTTAATTCCTTCCTTCCTTCTTCCTCCTCCTCCTCCTTCTCCTTCTCTTCTTCTTCTTCTCCTGCTGCTGCTTTTCTTTCTTTTCTCCTTCCTTCCTTCCTTCCTTCCTTCTTTCCTTCCTGCCTTCTTCCTTCCTTCCTTCCTGCCTCCTTCCTTCCTTCCTTCCTTCCTTCCTTCCTTCCTTCCTTCCTTCCATAGGTTCTCTCTACATAGATCTGGTTGGTCTGGAACTCACTATGTAGACCAAGCTAGCCTCAAACTCACCAAGATTCACCTGCCTCTGTCTCCTAAGTGCTGGGATTAAATATGTGCACCTCCACAACTGGCCTACAGCTGTTTTATCTTTCCTACATTTGCCTTTCTCTTTTGTATCAGACAAACCTAGTATTTTCTTATACTAAAGAAAATGCCATAAAAATTCAATTTATCTACAAGTATCTTTTGACAATATTCCTTGTATTAGATCATTTATGTTAAGTGAAATTAGCCTGACACAGACAGTGTTTTTACACATGCAGCATCTAGGTTTAAATTAATGTGTATGTGTTTATGTGTGTGAGGAGTGGACGGAGGAGGGCGGCGAGGAGCACATAAGAACAGAGTATAGTCACATATGTATGAAAATGCCATAATGAAACACATTTCTTCATATACTAACCTAAGAGCAATTTTAAAAATAAGTGAGCATCTGGAGATGGTAGAACACTTGCCTAACTAATTCCTTGCTCTCATCCTCAGCAACGCATATAAATGGGCATGTTAGCACATGCTACTCATCCCAGCATTTGGGAGAAGGAGGCGGGAGGAACAGAGTTCTAGGTCACCCTCAGATACATAGTGAGTTCAAGAGGTGTCTGAGCCACATGGACATGTCTAAAATAATTAATTTATAAAATCTCTCATTTTTCAAAGAGACCCTGTGCGTGGAGGGGGATGGCTGAGCCAGTACAGCAGCTACTGCGTAAGCATGAGAATCTGAGTTCAGGTCCCCATCACCCACATAAAAGCCGGGTGTAGTGTGTAACCGGGTATTGAGGCACAGAAACAAGATCCCTGGAGATCCTTGGCCAGCAAGGATAGCTGAGTTGGTCTCCAGAGTCAGTGAGATCGTCTGTCTCAAAGCAGGTACAAAAAAAAAGAGGGTGATGGCGGGTGCCTGATGGTGACCTCTGGCTTTTGCACATGTCTATGCACACATGTGCTTTTGCACCCACATACACACGTATACACACACACACCCAAACACGCACGTATATCACACACATACACACAAGTCTTGTTTTAGTAGAAAGAGATAGTTTCTCTTTTTTTTCTGGATTTATATGGGTTCTTTGTGTTCTCTGCTACAGTGTGATCTTTATCCTTGAACTTCTGTGTATTCCAGATCTCTCCTCCATAATGCACTGAAAGTTAGATTGGCGGCATATACTACCAATCCCATCCGCACGTCCAGACTTCTAGTTTCTTAGTTCCCAGAGACTCACATCTTTATTCCTTGTGTGTATATGTTCCCCAGCCTTTTAAGTTTATTTTTCTAGAAATTTCCTGTTTAGATTTAGAATGGGCGTGAAAGTGCTGCTGGTTATTCAAGGACAGATCCAGCCATGACAGAGCCTGTGTAGGGGGGTTGATGCCTGACTGGGGTGACAGTCCTGCACACAAGTCACCCGATGTCTTGCCACACAGAGATGTGCCTTTAATTCTAGGTTTTTCAGGATGGCAGAAGAAATTACTTCGTCAGCGATTTGAGGACCCCCTCCACGCTGGGGCTGCCTCTGCCTCCCATCCCCCTCACTCATTACGTTTCCAAGTGCCTGTCACTGCTGACCTTAATAATAACCTCATATCCTCAACAGTTTGGCAACACAGGAGAATGAATGTTTCCAGAAAAAAAATTCTGTACACTCTAATTCCCCTACTCCAGTCCAACATACACTATGAGCTGGAACGAGTTATGCACTATTATTGGGCTGTTGAAAGACAGTACTGTAGAATAAGGGTAAAACCTACTCTAATCCTGGAGTTTTGCAAGAGAGGAAAGTAAGGCCTCCGTGTCCAGTGAAGCCATAAGCTTGCGTAAGGAAAAAGTAGTAATTAGCAGCCAAGCATGGGTTACACCACAGAACACAGGATGGCTGCTGGAGCTAACGTGGTGTTTAAAAACCAGCACATTCGCTACAAATACTATGTACTGCTTTCTGCCAGAATCAGTGCAAACTTGGGTTACACATCCAGGAGACCCGCACATGAAAGCCCGGTGTCTTGGGATTAATCAAGCTCACACCAGCAGACGAGCAATGCTCTGTTGTGCGTGTTTTCTCAGTGATTTGCCTTCTTGGCTTTGCTCACAGGGGCCTGCCTGTTTTTCCTCATTCTCTGCTGAGTCTTTAGACAGTGCTGTCTTTGACAGCAACCTGGATAAATCATCAACTGCATGCTGATGAGCTGGTTTGCCTTCTTCTGTCTAAATCAGGACAGCCGTGGAGTCTGGAAAGGGACAGGGTGGCGGGTATGTTACCTCCCGCTGTCCCTTGCTTTGCTTCCATCTGGGGCTTTTTCCGTTTTCCCACCTTTCCTCCACTGTGTCCTCAATTTAGGACACTTCCTCTCCTGCCTCTCTTCCACCAGGAGCATAACTGCTCCGTTGTCCTGATCATTTCTTGCTTGTTTTTACTGATCTTGTTCTGTTCATTTTTTCATAAGAAAGTAAGCAAGCTCGGAAAAAAAAACAAAAACAAAAAACCAGTGTAGCGAGTCCCCTACTTCCATTCTCCAACAAGAAGCAACGTTCACAAAGTCAATTTTCATATAAGGTAATAATAATAATATAATAATAATAACCTCAAACAAGCATATTCTCAAAATTTGTCTGGAGAAACACATTCCCCAGCCTTCAGGAGAATGTGCTCTGCAGATCTCTATAAGGACACTGCACGCCTCCTTCGCCAGGTTTTAGATGATGATTCTCCTTGGTTCCAAAGACTTTCAGTAGCATGCCACCATCCAGCCTTGGAAATATTTTCATTTTCTATTTCTCTACAACTGAAGTTAGAATTAAGCTTTATGGCTCACCCGGTAGCTAGTTGTAATTTTAGAGAACTACAAACTTTGTATCTTTTTAAAAATATGATTTATTTTTATTTTATGTGCATGGGTGTCTCGGGTGGGTGTTAGATTCCCTGGAGCTGGAGTTGCAGACAGTTGTGGGCTACCCCATGGGTGCTGGTCTTCTGGAAAAGCTGCCAGTGCTCTTAACCATTGAGCCATCTCTCCAGCCTCTTCACATCTTTCTGTTTTGTTTGTTTTTTAGAAAGGTTTCTCTGTATAAAAGTCCCACTGCCCTAGAACTCAAAAAATCCACCTGCTTCTGTCCCCAAGTTCTGAGATTGAAGGCATGAGCCATCATGCCATCTTCTCTTTACTATTTGTGCATAATAAAGGCAGCCAGAGAATTGATAAGGACTTAATACAATTTGAACATTTTATGAGTTTTTTTTTTTTTTATGGAAACCATCTTTCTTCAAATTTATCTTCACATTTACTTTTTTAAAAAAGTATTAAAAACTTGTATTACAGGAGTCCCACAGTCCCTTCTCATTTATTTTCTATTTTATGTGTGATAGAAAGTAGCCAAGCAATGGATACAAACACAGAATTTTACCTGCCAATATGAGTCTTGTGATTTGTCAATACTTCAGAACATTGCTCCTGGGGCCTAGCATGTCACATTAGTATACAATGGAGCGTCCTTTCTCTCCTCAAATATGTTCTGTATCATGACTATGCCCCAGTCAAGGGCCCAGTCATCAACTTTAAACCCACAAGGTCACCTGGTCATCTTGTGATTACAGCAGCAGCTTTGCGGCTGGTAATTGTCCTACAGCTGTGGCAGGTCAATGGAAAAATGTTCTTTAAACGCCATAAGCGTCTGATTGTGCAATACCGAAATGAGGTTCATTGATTATTCGTACTGCTGGCCAGCCAAAGCTGGGGAAGTAATTAGGGCTTTTTGTGTGGATTATCCACTGAGAAAAGGTCAAATAACTACAAACAGTGCCAGGAGAGAGGAGCCACCAAGGACCACAGCATCCGTGATCAGTTAAGAAATGCTAAGGCAAGTCTTAATAATGACGTGCTTATGCCAGGCTCTGCAGAATGTGATCGTCTGTCAAAGAAATCCAATGAAGCATGAGTGATGGCTACTTTTTCCCCAGGAAGCTGGCTTCAGGTCCCTGATGTCCATCAAACAGGTCTGTCAGGGAAACTGGACTGAGAAGAATTTTAAACGCAGGGCTTACCAGCCTCCCGTTCTTTAAGTCCAGAAAAAGGCAGGCAGCCATTCTTTTTGTCATCTCCCTGTCTGCGCCACAGAGGACTGTTTTTCATGTTTGTGATGAGATAGCCCATCACATGGGGGGTTTGAAGCTGTTCATTTGCAGACTCGGATTGGGAGTATGGAAAAAGAAGCCCCCTGAGCCACCACGGTTCTTGTGTTCATGGAGACACAAGCTACGCAAAGGGCATAGGCTTCCCTCCGTCTGCTCAGATCTATCCTTCATATTTTCCAAGTTTAAGATATTTCATCTAAATCCACCTCCAATCCCCAGCTCAGCGACGCCTGAAATTCTACAGTGAAATTGTCTTTCACCCTCTTAAACGATTTGCTTATATGAGCTAAGATGAGTCTTGGAAGCTGGCAATTTGGCCATTCTGCATCTAAGTAGAAAACATTTAAAAGTTACATTTGAGGTGGTATTAGGGAAACTGTATACAGAAAGTAAGATAAGTGGTTGGGGGTACCCAAAGCAAACATTCTTGGGGTACTTCCTACCTATGCCTGAGGTAGAAAATACAGGGTAGTAGTGAGAACACCAGCTTTATGTGTTCAAGTTCTAGTTCATGATCTTGGGCTGCTTGGTAAACCAGTTGATCTCTCTCAGCCTAAGCAGAGGGTGAATGTCTTAACAGAAGCTGATGAGATGGCTGGTCAGTAATGACCTAATGTAGGAAGGCAGAGGATCTGAAGAGCATCTAGTCTTCCTAGACAATACCTTCTAAGGTCTCTGAGGAACTGGGGAGATGGTTCAGTACTAAAAAACATAAGGACCTGATCCCAACCACCAGTGGAAAGAAGCCAAGTGTGGTAGTGCTCGCCCGGGAGGCAAAGATAGATGACCCCCGGGCTTGCACACACTGATTATTCTCTAGTGTGGGTTCCTCCCAGCATAGAATAGGAAGTCAGTCTGTGGGTATAAGAGACTGGGGAAAACCCAGGCAGTGAACCAAGCCCTTCTTCCAAGAAGGGGTTCTAATATCATATCAGAAGTTCCATCAGAGATCTAATGGGGAAGTGGGGCTAGGAGGGCCAGAATGAAGGACCAGAAGGCTTGATGTTGGTGTTCCAGCCTTACTTCACCGTAGGCAGAAGACGATTCCTCAGTGGAACTAGGTAGATAGTAGGGGTCATTGGTGCCTGTGACAGAGCATGTCCTAGGGGGAAAGGAGCATAGCACTTTTCTAAGATTAGCATTTCCTCCCTTAGAGTCTCAGCAGTGACTTTTATGAGGGTCACATGGCTAGTGAGTGGTAGTGCTTTGAGTATTCTGGAAGAGGGCTGGGTTTGCTGTGAAATTTACTATCTCAGCTTGTTCCCCCTGCTAGTGGCTGGCATCCCTAAGAATGATTGGCCATCTCTACACAGTTCTCTAATGAACCTGGAAAGGACCTTTCTTTTTTTCAAACAGCGAGGACTCCTCTAGATGGGTAGGACTGCCTGACTGATTACACAGAACTGGAGCTCAAGGAGGAGCCTGACAGAAAACTTTGGGCAAGTGTAAATTTGGAGACTTGGAGGGATGACCTAAGTGTGGGTAAGTATGTGTGTATTCTCGTGTGCACGGGGAGGTCAGGTACTGTTGCTCAGTAGCCATCTCCCTTGTTCTTTGAGGCAGAGTCTCTCCTTGGGACCTGAGGCTCGTTAAGCAGGCTAGGCTGGCTGGTGAGCCACAGAGATCTGCCTGTCTGCCTCCCTCCTGCTGACATCGCCAGCTCTCCTGACCATGCTCAGCTTTTCAGATCAAACCCCAGTTCTCATGTTTGTACAGCAAGCAGTTTCTTGACTGAGCCACCTCCTCAGCACCCACCCTCACCCTGTCATTTGCATCCTCAAGTGTTCTGGAAAGAAACACAAATGTAAGTCATAAGCCAACTACCATCACATGACTAGTAAGTGACTGAATCTTAAATTCAAGTTTGTGCTCTGGAAAGATGATCTTAGTACCTAACAGCTTCTAATAGAATGAGCTGACAGATGAAAGTGCTGATCTCAACCCCCAGCCAGGGCTGTGCTAATCCTTTAGGGAGTGAGTGGGTGTTTAATGGGTGCTCTTTGCAGATACCATCCTCCAGTTTAATGCTAACAGGAGAGTTTTCACAATCCGAGGAATGTTTGTGGGGCACAAGGAGTTTCTTGAGTCTTCTTCCAATAGCTATGGATGACAAAGTTTTCAAGAAAATGAGGATGACATGGAGATCATTCATTGCCAGGTCCCTCCTTTGTCTGAGGGCTTTTTAACTCATTGGGACGGCACCTCCCCAGAAGAATAAACACTTGGAAACCTCACCTTATGTTGAAAGTTCTGTCTCTTACAGGTGGTGGGAAACGAAGCACGCTTATTTGAACATCCATTTTTACCCTCATGCTTTTTGCTCTCTGTATGTTTTTGTTGAAACCAAAAAGCTTTTATTCTGAGCAGTAAGTGACCTTGACAAAAGCGGGCTTTACCCTGCAGAAGTTTTGAAGCTGTAGCGGTCAGATGGACACACCTGATTAATATTTACTTCACACCCAGTTCTCTGCTGTTTATTCTGACTTGCATAACTTGCTTGCATTAGCTTGTGCTGACTCTTGCTGCCAGCAGAGCATTCTGCAGGTTTTATTATTATTATTATTATTTTTAACGGCAGCCTTCATACAAAAGTAATTCTTGGTATGGAATGAGCCAAGTTAACACACTAAAGACCAAAAGGATCCTTGTTTTCTCATGACTGAACTGCAGGAAAACTCCAAGGTACTGTCCTTCCAGTGCCAAGCAGCAAGCCAGTCTAAAGGCTGAGAGCATGGTGTCTAAACTTCATTCAGTGAGTTCTTGTATAGAAAAACTGCATTGTGGAAGAATTTCTTTTTCCTTTTTTTTTTTTTTTTTTTTTTTTTTTAAACAGGATCTAAAAGCACAGGAGATCTTGCGGACTGAAACATGAAACATGGCTTTCTTTTCACAGGGTAATTGACTTGAGAATGGAAGAATAACCTGTTTTTTGGGGGGAAAAATTATCTTGTTAAAATACCATTCTTCTCCCATCAAGGTCAAAGATTGTGACAAGTTCTTGCTACCTAGGGCCGTTGGCTTGGGGTAGGGTGGGAACAGGACTATGTAGTCTGAGTGTCTGAGGGTGTGTAGCTCCTCCTTTCTGTACAGTGGTAAATTAGCCCCCTGTTTTAAGATTCATTTTCTTTAGAGAGGCAGTCCAGTGAATTCCCCACATATATTTAAAGAACTTTTGTTCTGTATGCAAAACATGGAGCATAACTCAGAATGAAAATTTCCATTTGTACGATTATACATCAAATATGCAAGACTGGATTCAATAGCTAACAGGACAAACAATAAGCATCCTTTCAAAGGTAACCACTGGAGCTTGGCTCCTGAAAGAACTGAGTTTCACTGCCAAGGTTCTGCACTGGCCTGCACACGCCACGCTAGTCCTGAGTTCTCTTAGTCATAAGCTCGTACAACAAAACTTTGTAATGATAGAACCGAGCTTTAACTTAGGGACTTTTCCTCCCCGTTTTTCCCCTGCAATAAACTGGCCTACAGCACAACCAATATTATCAAAAACGGTACATTTACAGGAAGCTGGTTCTTGAAGAGGGAAATACACTTATGTTTTAATCAGCCACTTAGTGACTTGTGGCAGGGGTGGTGGCATCTAAGGAGATGCTTCAGACTACATTTGGTACAAGAGCAAAGACCCCCTGATGGCAGGTTAAACCCCATCGTTCTCTGAAAACATTCTGTTATTATTGGATTGAGGTGATGGTCGTGTGTCTCCCATCCTCCCACATACAGAAGGAGGAGCACACAAATCACTCTTTCAAAAATAAGAATAAAAAGTGATAAACCCCTTTCGGTACCGTGCAACATATCTGCCCTATTTCATGTCTAATAGTCTCTTTGTGAGAATCCAAGTGAAAGAAAAGAATGTGTTTCTCTCTGAAACTTACAGATTCTAAATGACAACTACTAGACTGCTTTCAATACTTATAGTTAGGATTTAGTCATGACATCTTAGAAATTGTTTAACAAAAATGACCACCCTTAGCAAAATACAGTTTAGACATCGGAAAGGTCATCCCTCAGCTACTGCTAGAAAAAATTCAAGATGTGTGGGCAAAGCCTCTAATCCATCCTCTCTTCTAGAAGCCCAACAGAGCCTCTATCCAATTCCCTTTACCCTATCCCTGCCAGTTCCCACGGCCCTACCCAGAGTGCTCAAGATGCCAAGCATTCTGCACTGCCCTCTACCTCGACTTTTCTCCTGGCAAAATTCAGTAACATCTCACAACTACCATTCTTATAATCATCATTGTCAGAGTCAGAGCCTCACTATAAGCTCATCTTGTCCTGCCTCAGGCCTCGGAGTGCTGGAATTACAGGCATGCAACTTCATACTGGCTCTGGACATATACTTCTTTCTTTTTCTGAGAGAGAGTTGCAGGGTGGCCTGGAATTTGCAGTAACTCTCAAGCTTTGACTTCTTGGGTGCACTGATTTTGGGTGTGGTTCTAGCCTATGCACACCCAGCTAGCTGTACTCTGTTCTTCAGGGTCACTAGCCACTGTGTATTGTCTGGTCATCTAGATGTTGATGTGAATAATCTGCTTTGCAGAGCTCCTTCCAGGTTCTATCCTTACGCATAACATCTTTTGAGCATGTACCGTAAATTACTTACCCAAACAATGCTAGGAAGTGGTTATGAATGTCGTCTTTATCTTAGCCCTGAGAAACTAACATACAGATTTGCCATGCAACCTTCCCAAGGATATACAAACTGAGAAATAGCTAGGATACAATAGGATACAAGTCAAAAGATTTGATGCAGAGTCCATGCACAACACTACTAATAGGTTATTTCTCCGGTGTAGGTGAAATGAACCAATTTAAACCAGATTAGATTATTTTAAGGCAGGTTTATTGGGAAGGTGCACTCGGCAAATTCACTGGCCCCAAGGACCAAGGCCAGGGAAGTTACCATAGGAAAGGGGTGGTGAAGGGGAGAGAGAGAGAAAGAGAAAAGGGGAGCACTGAAAGAAAAGAGGAAAGAGAGACCAAAATATCTGGGGAAAGGGCAGCTCACCCCCTGGGCTGGAAAGTTCAGTGTTGGGGGCAGGGTATGCCAGGTAGGGACTGAGGGATCCTGGGAGAATCTGGAAGCCAGGTCTGCTTTGGTATGTAAAATATGTACCTCAGTCCCCTTGTCCCAGATCTGAAACCAAACATCTCAGCCTTTTGTTGATGATAAATGAATAAGGGGTGCCAGCATCATCCATGACTACTTCCTGCTGAAATTGGGGCACAGTTTTTGGAGCGTGAGCAAAAAGCTGGAATGTCGACCAGGCACGGAAAGAGCTGATTGTTTTACTGTTGTTCAGGTTGTGGGACCATCTTGGGGTAAGAGAATATAGGCCCAACTGAAGTAGTCCGTGAGGCTGGTCAGAGCACTTGTCAGTAACCATTTTGGAGCTTTCCTAGATAATATAGACTCTGAGAGAACACTTGGATGTTAGGGGCAGAGTAAAGTTTAGGAGAAAACTTTTTTGGTGTCATTTGTCTTGGCAGTTGGTGGAGAGGTGGAGATATGTTTCTCTGTGTCTAAGTCTCTCTCTCTCTCTCTCTCTCTCTCTCTGTGTGTGTGTGTAGTGTGTGTGTGTATGTGTGTGTGTATTGTGGTTGTGTGTTATTGTGTTGTGTAATGTGTGTGTGTGTATGTTTGTGTGTATTGTGTGTTATGTGTGTGTATATGTGTGTGTGTGTATGTGTGTGTGTATGTGTGTGTGTGTGTGTGTGGTGTGTGTGTCTTTTACCACTTTGGATTTTCCTTCTATTCTGTCTTTAAAGTAGGATGTTTGCTTATCCATAATTTCACCAGCAAAGAATATTATCTAGCTTTCAGATTTTCTCTAAGAGTGATAAATAACAAGGAGCATTTCAGAGTACTTGTGAAATTTTGCTCTTTTCCATTCTCATGATCACATGAAAATATTTTCCATGTTCAAGAACCAACTTTATCTGTTTACATGAACTGTCTGGGCACTGCTAAGTTCCTATGTGCCATCTATTTTCCCCAGTGTTGGTCTTTGTTTATGGTTTAAAAGCTTTGTAAATACAATATGAAGACTAGATAGAAAAATGTAAGTTGGACACACTTTCTGATTGTTCCTCTGACCATAATATAATAAAGTTTTGTATATGAAATGGAAAAAAAAAAAAAAAAAAAAAGCTTGAGAGAAGGCAGATATCAATACAAAATGGGCAGCCACAAGATGGGCCGAGAAAATTGATGCCAGGTAGGGACTGAGGGATGCTGGGAGAACCTGGAAGCCGGGTCTGTTTGGTATGTAAAAATATATACCTCAGTCCCTTGTCCGGGGCCTGAAACCAAACAGCTATCAACTTATCTTCTCTAGTAGTAACATTTATAGAATCATCATGGTGAACCATATTATGCTAAGTAATTGGACACAGTATTTCACTGCTAAAACTGCCCTATAGTATTTGTTAGCTTATTGGCGATTCGCTAGGCTCCGCCCAGGGACCTTACTTCATCATCTGCTGCCATTACCTTCCAAGTTGTGGCTTATAAAAAGGACAATCCCTCACCCAGCTCGCTCCCTTTTTCTCTCTTTCTCTGTGCCCACGTGCTCCTGAACAGCCTCCTTAACCCCCTTCTCTCTTTCTGTCCTTCTCTGTCCCCGCTTCTCTGCCCTCATCGCTCTCCTCCTGTCTGTCTGCCTCTACTCTGTCTTCCCCTACCCCTTCCTCCAAATAAATCTCCTTATACCAGGTCTGTCACATGGTATGATTTCTCAGGGGGTCGCCTTGGCATATGCCCGCCATGTAACCTCCCCCTTCCTGCCCCGCCGTTATATTTCATAGCAGTACTAATGTATTTTTTTTTAAAATCATTTACTTTTCTGAAAATGTATTTCTGTAAAAATACCAATAATCTTGAGCTGATTTACTACTTCATCTTACCTGTACTAGAACACGTGAGGATATTCTAATGGCTTATATCTCATCTCTCATTTAGAAGCAAGCTGCTGAGAATTTGTGTTGCTCGCTTTTGTGTCTCCAGCATGAAGGTGGAGTCAGGCACCATGTAGGAGTCCATAAAATATTTGAAGAATGAATGAATGCTTATCTTGTTCAGATGTAACGATGGCAGTTGGTATACATATGCAAATCTGATTAATGGCAGCCACTGGAGTCTGCTTTTGGTAAGGAGGGTATTCCTTTTCTGGGCACGGTGAATATTTTTCACAGTGGTCCTTATGTCCTTGTCCCAGCCAGACACACACCTTTTCTTTCTTTCTTTCTCTCTCTCTCTTTCTTTCTGTTTTTTTTTCGAGACAGGGTTTCTCTGTATAGCCCTGGCTGTCCTGGAACTTACTCTGTAGACCAGGCTGGCCTCGAACTCAGAAATCCCCTGCCTCTGTCTCCCAAGTGCTGGGATTAAAGGCGTGCGCACCACCACCCAGCTCCTTCCTTCCTTCCTTTCTTTCTTTCTTCTTTCTCTTTTTCTTTTTCTTTTTTCTTTTTTTTTTTTTTTTTTTTTTTCTGACTATTTCCAGGGAAAGAGAAGGCTGATTTCTTGTGAGGAGCTATGTCTCATTTAAAAGGCTTATCAATCTACTTTTTTGATTAAGCTTTCCAATTGAAGGTGTCAATTATAAAATTATAAAATAAGAATAATGAGTGAAACACGAAAATATTCATACAGAGCTGGGAAGAGCTTTGGATGTCAGGCAGGTGGATCAGAATGCAGTCTCTGATGATGACTTGAGATATTTTAACTGACTATTACTATTTTATGTATAGTTCTTTGTCTGTGCACCAATTCTGTGCTCGGTTCCTGCAAAGGCCAGAGAAGGGCATCGAATCCCCTGGGACTAGAGTTGCCACGTGGGTGCTGGGATTAGAACCCTGGTCCTCTGGAAACGTAGCCAGTATTCATAACCAATGAGCTATCTCTTCAGCACCACTCAGGGTCCTTTAGGCTGTGTGGAAGATTGATAGATCTACAGAACACTAATCCCTCTTGGAAGCGGCACCCTGGATTTCACTTATTTGACAGATACAATTGAGTTATAGCTTCGAGAATCTGATGGAAACAATGATGCCCAAATCCTTTCAGCTGTACTGGCTGAGTTTCGCCAGCTAATTTACTCCGCCAGTAAACAATTGTTAGATTTTTATGAACTTTCTGTTTTACAAACAGTATGTCTACTTAGGCCTGAACTTTAAACAGTTGGAGAAAAGGAATAAAAATTCAACAAGGTTTGCATCAAAGTCCTCTGAGTCTCATCCTAACAAAACCCCCAGAGCAGGGTAATGCAGCAAGTTTCAGGTGTTCAATCAATGCCCTTCAAATAAATGGATGAAAATCTGAAGTTGTGAATTAGATCAATGAAGATGTGATCACTTACGCTCCCTGTAGATCTGTCTGCTCATGAGTCTCTGACTGCTGACTTTAAGTATGGATTTTTGTACTCGTATTAAGGAATGAGAAGGTGTGATTTTTCTTTTGAAGTCACTTAGTCCTTTCCCCCTACAGGATTGTACATGCCACCTCAACAGCTTGTCGCCTACCCATCACATGCATGGTGAAAGAGAGGGCTTCTGATTCTTATATGTTCATAAGTGCCAACACTGTATTAAAAAAAGCAACCCTGCTGGACCACCACAACGTATAGATTCAAAGTGTGCTGTAATGCATTATGGCTGAACATATGTAGCTTTGCCTCCAACATCTGTATCCTGATTTGTGGTCCAATAAACCTCCCTGCTGCAGATGGTGTGCGCATGGTCGTTCCGAGGTGCAATGCATCAACACAGCATTTCTAAACACGAAGCAATAATGTATTCAATTAAGAGAGGAAATAAAACATCAGGCTGTTTCTTATAATAAATCTTTTACTAAAGCTTCCCACATCATATGTTTGCTGAGGAAATAATACATGTCATTCAGACTAAGGATTAGTGTAGCCTGCTGAGGGAAACATGAAATTCTGGAGGCTTCAGCAGTTACTGGGAAACTCTGAAACATGGGAAGTGTACAAATTAGAAAAGGGTATGGTATGTGACTAATGATACCTCCTGGGATACCTTTGCAACCCATATTTACTGTTATGATCGCTGGCTTCATTTAAGCTATGGGAGGTGAAAAGCAATACCCCTGTAAGCGAGGAGCACCCCTGTGCTCATTAGATGTGGTTGTAACTTAAGCCCAAAGGCTTTCTTCTTCACTGTCATTCTTCATACTTCTGGAAACGTGGCGCTTGAACTTGTAATAAAAGTGGTCCGTAGCATGACCATATAATCTACAGCTCCCGGAAAGCACGCTCACACCTCTACATCTGTAGCCGGCTCTGGGACCGAACAGAAACTTAATTCATCCCAGATGTTGCCCAAAAGAAAATTCTGGATAAGGCTACCAGTCTTTGGCTTTTCTAGCCACTGTGGCCCAGGCAAGGGTGTGGGTCTTCAGCCCAGAGTCCCCCAGCTTTTTGTTAGAGACTTTTTCGTTTGTTTTGCCAAGAAAAAAAAAATTGCTGGATCCCATAAAGTAACCCTCCCCCAAGATCTCCCTACTCCTCCATTTATAAAGGAAAACAGTGGCTATTTGACATTATTTGGAGAGATGATTCTGGGTTTTTCTGTCATAAACATACCAAAGAGAAATACTGTTCTGCTGTCTTCAGAATACCTTATTCCCTTGTACTGTAGGAAAGCTCACATAACAATTTCTTTAAAAAACAAACAAAAACAAGCAAACAGTGTATATATGTGTGGTTTGTGTCGCTGATCACCAGAATAGCCTTGGATAGAGTAATACAATTAGGCAGCAGTTTTATTTCTAATGATACTGGGTTTTTTTTGTTTGCTTTTGCTTTTGTTTTTTTTCGGTAGAGCTCTCATGTAGCTGTGGATGGTCTCGAACCTTCTGTGTAGTTAAGCATGACCTTCGACCTCCTGATCCTTGACCTTCGAACCTCCTGTAAGTGGTGGCATCACAGGTGTGAGCCACCTGCTCAACTTCGATGACACTTTAACTCTGTAATAATTCTCTTCTTGCTTCAGGTTTTATTGGCCAGCTCCCTGTTCTTCGGGATGGACACTTGGTGTAGTGTCGCTGTCATTGTGAAATGCTTCATTCATTTCAGGCTCTGTGAACGGAGAATGCTCAATCATCAAACAGTGTAGACTTTAGTCTCATGTTAACCCACTTGTAGTCCCCTCCTTTTTGGTCTCTCAGGTTCATGCCTTTTTTGGGGGACTGGCTAGAGTCATCTTCTTGACATGTGACATCCAACTAATTTGTGAGGTTCTAGTCAGTGGAGGCTTCTCTGACATTGCAGCTTCTCGGCTGTAGTCCGGACAGGCCTCTGCTGGCACATTGTGCCTTTATGAACCATGGTGTTCCCTCTGGAGGGAAACCATTTCCCCATTATGTGAGATCAGATACAGAGACCAGCCTGTCTGGGCTCAGTTGGTATAACTACTCATAAAAATCACTCTTAATAAGGATATCTTCAATATTTATTAAGGGAACAGTGTGGAAAGAGTCATATGAAAGATAGCTTTGACCTTTGCAAAACTACGTTAAAGACATTGTTCACTGAATACTAAATAATTGATCAGAAATGCATCCATCCAACAGCCTTTTAAAACGTGTCTCCTGACACCCTGATGTGTTTCTCAGTTAAATGTTGGAATCTATACCATGCATGGAATTATTGCTCCTGGTTTGGCTACAGAAAAAAAAAAAAAAAAAAGAACTAAGTTTCTTGATCTGTATTCCTTACCCCATTCCTTTGTGGTGGTCTGTGGAATGGTTGGTGATATATCTGAATTTGGATGTAAATCTCTCTCTCTCTCTCTCTCTCTCTCTCTCTCTCTCTCTCCTCTCTCTCTCTCTCTCGTGTGTGTGTGTGTGTGTGTGTGTGTGTGTGTGTAGCATTTCTGGAAAAGAAGTGAGCCAAAATAAACTCTTCCTTCTGAAGTGTGAGATGAACCCTGTCCGTCAGTGTTTGATCACAACAACAGAAACCTAGCTACAATATGAAATAGCAAGGAAAAATATATGACAACAGAGCCGAGTGGTGGTGGCGCATGCCTATAATCCCAGTACTTGGGAGGCAGAGGCAGGGGATCTCTGGGTTTGGGGCTAGCCTGGTCTATATAGTCCTGAGTGTCCTGGTCTAAAAGTTCCAGGACACCTAGGACTATATAGAGAAACTCTGTCTAAACACACACACACACACACACACACACACACACACACATACACACCACACACACACACACATACACACATACACACATACACACACATACACACATACACTTACAAAGCATAAGGAAATAGTTTCCATCCTGTGTGTGTGGCCAACGAGTGAGATTTCCTGTGAGAAAGTACAGGCGACGTCAATAGATGAAGTAGAAAAGTGCTAGATAATTTGAAGTCCAGTCACAATACTGTAGTTATGAGTATGAAGACTCATACCAAACTAAATCACCAACAAAATATATCTATTTATTCTAGGGATATACCTTAGATGTAGTCTAGGTTCATAGCATGCGTGTGTGAGGCTCTGAGTTTGGATCCATGCCTTGGAGAAAAAGATACCATGAAGATAAATGCATTGACACATTTTGTTGTTAAGTACTCAGTCCACTATTAGGACATTGGGGCTGGCAAAATGGGTCAGCAGGTAAAGGCATTGTGCCCAAAGCTGACAACTGGAGTTTGATTCCCGGGACCTATAGGATGGAAGGAGATAATCAACTCCTGTGAGTTGGTCTGTGACCTCCAGACCCAGACGATATGGACCTCAAATAAATAAATAAGTCTAATACCATTTTAAGGTGATATTATAGAGTTCCCTTCCACCTAGATCAGTGGTTCTCAACCTGGGTTGGGACCCCTTTGGATAGAAGCAGGTTTTCACAAGGGTTGCATATCAAGCTATCCTGTACGCCAGATATTTGCATTATTATTCATAACTGTAGCAAAACTACAGTTATGAAGTAGCAATGAGAATAATTTTATGGGTAGGGGTCACCACAGCATGAGGAACTGTATATTAAAGGGCCGCAGCATAGGAAAGGTGTGAGAAGCACTGCCCTAGAATTAAAGAGACTGATAACAACGACAGTAGAGGGCACACTTCTGTGTGAAAATGTAATCTGGTCTCTTTTCTCCTTTCTATTTTTTTCTAAGAAGAAACAATTTGGACAGATCTGTCTGAGCACCCTATAAAGTGTATCCTCTGAACACTGTAGGGGACAAGACAGCTGTGGACAATTCCTTTACCACATGACATGGATACATATTGACCTAGGGGCTGAAGTGTTCCGCTCTGTTGTACATATTAACATGGGATTTTAAAGACAACCCCACAGGACATGCTTTGCTAATTTGGGAACGAGATAAGTCCAATGAAATGAAAATTTATTCAGAGAAAAGGCCTTGATGAGAAAGAGTCTCAGGAGACCAAACACGAACATCAGACCATTGGAGGAGCAGATAGTCCCTTAGAACAGAGTGTCTTCCATCTTGATTTTTCCAAAATAATTTTTTATACACACACTGTGAATTACACAAGACACCATCTCCACCGTTTTGGGAGTAGAAAGAAGAGTTGACAGATGTAGTTATTTGTTAGGAGCAACCATGTGAATTTATAAATATTTTACAAGTGCAGCTTTCAGAAGAGTGACTTTTACTGCCATATTAATGCAACCTTGCAAATTTATAGCCTGGGCATGTGTGGGTTATGAATGTCCACTATTCCAGGCTAATGCCAAGAACATGTTTTATGCTTTAAAATTCTTTTTCTCCCCTCCGATCACAGACTTTCTCGGCCATTCAGATCTGTGTAATAACTCAGCAGCACACGAGGCCAAGGCCACATCGGTTTCCACTCGCAATGGCTAAACTCATAAATATACTCATTACAACACACTCCATGTGACAGAGCATGATGCAGAGCGTAAACACATCTCGAAAGAAAGGGATTAGTAGTCGTTGAAGCAGCACTGGCATGGTTCGTTGTTGCTGGTCAAACCCACATAATACATAGCCCCAAATTATAATCGCATGCCATGATCCAAAGAAAACTGAAATAATGTTCAAGAAAATTACACCTCAGTGCATATTAGATAGAATACTCAGGAGTGATGTCATATACATCAAAGGCCATGCTACTGTAAGTGTTTTTAGTTATCCTTTAAAAATGCTTTTTATTAACTTATTTATTTTTTTGTGGGCCCATGTGGGTTGTGGCACATGTGTGGAGGTCAGAGGGCAACTTTCAGGAGTTGGTACTCTTCTTCCGCTATGTGGGTCTCAGAGGGTCACACTCAGGTCAGCAGGCTTGGTGGTTAGCGTCCTTCCTGGTGGAGCCATCTTGCCAGCTTTACTGAAAAGATTTTAGTTACTATACTCATCTTTCAGAAGGAAGTTCTTAGAGGGCGAGGCGCACTGCAACTCTTTCCTCATACACTTGAAAGTTGCCTTTTGCAATGATTGTGCCCAAGGTCAGTCTCCTAGTGTGGCAGGTTTTGAGAAAGAGCAGGTTCATGGGGCTTGAACAAACACAGTCTCAGAGATCTCAGAATGGGCAGACTTCCTTCACATGCCAGAGGGCTCTTCCCAACATGTTATGACCTGGGCAGAATGGTTAACTGAGAGAAGTCAGAGCCCCTGTTCATCTTTCTCTCTCTCCTAGTAGCTGTCTTACACGGAACACATCATTTAATTTCTATCTAGTTTTTATTTTCATTTCCCTCGTTTGAAAAATGTTCAAGTGGTACTATGTGGTGCAAATTCCTTTCCAATTATGATATATTTTTCCCTAGTTTGTGTGTACACCAACCTATTTAGGTACACATATTTAGATGCATATTGTAATTTACAATATTAGTTGTTTTGTTTATTAGTGAGCATGATTTTCATTGTCTAAAAATTATCAGGGGATGTGGTGGTTAGTAATGATTGTTAACTTAGGTAGGTAGGTAGACAGACAAGATAGATAGATAGTAATAGATAGATAGATAGATAGATAGATAGGTGGGTGGATAGGTGAATGGATAGCTAGCTAGCTCTAGAATCACCTAGGAGACCAGCCCACAGACACAGCTGAGGGGATCTTGATTAGGTTAATAGATGTGGGATGATTCATCTTAACTGTAAGTGGGATCACTCCCTCGGTGGGGATTGCTTTAAATGGAAATTGGCAGGTGATAGCCAAGCAGCCTGACACCTGGTGATCAGTAGAAAGCTGGGCATCTGATTGTACTCTTGTGGTCCTCGGAAAGATGGAAAGATGGGAGGCAGACACAAGAAGACTACCCAGAAGCTCAGCTAGGCTGGAATATGTATGCAGAATCAGAAACATCAAGAAAGACACTATTTTAACAAGAGGGAAAGGAAGACCACCACCCCTCCCCCGTGTCTCTCCCTACATCACATACACACATGAATGCACACACATAATAACACAAAAATAAGTTCTTAAAAACTGAGTGAGCTGAGCATTATCCTTCACACTATGCACTTCTTTCAAAGATTGATTACTTTGATTAGAGTCTCTGGTTAGAACTCACTGTTACAGGTACCAATGTGAAGATGCCGCCGTTACTGGCGGTCATATATCGGATAAGAGAAGAAATCAACTCGTAAAAGAACTCATGCGGGCAGGTTCAAAGTAACAATCCAGGGGCCACTAGGACTAGTCAGGACTAACTGGGCAAGGAACGCAGAAATGTTCCTTTGACAGCAGCAATGGAAGTTTTTGACTCAGGGCAATGCAGCACTTCGTGTGATCTACAACCAGGAAAAAGGCTAGTGGTCCCTAGGTTGATCTTAACCAGTTGCAGAGTGCACGTGGGACAGGTCAATTGATCTTCTAGACTGCCTGTGGTTCTAATGCGAATGACTCAATGCTCCTGTTCCTACTGCGGCCATTTGTGACCTGCTCCAGACCTTCAAGCTCCTGGCTGTGATTCCTCACCCTAAGCCTAAAGCAAACCCTAAAACCTTCTCTTGGTGTGTGTCTGTGTCAGCAAGAATGTTTTTACTTCAAAGTACAAAAATGAGTAAGCCAAGGAAACTCTGCATTGTTCTAATCCTTAATAGTCACCATTTCGTCTTTGCTGAAAGAATTCGGGAGAGTCTAGCATAGTTTAAATGAAGTTACTGTTAACAAAATAAATAACTTGGTTTGAGTGCACCAGAAGGACCTTCAGAATTACTGAATTAAGTATAATAAATAATAATCCTTGTTTATAATCCAAGGCTAATCCTACTGAAGCTCCAAAGTGATAATCTGCAACACTAGAAGGCCGATACTGGCTCGATCTTACACACATTAATAAAAGACTACATGCTGAAAAAGCGCACGCACACATGCACACACCACATGCACCATTATAAGATACATTATATGAGAGAATTACAACTTATGAAAGCAAGTCAAATTAACCTATTCCCACTCTATGAGCATAGGGTATTCTCGTGAGAAGTAATGACCACTTGACTCAATTATTTAAGCTGCATAACCTCAAAGAATAGATTGTAGTCCAATGTTAAAAGTTAGCCAGAAAATGTCAGTTTTAAAGCAATCAATTCAATTGCCTTTTTTCTTTTATCTTTAGCAAACTAAACAAAGATCCCAGCCAGAATAACCATCCACAATTCAGATATGTCTATTCTCTTATTAGTTTATTTTCTTCCTTTTCTCTTCATTCTGAATATTTTTTTTTACCATCCTGTTAGTGTAAAAATAGTAATGGAAATAACTAGATATTCATGTTCTAACACAGCCACATATTCACATGATACATGGATCATTACAAACTTACTAAAATGGCATCCTTATCGCACACTCAATTTACTTAGTCTTATGTCTTCCAACTATTAAGTCAAGGGTCACTCATTCTGCAAATTAATGGCTGATATAAATCTAGAATAAGAAAAAATAAGAAAGAGTTTCCATCCAATGTGTGGCCAACTAGTGGAAAAGTACAGAGGTAGTCAATGGCAAAATAGAAAGTACTAGTTTTATGGCCAATCACAGCACTACAATTATGGGTAAGAAGACAATAGAAATGGAATCTCCTGCTTCGGGTCACAGCTGATCCTCCTAGGAGCTTTGAAGGAATTCTCTTATCTCCTTATGTTTCTCTGAGCAAGTCACAGGATTTACCTTTCTGAAACTACTGGTGACTACTTTCAACAGGATGATGCCTCTTGTCACTCTTGGGCAGGGATTTATTTGGGACCATTTTGAAAAAAGTGTTCCCAGAATCATCAGATTCTCCGTCTAATTGCGTATCATTCATATTGATTCGTGGCCGGCTGGGACCAAGAGCACAGATGAAAAACTATAAACTGGATGTGGAATATCCTAGCACAAGGAAGCTGAAGCAGGAGGATTGCTAGTTCAAGGCCAGCCTGGTCTACTTGGCGCACCTAACAATTTTGACTGAAACACACATCTTCAGGGTCCAGCATTGAAACCTGACCTTCTGCTTTTTCTGCTCATGCAGTGGCCTGTTCTCAGTCATGGTGTCCTCTGGGGGGGGGGGCAGGGAGGCCAGTTCCAGATGGATGCTAACTCCAACATGGCCTCTTACTCTGTCTCAGACACGCAGTGAGCGTTTCTTCATCCAAGGAAGGCATGGTAAGGCGGGACCTGCAGTGGGAAGGACTGGATGCCTTGGGACAGGGATACTTGCTGTGGACAGGGACAAGCCACTCCACCTCTGGGAGACTCAGCCACATCCTCCCAAAGTCCCCAGTCCCTTTCCTTGCCTGGATCATGTTGTTTTTATTTTCATTAAAAAAAAGAAGAAGAAGAAAACCACACGTCTGATAATATCACACACACACACACACACACACACACACACACACACACTAATGTAAGAATTTAATCCTCAATCCAGAGCCTCAAATGAGTTTACTATTGTTCTCAGTGTTTGGGACACAGCACTGAGAGTAAAACTCAACGGTCCTTGCATTCAAGAGACTTTTCTCATTTTATGCTAGAGTTACAGAATCTAGATCAGGCTCCTGTGGTTCAGAACTAGGCCAGATGTGGGCGCTGTTTCTTACATACAGAACACCAGGTATGACTTCCTTAACTCTGCCCTGCATACCCCAGGCCCCAGTGATGTAATGATACAATGACTGCCACACACTGCCATTTAAAGAAGTCTCAGCAGAAGAAGCTGAGAAGTGGCATCTGGTAATTCTAAGGTTTAGCTGAGCACAATTGCTAGTCGTCCTCTCCTCTGCCAATGTGGTATGTTTCTTAATGAATCAAGTTCCTCCTAGGACTGTTGTAACGCAAACTTAGTGCCCTCTGAAATTCTAAGTGGAAAAGGGCTTTATGATTCTTGTTCTTCTCTCCTCCACCCTTGGAGATACCACCTTTTTAAATCAAATATAGCTTCTTTGTAACTAAGTAGCTTAAAAATATGTGTGATATATATATATATGTTCGAAGTGTGGTTCATGTGCATATGTGCTCATTTATAGGTGCCCTTGAGGCCAGAGAGTGTTGGGGGCTCATTCTCTTTCATTCTTCCCCTTATTCCTTCAAGGAAGGGTCTCTCTGAATCTGAAGTTTGTCTTTTCCAGCTATACTGGTAGCCAGCAAGACCTCAAGAAACCTCCTGTTTCAGCTGTTTATATATAGCAAGCCCAGGGATCCCCTTTCTCTGCCCTCCGCATTGCTGGGTTATAAGTGTAGGCTCCCAGCTTATGACGTAGGTGTTGGGATGCTGATGACGTGGTATTGGGATGCTGATGATGTAGGTGTTGGGATGCTGTGATGTAGGTGTTGGGATGCTGATGACGTAGGTGTTGGATGCTGATGACTAGGTTTTTGGGATGCTGATGATGTAGGTGTTGGGATGCTGATGACTAGGTGTTGGGATGCTGATGACGTAGGTGTTGGGATGCTGATGACTAGGTTTTGGGATGCTGATGATGTAGGTGTTGGGATGCTGATGACTAGGTGTTGGGATGCTGATGATGTAGGTGTTGGGATGCTGATGACTAGGTGTTGGGATGCTGATGACGTAGGTGTTGGGATGCTGATGACTAGGTGTTGGGATGCTGATGACGTAGGTGTTGGGATGCTGATGACGTAGGTGTTGGGATGCTGATGACTTAGGTGTTGGGATGCTGATGATGTAGGTGTTGTGATGCTGATGATGTAGGTGCTGGGATGCTGATTTAGGTGTGGATCTGATGATGTGGTGTTGGGAAGTTGAGGTTGGTGATGGTTGTGTATTGAGTAGATTGTGTGAGCTAGGTGTGGTGCTGATGATAGTGTTGGATGAGATAGGTTGGATCTGAGACGTAGGTGATGCTGTGACTAGGTTTGGGATGCGATGACAGTGGAGCTGATGGTAGGTTGATGCGATGATGTGTTGGAGTGATGATGTAGTGTTGGATGCTGAGAGTAGGTGGGATGCTGATGACTAGTGTGGATGTGAGAGTAGGTGTTGGGATGAGAGAGTAGTGTGGATGCTGATGAGTTGGGCTGATGATAGTTTGGATGCTGATGATAGGGTTGGATGCTGATGAGTAGGTGTGGATGCTGATGATTAGGTGTTGGGATGCTGATGATAGGTGTTGGATGCTGATGAGTAGTGTTGGGATCTGATGACGTAGTGTGGATGCTGAGATAGTGTTGGATGCTGATGAGTAGGTGTTGGATGATGACGAGGTGTGGATGCTGATGAATAGGTGTTGGATGCTGATGATAGTTGGTGCTGATGAGTGTGTGGATGGTCGGTTTGGTGGGAGGGTGGGATGTGTTGGTGTTGGGACGTGAGGGTGTTGGATGATGAGTAGGTGTGGATGTGTGACGAGGTGGGATGCTGATGGTGGGTGGATGTGATGAGTAGGTGTTGGTGCTGATGAGTAGGTGTTGGGAGCTGATGACTAGTTTGGGATGCTGATGAGTAGTGGTGTGATGTGTGATGTAGAGTGTTGGATGCTGATGATGTAGGTGTTTGGATGTTGATGATGTAGGTGTTGGATGCTGATGACTGATGAGGTGTAGAGTAGTGTTGGGATGCTGATGATGTAGGTGTTGGGATGCTGATGACGTAGGTGTTGGATGCTGATGATAGTGTTGGGATCTGTGATAGTTGTGGATGCTGATGATAGTGTGGATGCTATAGGTGTTGTGGTGGATTGGATGATGAACGTAGGTGTTGGGATGCTGATGACTAGGTGTTGATTGAGAGTGTGGGATGCTGATGAGTAGGTGTGGATGCTGATGACTAGGTGTTGGGATGCTGATGACGTAGGTGTTGGGATGCTAGATGATTAGATGTGGTCTATAGGTGTTGTGTGATGATTAGTGTGGGATCTGATAGTAGGTGTTGGGATGCTGATGGAGCATAGGTGTTGGGATGCTGATGATGTAGGTGTTGGGATGCTGATGACGTAGGTGCTGGGATGCTGATGATGTAGGTGTTGGGATGCTGATGACGTAGGTGCTGGGATGCTGATGATGTAGGTGTTGGGATGCTGATGATGTAGGTGTTGGGATGCTGATGACGTAGGTGTTGTGTTGCTGATGACGTAGGTGTTGGGATGCTGATGACGTAGGTGTTGGGATACTGATGACGTAGATGTTGGGATACTGATGAGGTAGGTGTTGGGATGCTGATAATGTAGGATGTAGGTGTTGGGATGCTGATGACATAGCTGTTGGGATACCCACTGAGTCACCCCTCCAACTGTTGTAACTCGGTAGTGCTGTGCCCTCCATTCCTTAACACTTGTACTTGAACCAAAGGAAGACTGACATTTCTATAGGTCTGAGGCATTGGTGTCCATGTCAACAATACACATTCACTTCAGGCTTTGTCTGTTCCCACAGGGTGGTTTTTTAGCCTACTTGTATTATGTAGAAAGTCCAGTACCCAAAGAAATCTAATTTTGAACTCCTCTTGTTTTGTGACACAGTCTCATATAGCCTAAGCTGGCCTGTGGCGGAGGAGAGCCTTGACCTTCTTGTTTGTTTGTTTGTTTGGGACAAGGTCTCACTATGTAGCCCTGGTATCCCAGACCGCAAAACAGACATGACTGGTCTCTAACTGATAGTAACCGTCCTGCCTCTGCCTCCTGAGTGCTGGGATTAAAGGAGTATGCTACCATGCCTGGTTTATCCTAGACTTTTCCTTTTGAGAAGGCTGCTCTTGCCTTTGGGCTGGTGTCAGGCTGCTGTGAATCAACACAGTGGCCTTAAAGGGTCTGCCAACCAAAGCCATGGTGCGGGGGGTTGGGGGAGCTTCATCATGAAGTCATCTCTGCTTTGAGATACGATTAATGGCTAAAGAGGCCAGAAAAATAGTTACATTTGCTTTCCCAGGTCTCAAGTCCTGGCTCCTTGTTAAAGGTCTATGAATTCTGCAGGAAAACTGTACATTTGTCTTTAGCTCAATTAATTCTCTATGCCTCTGTTCCTTCTCTTATCAAGTACAACAAAACAAACAAACAAACAAAACCAACTACTTTTTCAAGATGTTGCTTGAAATTTCCTTAGCTGATTATATAAATTTACTACTAAGTTTTTTCTTTCAAATCATCACCGCCAACATCTGGATACTGTGTCTCCACTATATATCACTACAGGCCATTTCCCTAGCTACTAAGGCAGTTTTGTTACCAACTTTGGGTGGTAACTTTCCAGTTTCCTTCCCAGTCTCTGTTTAACATGTATTCTCAAGCTAATATTGTCATCAGAATTCTCTGTGTCTTAGTTACTTTTCTATTGCCACGACCAGACACCATGACCGAGGCAACTTATTAAAAAAAAAGCTTTTAATTGGGGATTTGCTTTTACAGCTTCAGAAGGTGAATCTATGACCTCATAGCAGGAGTGGGAGTGGCAGCAGGCAGGCAGGAATGGACTGGAGCAGTAGTTGAGAGCTTACATCTAATCCCAAGTAGGAAACAGAGATAGATAGACAGGCAGGCAGAACAGACAGACAGACAGACGAAGACAGGGCCTAGCACAGACTTTTTGAAATCTTGAAGCCCACCCCCAGTGACTCCTCCTAATTCTTACTAAACATCCCACCAACTGGGAAGGAGATATTCAAATATATGAGCCTGTGGCAGACTGTTCCCATTCAAATCACCATACCCCTGATAACACCTTCTGGAGTTAGTCATTGAGTGCTTCCTGAATAACACACTGTCCACAAATTTGTGAATTATGAAAATATTTATTCTAATGCTTTTGGGAAAACCAATGGCTTTTTTTTTCTCCTAAAAATATTCTTGACTCCACACACATGCTGTGGGTGTTTTCTGTTGGTGGAGTAATGCCTGTGTGTCTGCCATCACCTACAGCCCAGCCCAGGGTGATTCACAGGATACAAAGTCACAATGTGGACTGAGTACTTCTGTAATCTGTGGGCCAACGTTCGCAATCTACCTCCATCCTTTTTTCTCTCTCTCTTCCACTTATCCCATCATCTTGAATATATTACTGAGGCTTTATTAGCGATGATTGCCTTATCTCTCCTTTGCTACCTGATCCATTTACTAATACTAATATCCATTTGCCTCATAGTTATTCAGGGTTTCATTAAACTTATTTTATTTGGGTGTAATGGAAAAGTTTATTTCTTCCTAGTTTCTATTTGAGAATCATATACAAAAAAAAAAAGTAAAATGATTAGCAGTTACCCCATGCTGAGTTGAAGCTGCCATTCTTGGGGAGCACTCCTTTGGAGATCAACCTTTATAAAAATACCCTTTGCTTACTGTTATGGCATCAACATTTTCACAAGGCCTACATTGCCCATAAGAGAAATGTTTAATATAATTATAAATTAAAAGACTAGATTTGCACAGGGAGCTGTCTCAGTGGTTAAGAACTCTTGCTGCTCTTCCAGTGGACCTGGGTTTAGTTCCCAGCACCCACATCAGAAGGCTCACAACCACCTGCGCGACTCTAGCTCCAGGAAACACCTTTAGTCTCTGTGGGCCCCTGCACTCATGGGCACATGTCTGTTCGCCCTATATACATATGTATAATTTAAAAATAACAAAGTAAAAATAGTTAAGAAAATATTTGAATATGAGAGTGGTAGGTCACACAAAAAATTAAAAAAAAAAAAAAAAATGTTTTCCCTGCATTGGAAGTAGTGGGTCCAGAGAAGGTGAGAATTTAGGAGAGACCTGTGTGAGAGTGGGAAATGGAATTATATTGTAAGGAAATCACCTTCTTAAAGCTTCTATCGTTCTTATATCCATCAAAGGAGTCGTTTATTTCTCTCATAAATCTATAATGATGGCACAGTTGCACATAATGGTTTGTAATTTCTTTTGGTCAGCAAAGAGAAAAATGAAAGGGGCAAACCACGGCACAAGCCCAGTAATGTCCACCTAATATGTCTTAACAGCCCCTGAGACAGCAAACCTACACGACCCTATTGCTGAAAGCCATAGTGCTACTGAGTGGATGAGTTTCTAGTCACAAATGCAATCCAAATAATGAGGTGATTACTCCTTCCCTCATCTCTGAAATGCCAGCCACGGCCCTCCCCCCCCCTCCCCTGCAATGAGAGGCCCTGACCTGTAATAGGACATCATCCAGACATAGCTGTAACAGGACCATCATCTAGACAGAGCGGTAATAGGGCCATCATCATTTTCCGTTCTAATCACACTTAAAAACTTAGCTTATAAACCAAACGTGTAAGCCAAAGCTTCAATTTGCTTTTGCCAAACTTTCAAATTCCTATCTTGCTGCTACAAGATTGTTTCTTCTCCTCTTCATCTGAAGAGTTTCCTTTGGAATAAATAATCCTACGCAAAAGTTTCTGTTTTAGCTCTAAACTAGATGCCCTTGAGTGTGAATTTTTGTTACATACTTACTTTATTTTTCTTCTTTATTAGGAACTTTCTGAAGGAAAAGTGGCGTTCCTAAACCTGTGTGGTATTAAAGACAATAGAGTTTTTATCATAAGAAACAACTTTCTGTTTTAAATTAAGATATATTCTTATGTTTGTGTTGCTAAGAACTATATATAGAAATAAAAAATGAGAACTGACTACTTGAAGTAACTTACATTTGTTCACTGTAACAAATGTAAAAAAAACCACACACCATCACTGAAGGGCGGTTACTCATTGCCTATGGAGTTGAAACACAGTAAGAGGGTTGTTTGTAACTGTATAAAATCAATACTAGCACAATTACTCAAACATCCGATGTCCCAGTCTAGAACATTCCATTGCTCTCTAATTACCTCTCTTGCCTCACCCTGGCCCCCATCTGCCACAGATTGTTTTATACGCTACTATCAAGGTGGTGTCCGTAGTGCTCATTCCCAGGTTTAGAAGCAGAAATCATTTCTTTTCTTCCCAACAGAATAAATCACAAATTCAAGGATGTGCGTAGGGATCGCACTTCATTTTCTACCTTCGTCTTCTTCTAACAATCTAAGAAGTGAGATTAACCCTGGCTCAGCTTCCTGAGCGTCACTTTGTCTAGAAACAACTGAAGCCGTTTCCTTGAACATTTTGTATGCCATAAGGACAAAGAGTTTCTCATTTTATGTAGACAGAAATCTCGATGTTTTAAATTTATTATTATTATTATTATTATTATTATTATTATTATTGTGTGTATGGGTAATTTGCCCGCATGCATGTCAGTGTGCCACAGATATGTATAGGGCCTAAGATGCCAGAACAGAGTGTTGGAGACCCTGGAACGGGAGTTGTAGGCAGTTCTGAGCCACTGTGTGGGTTCTGTAAATTGAGTCCAGATCCTCAGGAAGAGCAGCTAGTACTCCTAGCTAGTGAGTCATCTCTCTAGCTCAGACACCAAGGTCAATTTTATTCATTCATTCATTCATTCATTCATTCATTCATTCATTCTTTTGTTTGTTTGGTTTTTTTCGAGACAGGGTTTCTCTGTGTAGCTCGGGTGTCCTGGAACTCACTCTGTAGACCAGGCTGGCCTCGAACTCAGAAATCCGCTTGCCTCTGCCTCCCAATCGCTGGAATTAAAGGCGTGCGCCACCACCGCCCGGCTCATTCATTTTCTTGAGACAGGTTCTCTCTATTATGTAGCTCTGGCTGCCCTGGAACTCACTAAGTAGATCAGGCTGACCTTGAACTCACAGAGATCTGTCTGCTTCTGCTCCTGAGTACTGGGATTAAAGGTGTGGGCCACCTCCAGGGTAGATCCCAAGGTTTTAGTGGGTCTGAAGAGTCTGAATCATTTTAATGTGGAAGGTCTATGTGATAGTTAACATTTCTTGTCTACCTGACAGAACCTGGAATCATTACCTAGGAGATAAGCCTCTGGGTATGCCAGTGGGGGGTTCTCTACAGCGACCACACACTTCATTGCGATAAGCATTGTGGGTCCGAGGAACCCACAATTGTGAATTGTAAATGTAAATTGTGAATTGTAAATTCACAATTGTGAGGGAAAGGAGAAAGCAAGCCTGCTGCATTCATCTTCCTCTGCCTCCTGACTGCTGACAGCATGGCCAGCTACCCCATGCTCCTCCTGCTGTGATGCCCAGGCTGTGCTGGACTGTACTCTGGAAGTGTGAGCCCAAACAAGCCCTCCCTTCTGTAAGTGGTTCTTGCCAGAGTGTTTTGTTACACGCAACTAACACAGCTGATACTGGGCCAGGCCCTCCTCTGCAATTTAGATTCAACAGCTATTTATTAGGAATCCTTTATGTAGGCAGTACTTTGCACAAAATGCTAATGTGTAATCTTCAAGACAGTATTGCTGCTGGGTATTATCACAGCCAGTTTTCAGACAAAGAAATTGAGCTAAGAGCTAAGAAAAGCCTTGCTTTGTGACTGGTCGGACAAGAGCCAGGATTTGGATAACAGTTCCCTGAATTCGAGGCTTGTGACCATTCCAGAACCTTCTTATTGTTTTCTTAGGTAGTTGCTATACCAGGATAATTTTGGAAGGTAATAGCTCAATACAAACTTCTTAAAATTATTCCATCCTTCTTGAAAAGTAAGTTATTCTGTGAATTTTAAACGGTGCTTCCAATGCAATCCTCATCAAAACTTCAACACAGTTCTTTACAGATCTTGAAAGGACAATTTATAGCTTTGTGTAGAAACACAAAAACCTGGGGTAGCAAAAATAATTCTAAATAATAAAAGAACTTTCGGAGGTGGCACAATCCCCAAATCCAAATTGTAATACAAAGCTATAGTAATACAAACAGCATTGTATTTGCTCAAAAAAAAAAAAAAAAATTGACACATTGAGCAACTGAATTGAATTGAACACCCAGACATAAATCCAGTAGGCAGTATTTGTACCTTCAGTGTAGAGTATTACAAACGAGGAATCCAAGAGTTTAGAGACCCCCTGCCCCCTGAATCATTTGAAACTCATATAGCATATGTCTGAATAGGAGGCACTGTCTCTGAGTTTCTGGGCTAAAGCTAGCCTTCCCTTTGATCTACAGCCAGATACTACTTGCATCTCGCATGGTTGTTTGTGACATAAGTCTCTTTCATAAGACAATCTGGAACAAAGACTGTCTTTGCATTTCCTGGCAAGATGTGCAGTAATGAGTGACCCATTGAGAGTTGTGTCTCAACACCCAATTTCTAGGATCTCAAAACTTTAGGACATGTTTTCAATTGGATACACTGCATAGAAATAGAAGACCAGTGTGGCCCTTCCCTGGGAAGTCCTGCCCTGTGCTCTGGTCATGGATCTCCATTAGGTTTGCAATAGGATTTTTCAACTCATGCTTTAGATCCTCCAACCACCCCTTATCAGACTGAAGACACTGCTAGAACCAGTCTCAGTTTTAGCCCTCCCTACTTTATTACATAGAGGCTGGCTATATAATAGGAGAATAATATTCTGGGTTTGAGGCCTGATCCTGCTACCGACTATACTGGCCCTCAATTTTCCTGTCTGCTAAATATAAAAAACTATAAAGTCATGGAGCCATGCTACAAAAGTTTAGAGAGAAAAACACCAAATTAAAGTCTTGAGTGGCGGTGATCTTGGGTGTTAATGTTCCCACAGTTGCATGGAAGGGGCATAGTCTACTAAAATGAAGAAGTGAGGAGGTGAGATGGCTCAGCAGGCAGAGGGGCTTGCCACTCATCCCAAGGACCTGAGTTCAATCCCTGGGACCCACATGGTGGAGAGAGAGAGAGAACTAACTCTCACAAAATATCCACTGACTTTCACACACACACACACACACACACACACACACACACACACAATGCACACATAATAAATGTAATAACTTTAAAAACTAAGTAGGGGCTGGGGCTTGATGCAGAGGAGGTTTCTTAGCATGCATACTGCCCTGGGTCTCACCCCAGCATCACTAGAAAAAAAAAAAATGTAAAACACGAAAGAGAAAGTCATAACAGATAGACTAACAGAGAAAAGGCCTGAGGGAGGCAAGGAACTCCCAGGAGAGTGACAAAGGAAAGCCCGTGATGGTAGACTGAGAACCTAGAAAACACCTGTCCATATTGTAACAGCACAGGGAGTCTCCAAGGAAAACTTAGATTGGTAGATCACATGAGGGTAGGTTTTTTTTTGTTTGTTTGTTTGTTTGTTTTTGTTTTTTGTAGTACTTTAAGTGGAGTTTTAATAAACAGAATGAGTTAATGACAGGTGTAGCAGTAAATTAAGCAAAAAAAATGCATTCCACAAAAATGGTTATAATACATTTCATGATGACATATGAATAATATAGACTTATAATTACATACACTTCGATTACGAAGTTAACTTAAACATATGGTACAATTATGTTGGATAGATAGAGGAGGGAAGGAATAGGTATGTGTGTGTTTGGAGAGCAGGTCAATAAAAATAATTCTTAAAATTAAAAAAAATCAAGAAATAATAGCATATACCCATTATTTTAAAAATGATTATAAAGACCAAAAGAATAACTAAAAAAAAAAAAAAAAAAGACATTGATTATCCTTAAAGAGTCAGGAATAAGTGTTGGGGCAGTATGGGCTTGGGAGCTGATTTTTGTCATATTTTATTTCTTAAACCACATACGTGGATTACTTTAATTAAAATTAACTGTAAGCCATAATGTATTAATTGGTTCATTGTCATCAGTCTGATTAGTAGAGATTGGCTGAAAGTGGAAGGGAGCCTTCAGACTGAAGAGAGTGGGAGGGGCACTATTGGGAGAGAACTATTTATTTTTTACAATTCTTGCACATTTTTTTTTTCCCTAGCGCCAGCTTTGGCTACACCTTTGATTGCACGTCATAGTCTGGGTTTGGGTATTAATCACCCTGAGAAGCTGTACTAACTCGTTTCGAGTGTATATGAGAAGTCACATCTCAGATACCATCATCTCAGCCTGAGATGACGTTAATACATCTTTGCTGAGTACCTAATTCGGTGTCACTGGGGACATATTGCATTGTTTATGGAATTCATGTGTGTGTGTGTGGGGGGGGTGGGGGGCAGGAGTAAGAAGAACAGAGCAAGAACATTGCTTTTCTCCTTGCATTTCTGTAGGCCTGCACAGTTTCAGTCACAATTCTCCTGGGTAGAGATGATGTCCAATTCAACAGCCCGAACTGCAGTTAGCAATTGTTATTGCTCAATAAATATTATGGTAGTAATTCTCGGAGAGCTGGGATGCTTGTAGTTTAGACAAAGCTGTCATGAGCTGAGGAGCTGAGCTGAAAGTGCTGTCATATTTCTAGCCAGTTGCAAGTGTTAAGCCCCCTGTTAGCCTGCTCATCATGTGGTAATTCCATAGCCTCGCTCCTTAGGACTGAGCAGCTAACAAGGGCCTCTGAGCTCTTTGATAGCCACAGTTTGTTCTTTGTAGGCTGTAATCTGTACCAATGAGTTGGGAAAGTGGCTGCTCAAATAAGAAACTATAATTAGGGTTAGCAGGTTTCCACATCCTCTTTCCTATTTATTAGAATCTATTTAGAGACTCTGAGCAAGCAGCTCTTACATACAAAACACAGAACGAGAAAGCGCCGGTGATAGCCTTTCAAAACTGTACCCTTGTGTTGTGGATAGCCTCGGCCTTGTATTTTGATACTAATTCCCCTTTCCTGGGAAGGGCTGCAGAGGAGGTGTGAGTCATCACACAGGTGAATTCTAGTGAACCTTCTGCTGATCTTAATTTGTAAAATAAAGGCTGGAGCCAGTGATTGGGCAGAGGAAGGGAAGGTGGAGGAATAAAGGTTGGTGGGAAGAGAGCAGAAGGGGAGAGGAGAGAGAACGATGACGACGGAGGCGGATGAGGAGGACGACGGGAAAGCAGGAGGTAGAAGGAGAAATGCAGGATCTGGAAAACCCTCAGGTTATAAGGGTCTCATAGCTGGGGAATAGAGTCGTGAAGTGGTGAATCTGCCCCATCTAGGCTTGCAGAATATATTCATAATTATTGAGTTGTGTTTTCTTTGACCGGTCCTATGTGGGTTGGAGATTTACCGCAACACCCTTACGTCTCAGAGCTTATATCATTTGGATCAGTGGTTCTCCACCTGTGTGCCTTGACCCTTTTGGGGGTTGAATGACCTTTTCACAGGGTCACCTAAGACCACTGGAAAACACAGATATTTACATTATGGTTCATAACAGTAGCAAAATTATAATTATGAGGTAGCGAGAACAAATGATGGTTGGGCGTCACCACAATGTAAGGAACTGTATTAAGGGTTGCAGCATCGGGAAGGTTGAGAAGCACTGGTTTAGATGTAGGCGGATGTGGACACTACTAGTGTTGGGCAGAATGCTTTCACAGAGTAAAATCTCTGCATCGACAGTACCTGAACTTGGGTTTCATGTCTTAGCTGCATGCTTATAGACTGATGACTTAGTTTGTGGAGGGCTTATAATGAGATGAAATAATAATGATGATAATTGAATTAATTCTTGCCCAGAAAAGTCTCTCACACCGTAAGAGCTCTTTATTTTCATTTTCTCTTTTCTCTGTCATCTCCTTTTTTTTTTTTTTTTTTTTTTTTTACTCATTTTCTTTTTTAAAAAATTTAAAAAAGATTTATTTTTTATGTGTATGAGTGTTTTGCCTACCTGCACGCAAGGGTACCATATGCATGCAGTTCCTGGGGAGGCCAGAAGAGGGCATTGGATCCCAGATGATATCCACGGTTTTGAGTCACCATGTGGGTGCTGGGAACTAAACCTGGGTCTTCCACAGTAGCCAGTGCTCTTAACTGCTGAGCCATTTCCTCGGCCCACCATTCCATTTGAGACAGCGTCTCCCTATGCAGCCCAGGGTAGGATCTACCTTGAGCTCTTCCTGCCTCAGCTTCCTGGGTTGCTGGGATTACAGGGTGCATATAGCTTTAGGTTCTAAAGAACGCATTCTAATAAGCATGTTATTCCTAGAAGGTGCAGTAGGAGGAACCCCTCTAGATGTGATTGCAGGAGGTTAACTCTGGAAGCCGCAACTGAGTTGAGCACCAGAATTAGATTGTCACGCAACTGGAGCAGGACGGGGCTGACAATTTAGTCTTTAGACTGAAGTGGTACATAGCGAAGAGGCATAAATGCTTTTCTCTTGGTTAGCAGTCAGGTATGTTTGGGAGTTTTGGTGATAAAATGCTGGAAAGATGGATCCGAATTAGAAAAATACCTCGATGCCGCAGAAATCCCAGTTGTATGCTGTGGACGGAGTGCAGAGTTAGGAAGTCTCCGCTGGGCGGTGCTCGAGTGAGAGGAGCTGAACAGAATTCCTGGGAGCTGCTCCTTGATCACTGGGAATGTGACGGGCACCAAGGGACTGGATAGGGGTGGGGTTGGGGGTAGGGAGGTTTGGGTTGGGGTGTGACTGTGTTGCCTTTGATGAATACAGAACCCAAGATGGCCTGATTTTCAAGGAAAATAATGATCTGAGGTTTTTTTTGTTTTTTTTTTTTCTTTAAATTAGTGGTTATTTTTAGTTCTCAAGATTATTAAAAATTTTCTTTTAAGAAAATATTTCTTAATGACTCTAAGAAAGCGAAAATCTTGAGTCACTCATAGCATGAGTAATATGACTTTCAAATTGCTTCCTGTGAGCAATGCCAGGAAGTCACATAGTACGTAATGAATTATGTCATGTGCTTTTGGCATAAGGATACATTAGGCATCTTAATATGCTAGGCACTCTCTCCAATCTCTCTGCATCCCTTCACACCTTAACAGCGTAGCATATAGAGTGATGATTACTAATAATTTAGCAGGAAGAATAGATCTTCACATTTGTATTGATTTATCTTTGCACCCGCTTAAATGACCTCCAATAAATATTTAAAGGGTATATATTCACTTACCAATAAGGCATGCATCAAGAGTCATTACAGAATATTCTCCCGATGCTAAATTTGGTTGAAAAGTGAGCAAATTGAATTGCAAACAAGATGTCCCTTTGAGTGACAATGCTTTTATTTTCCTTACTGACAAAGTCACACGAAGATGCATCCCTGAATTCAATGGTTATTGTACATGCCTCAGGCAAATAAGCTAGGGGAATATTAATTCACCTTACAACTCTTGAAAATCCATTATTAAAGTCCTGGTTAGGATGATTTCTGTTAATAATATTAGCTATGATCTTGAACTCTGAAGGTCACAGAAAGATGAGTTGGTCAGGAATTGAAATCAATGGAGCTGAGTGAGAGGCATCCGCCTACACGTTGAAACAATTACCTCAAATTGAGTATTAGATAACAGTAGAATATACAGCAAAGCCTTCTACCCCTCTCCTACCACCCGATATCTATAAGATCAATGAGAAAACACCGAGGCTTATACCTAGAATCACCTTATACCTTTCATTATGGAGTTTCCTAAGTGGATACTTCCAAAACTAGAATTATTTCAAGGTTGATCGCCCTCCTCCCTCCCTCCCTCCCTCCCTCCCTCCTCCCTCCCTCCTTCCCTCCCTCCCTCCCTTTATTCTTTCTCTCCTGCTCGCTGACATACAGATACTGTAGGAAAGCCATCTAAGGACACTAGAAAGGAAGCAGGATAAAAAGATAGGAGCTTGGGATACAACAGAGCAAACCCATCATATCACCCCCGTGGGCTACAGGATCTGGACTGTAACACCGGAGAGAAATGAATTGTAATTTTATTTGTCAGTATGTTGAATCTTGTGCAGTTGAACCTATATTGACCAATATAGGTTAAAATAAAGTCATGGGCTAGCAAAGTTGATTAAAATGAATTTTGAGAAAGAAAAAAAACACTTTGGTATTCTACCAAGCTAACAACTATCTTTAAACTTGCATATTATCACCTGTGCCTTACCCACATGAGTGTTTTCCATAATATATATATATATATAATATATATATATATAATATATATATATTTCATTGAACACTCTCTTCTAGATTTAACTGTATACATGGCATGTTCTCTTAAGAATTTTAACCTAACTTTATGTAATTTTTATCTAATTCTTAATTTCCTTTTTCTGGGTTTATCCCACACACATAGAAACAAATACAAATGTAGATTCTTACTTTCCCTCCCTTTACACCTCTATTTTTAAGAAGCACCAGTTTGTGTGTTTATTTTCAAGATTCAGTCTTTCACTGTTACCTAAGCAGAATTCAAATTCTTGGCTCAAGCAATCATTCTGCCTCAGCTTCCCAAAATACAGGGAATACAGGAAGGTGCCACCAAGCTTAACTCAAGAATCATCTTTTGAATGAATGGCTTTCAGTATATTTTTCAACACATAAAGCGCAACAGATGATCATTTTGAGGATTTAAGGGTGATTAAATGTTTGTGTGTAGTTTGTGTGAAGGTGTTTGTGTGTATCTACATGTGTGTGATCATATGTACACATGCTCTGTGCATGTGGAAGGCAGAGGTTGGTCTTAGCTGTCTTCCCCTATCACTCTCCACCTCTTTGTTTCTATTTTTTAGTGTGTTTGCACACGTACACATAAATAAGGGAGTTACTATTATTTACTCATTGACACATACTTCACCAAGCATCAGATGCTCATTCTGGATTAATTTGTTATCAAGTATGTGTTAAAGTTAGGCTCTGGTTTTTCCTCTCAGCCCCATGCTCACAGAAATAAGACTCAGACTCAAAATATCTTTACATCAGGACTACACAGAGAAACCCTGTCTCGAAAAACCAAAAAAAAAAAAAAAAAAAAAATATCTTTACAAATACCTTGGGCTTGTTGCTAGGCTCTTCTCTGACTAGATATAACTTAAAATGTCCCATTTATTCTAGCTTACAGTCTGCCACGTGGCTGGTTACTTGTGCTCAGGTACCATGGGTCTGTCTCGTCACATCTTTCTGGCAGTCTCCACCTGGCTCTATCCCAGAATCCTTTCTCCTCTTGTATGTCCCACCTCTATTGCCTGCCTAAGCCATAGGCCATCGGATTTTTAATTGACAGGTGATGCATTCATACAAAACACAAGATATTCTCTCTACAGTTCTCCCTTTTAGTCCAGTAGTTAGGTTCAGTTTGATTTTGAGTACGTTGGAAAGAAGACTTCTGATATTAGTCAGGATTGTTTACTTTTCAAGTTGAAGGGTTGTGGAGTTGGGAGAGATAATGAAGGAATACTGGATACTAAAGAATCCCTGCACATATATGTTTGTGTGATTTATAGTAAATGAAAAAAGAGCAATTAGAGTAAGAGTTTACATTTAGAAACTAGTTTCAAGGTTGATCAGCTGAAGTTGCAAAATGGCTTCTCAATGGCTATTGAGAAGGTTAAAATATAAATATTGATCCCAAAGCCCATATTCCAAAGGCAAGCCTGGTGGCTCATGACAATAATCTCAACGCTCAAGGGGCTGAGGCTGGAGGGCTTAAAATATCCCATTTATTCTAGCCTACAGTCTGGAACTCATTGTAAGTACCAAGTCGACCTGGATTATATGGTGTGTTCCAGTCCAACCTGGTCTACAGCGTGAGACCTGTTTCAAGCCACCCTTCCCCAAACAACTAAAGCAAACAAACCAGCAAAACCAGAGAATAGAAACCATTTGTTAAGATTTTTGAACTTTTAGAAGTACTCCTTCAGGGCCTAACAAGAAGCCAGGGTTGGAGCCATCTTCTGGGAAGACAGTCAGCTAGGACACGGATTTACTCATTTGTTTATTTACTTATTTTAGCACTGAAGATGAAAACCCAGAGTCTCACCTATGCTAAGCAAACCACTCTACCATAGAGCTTCATTTGCAGTGGTGGCTGGGAATTTACTAAAGATGGGCCTTCCTTAAATGTCTCAGTTCAGGAAAAACACAAAAGAGGGATGTTACATGGAATATACTTTTAATTCCTGGTGAGAAAATATTGTTCATCAAACATCTTACATCTATTAAACACGTAAGGTGACCTAAATCTTAAAAAGTTCCTATATTCTAATAAAATAAAGGCAGAAGTGGACAGAACACATGTCGTTAGGTGAAAACAGATACAAGAAGCTATAAGCACCTGTTCTATTTTAGGCTCCGTTCATTACTAATTAATATCACATTGCTCATTTTGATATATTTAGGCTTCTCAACTATCGTTTCTTCCTATCATTCCTGGATTGACACATCACAATCTTTCACTTGTATTATTGTTTAGATAAGTAGCATCCCCAACCAAGACTCATGTGTTAAAGGCTGGCCCTTAATGCCATATTCAGACTAAATGGATCACAAGAGGGCTTAACTTCATCACTGCGTTGATTCATCAATGAATTTACTACGAGTTTGCTATTGGGATGGTAGGCTTGATATATAGGATGGTATATTGAAGTAAGGTCACAAGGGGTGTGTCTTTGAAGGGTGCGTCATGTCCTGACCCCTTCGGGTCTCTGTTTCCAGCTGCCATGAGTGATAGAAATAGATAGCTTCTCTTCTACACACGTCCATTGTGTGTGCTGCCTAGGTCAGCCTCCATGTACTGTAATCTCTGCCTTGCTCTTGTTTTCTGAGGGCTCCACACGCGTTGTCCCAGGCAGGCTTTCTGCCCCTGCTTTCCTTCTGTCAGCCATGTTTGGTATTGAGGCACAGTGATGAAAGGCTAATGAACTGGATCAGTAACGGCATCACTGTGTCACCTCCTAAACTGATTTAGTGTCTACTTTCTGCACCCCTTTTCTCACGAAACTTCCAGATTGTTGTCCCTTAGTTTAAATAGTATCTTCTTAATCATATAATCTCACTGCTTAAAAATCACAAATTCTTTAGCCTGGTCTGCTACTGCTTCTGGGACTTGCACCAAGTCTCTGTCTCATCTTACATTGTCCTTTCATTTACTCTGCGCTCTGGGTAAACTGACTTAGTCTTTATATCATACATAGACTCTGACCACTTGCTCATGAACACCTGCTCGCTCTTATCAGTGGAAAGAAATGTTTTCTACTTGAAGCTCCATAGGATTTTAACTGAAAATTTCTTGTGGCCCATATATAGGAATATATAACCACCTCATAGTGTGACATATTTGTGTCCTTCTCTACTTCATGTTTGTTGAATGACTACTTAGAAGTTCAATAAGAAGAGCTAGTAGCAAAGGTGGCTTGTGTTAATTTGGCAGCTTGGTAATGTTTGTTCTAATTATTAGCATGTGCCAGACAATCACACTTAATTAAAAATCCCACAGCACTTTCATTGTTCAGAGGAGAGTAAATGGATCATCACTCTTAGAGCATAAACAACTGACTGAGTTTCCTTCCTTTCAGTAACTGCTCTGTCAGGTGTCAATGCCACACAGGACAGTTAAAACCAAAGCTGAGATGGGTACCAGGCCATCAGCTTCCCCTCCTCTATGCCTTCAAGACAAGGTCAGGCTTACATCTGCTCACTTATACCCTAGAATTCTGTCTCTAGTCCCAGCTCTATCAACCAAGCTACTTTCTTTTTCAAGTGCACAAAACCAAAGGCTGAAATGGAAGGCTCAGCCCCTGGCTGGCCTTTTACATATTCATAGCACATAGAGGCCCCCGCCCATCCCATCTCAAATTTCACTTTCAAAGAATTTTTCAGACTGTTATCTGGATATCCTCCAAATAACAAGATTTACTTGAAGCCCTTTAGATACTGACTTAACATTTTTTCTCTTTCGTCCACTGACAGCTTTGCAGAAAACTATGAACATCAGTTGAATAAATACTTTTCTGGTCCTGTAGGTTTAGACCTAAAGAATTAGATGTAATGGGAGTTTGACAACCTCATTCTATAGCTGTTACAAGAACAGGGTGTAATTTAGTTCAAGAGGAGAACATTCATTTTTCTTGTTCAAAGCCATCCCTGGACTATAAATTCCCCGCCCCAAGCCAGCCTTGAAAAGGCCAAGTGTGAGCCTCAGAAGAGGGAACAGCGACAAGGAAGGAGCCTCTTTAAGATGGGACTGAGAAAGATGGACAGGGTTTGAAAGCCTCAGGGACATTCAGAGACACTTTGGGTTTTATGGGAAGCAGGGTGGCTTTAAGCCTCACATAGGTTTCATGTCCTTTCTGGATCTCTACAGAGTGATTGACATCGTTGGGGTCGTGACTGAGCCTTTCAGAACCAGAACTCTCTCCAACAGAGGCTCATTTTTGTCTCTTAAGTAATAATGTACAGGCCCTGCCGTGGCGCACTGCTGCTGTCGTCGCCCTGCTCGGGAGTTCGAGGCGGCGGGCGTCTCTCCGAGTTCGAGTCACTGCAGCACAGTGAGTTCGTCTCACAGCCCGGGATAAAAAAAAAAAAAAGTAATAATGTACAAACTGAGACACAATAGCTCCTCATGTGTGGCAGAACTCTTGCAAAGACTGAAGATAAGCAGCTCGGAATCTTTACGGGAGTCTACTGTTTCCAGAGTGCTACTCCTCTTGTTAGCGGATTTTTTTTTTTTAAATTAGTCTCCATAACTGTTGGCTAATAAATTCCACTTGAGAAAAGATACCACATTGATCATAAATATAACTTCTGTTCTAAGTCAAGAGAACCAATTAGGTGACCAGAATTGTGGCTGATATTTATACTCACCCATTTAACAATATTCCAATCTTTCTTAATATTTTTCTGTAGGCTTCACTCTGGGAAAAACTAACTATCCGTAGTGTCTACTTCAGCGAATACATGAACATTTGAATAAACTGGCTTAAAATACGTATCAGTGGTTACGTTGCTATACCACAGAGCACTTAGTTCAAATTCAGTTCTTAGCACACCACAGAGTTACTACTGATCACCTTTGAGTTTATCTCTTGTTTCCAGGCTTATAGAACTGGAATATTAAGATCCTGAACTCAAAGTAAGGCTTCTAACCTAATTAAGATAATAACCAATAAATATTCAAAGTCTTTTGGCATGTTTCCGGCAAAGTTATTAGCCACATTTGTTTGTACCTATGTTTAAGAATACTGAAATTAAATTAGTACATATTTTTGAAAAGGTATTTTGGAAAAACTTAGTATAACTCATAGTAACAATATTAGGGGAAAGGTACTTCTCACTTTATGTCAGGATTGTTTTTTGGTATAAGAATATTTTATATTCACATTTTAAATTAAATAAAAATAAAGATGAGGTGCCTAACTATGTGTACAACATGCCATGGAGTGTGTGTGTGTGTGTGTGTGTGTGTGTGTGTATATGTGTGTGTGTGAGGGTTTTTAGGAGTGGACCCTCTCCTTCCACCATGTGATATCTTGGGATGGAACTCAGGTTGTCAGGCCTGACACCAAATATCCTCACCCACTGAGCCATCTCAGCAGCCTATATGGTTCAAGTTTAATCCGCTTTTTGGAATGGCACCATCAGGTTGGGAGTGCAGCTCAGTAGATAGAACTTGTATAGCATTTGGGAAGCCCAGCTCTATGTTAGGACATATTGAAGGCTTTGGTGTTCTACCAGCTTCAACAGAGAGACACATTCTGTGTTCTTCATATAAGACATAACAGTTTAAATAAAAAGAATCTCTAGGTCACTTTGGAAGCACTTTCAAGAAAGCCTCAAATGGCTGTGAAGCTGTTCTCTGCTTTGTAATGCTGAAGGGATAAGAAGAACCAGAGAAAAGTCTGCTTCGAAGTCTGCATCCACAAGGTGCCAAGTCACCATCCTAGAGCTACTACAGTCGGAGCCAGACACTGGGAGGGAATAAGAACATGAAAAGCAAGCGAAATGGTTCAGCCTTTAAAGTGACACTAATAAAATATTTTAACTCTGTCTTTCAATTTTGTCCTCTGAAAATACTTTATACCACAGTATTGTATTCTGCTTTGAGTGTCCTACAAGCCTAATCTATCCTTCACTAAAAATAAAAAAATACTGGTCTCATTTTAATGTAAAAACTTTGAGTCTGCAAAGTGGTTTAAATGAAAAGATGCTTGCTTCTAAGCTTGCCTCTTCCCAGAATGCACTTGGTGGAAGGAAAGGACCTACTTTCCTCAAGTTGATCTTTGACCTCCATGAGCATGTAAAACTCCCAATAAATAAGGAAATATCCAAAAAATAAACTTTGAAATTTCTATTTTAACATTTTTATTTTACACGAACATTGTCTCTGGAGCTGCAGCAATGGCTCAGGGTGGTTTACAACTGTCTGTAGCTGAGGTTGTATGGGACTCAGCACCAGAAATGAACATGGTGCACACACATGCAGTGCAAGCAAAATGCTTACTGATGTTAGAAAATCATTTTTTAAAAAAATGAAAAAATTTAATAACATTGATAAAATTAATAACTGTAACAAATATTATTTAACCCCATTATTTTGCACATTAAGGTCAAATACAGAGTTTTATCCAGACTGTGATGGCTTAGAGACCCACAGCTGGACAATGAGCAAGGTGAAAGAGAGACTTCGGAGTGCTCATTCCTGAATGGACATCTTCATCACTCTCCCCTCAAGGCTCAGGGAAAACGAGGCAGAAAGACTGGAAGAGCCAGAAGTGGTGGATGGCTTTAAGGAAATAGCGTTTTTCAAACACAACAGGCCTAATGCACTAAGAAGGCACAGACTGTGACAGCATGCACCGGAGTCACAGAGGCCAAATACCACCAATGAAATGGGGACGTGACCTATCAGTCCCACCTCCAGTCAAGAAACTATTTGAAAATGGATAGCTGCAGAGAGAGGGAGGAGATCAATTTTCTTCAACGGAGTGATAATGGGACTATCAGCCACCCTCCTGGTCAGGCCCCTGCCTCAGGAGCAGCCAACACAAAGCAGACTCTCAATTTTTTAGTTTCCCTTTCCTTTTGTTTTTCAGTGAAAGAAAAGAACATGCAGTTGAGAGGAGATCTGGGAGGAGATGGGGAATGGAAAAGAATAGGAATTCTCAGAAAATAAATACAAATTACAAAATAAAAGAGTGTGATAGCTTAACTCAAGCATGGTTAAAAATCAGATGAGTTCACTTTTAAAAAGAAAGACTTATTTTTAATCATGCACACGTGCCCACAGAGGCCAGTGGCATCAGATCCTCTTAGACTCAGGGGAATAGCCAGTTTTAAGCTAACTGATGTGGGTGCTGGGCACCCAACTCTGGCCCTTTGCAAGAGCTGTACATGCAGTTAGTAGCTGACCACGTCTCCAGGCCCTTGTTGATTACGTTTATTTTGGGAATTGAGTTGATCATACCGTATTCTGTCTTAGCTAACAGAGTGGGTTCCACTCTAAGGCCTTCAAAGATAAGGCAGTCACAGCGGCAGAGTTTGCGGACGCTACTTCAACAGACGGTCCTCTGGCATCTGAGAAAACAGTTAAAGTCTTCCGGCTGCTGCTTGCCTTTCTCCCCGAGAGCAGACCGTGGAAGAGTTCTCTAACCGTCTTCTAAAGTCAGTCTTTAGAGGTGAACTTGAGAGATGGCTCAGTGGTTAAGAGTGTTTTTTCCAGAAGACTAGGCTCAATTCCCAGCACCCATATGGTGGTTCACAAGTGTATGTAACTCAGTTCTAGGGGATCCAGCGTCCTCATTAGGCCTCTGTGGGCATGGTGTACTCATGTAGTATACAGACAGGCAGGCAAAATACAAATACACATAAAATGAATAATTAAAAATTCTTTTTTAATTTAAAAAATGTTGAGTTGATCATCTCAGAGATATCTTTCTTGTGTCTAAAGAGAATGTATGAAGATGCAGGGAAAAATTATGAACAAACAGGTTTTGCTACATTGGTGGCCCCGAGTTTATGAGTATATTATACCTCTGTGGTTTTCCAGTCAAACTTCTTCACGGCAGTCCTCAAAAGCACAAAGATCTCCAAATTTCTGCTGACCTCTTGTGTAACACAAAACTGATATTAAATAAATATATATGTTTAGTCTTGGAAGCTTTACCCTTCAGGCTTAAGATTGGTGAGGAAAATACTGCTTTTTCTCTCTCTTACACTTGATATTTGGCTTCTTGAGTCCTGAAAATCCATTTCTGAGTCTCTTGGGATACATGGAAAAATAGATACAAATTAGGTTTCCCTTTATCTGGAGCTTGAGCAGATTGCTAGTATTTTAAGATCAAAAACCACTTGTGGAGAAAGGATTTTATCAAATCCAAACACAGAAACAAAGAAATAGACTCTTAAGACACAAAAATATTTCATCAGGAGCACAAGGGCTAGCAGGTGGCAAACAGGTGCCAGAGATAGCCCGTCAGGTTTCTGTTTATACATGGTCTCTAGGATGTTGGAACTGAGTGCTGGCATGAGCTCTGTTTATAGTCTGCTGCTGCTCAGCAAAAGAAACTCGCTTTGCGGCTGCGGCGGACGGCTAGCCATCCCTAATATCAGTTTCTCTCCCTCCTCTGTGACACAAGTTAGAGCTGAACATAGAACCGCCCGGAGTAAACAATTCTCAGGCTCTTGTGAGTTAGCCTTGCAGTGGACCCAGCTTTGGCTTCTGAGTGTAAGCGAACCGTCCTGTGGAAGCTTGAGGACCTTCTGTAAGCTCCTAATCGCTAGAGGATGTTTGTGGTCCCTCTTCCTTGGCATTCTTCCACCTTCTTACTCAGAATTTGGATCGCTTTGGAGAGTGAAACTGAAAGCTGATATTTTGAAAGAGCCAAAGAGCCTGGGAAGCCCGTACTGATCGCATACTTAAGACTCTTAAAAAAAAAAAAAAAAAAAACAAACAAAAAAAAAAACCAACAAGCAAGAAATTGGGCATGGTGGGACACTTCTGTGATGCCACCATCCAGAAAGCTGAGGCAGAAGATTGAAAGTTCAAGACCAGCCTAGGAATGTAATGAGATCCTGTTTCAGTCAACACATCCTCCCAATCATGAATCCTGCTCAAGTCACTGTTTTTGAGGTTTGTTGTCATTTACAGGGACATCTAACTCTAATGACTGTAATAACTTTAAGATTCACTGATTATGAGGTTGCAGTTAAAAGACTCGCTCGACACATTCTGCTCTTGTAGAGAACCCAAACACACACACTGGGTAGCTCGCAATCACCTCTGGCACCTGCATTCACATACACAGACACATTGCTCCTTCTCATGTGTGTGCGCATGCATGCGCGCGCACGCGCGCGCGCGCGCGCACACACACACACACAGAGAGAGAGAGAGAGAGAGAGAGAGAGAGAGAGAGAGAGAGAGAGAGAGAGAGAGAGCAAAATAAAGAAAAATAGACTTTATAAAGGCAGGCAAGATGGCTAATCAGAAGTGCTTGCCATGTAATCTTGACAGCCTGCATTCAGTTCTAGAACTCAAAGGAGAACCTGACAGTTGTCTTATGACAGTGTCTCATGGCATGTGCACGCACACACACACAAACCACACACACACACACACAGAATTCCTAACGTCTCACACACAATGCATATACACACTGGTGCATAAAAATAAAATTTAGAAAATAGATACTGCCGTGAAAATGCAAAGTGAGACCTAAATTCCTATCCCAGTTGAAGTTTCTGACATTCTTTAGTGAAAAAAATCAATATGTAAATTATAGTAGATACAAATCAGCACCCGTGTTCCCAAGAGCACAAGAAAAGCCGGTTCACCTACTTAATGACATTGAGTACTAGCCAAAAACTAGCATAAGGGCCAGCATTACTGCTGCCACACTAGTTAGTTTTTATTAAACATTTCAAAAAGCAAATTTCTATTCCCTCTCCACATACTCAGTAGATGATCTCAGCCTTATCAGCAAAAATCAGAAGCCTTCCTATGGGAAGCCCTTCTGTTCTTTATAGTATCAGATTTCCAGACCTATCTTGCCTCTCCTCTTCTGGCTCCCGTTTCTGCATTACAAGGCTGTGTCTCTCCCACCAAGTGCAGCTTTTTCCCTACCTGAGCTTTGGATCCAGCAATACAGTCTCAGGAAGTATGGATGGCAGCCTAGCCTATCTTTTTTCCCTGTCTTTCTAGTCTTCTCATCAGGATTGTCCCTATTTGTTTCTAAATGGTCTTGTTTTCCCCGAAGGGTCTGCTAATAGTCTCCCCTCTCTGGGTCATCAGTGTGCCTTATCAATGCTTGCCTTATTTAATCAAGATGAAGCCAAATTCATACTCCTTTATGTCGATTTCCTCATTTCTAGAGGATAACTCAGTGTGTCAAAATATGTCTCAGGATTTTTATAAATTCCCTGTACTCAGGGTATGTGGAGGCACACCTAGATATTCACATAGTTTTAAGGATTTTGTCTCCTATATTTGTAGTTTTCAAATTGTATATATAAAACTTTTTGAGAATGTTGTTGAGTAGTTCCAATCACATACACATAAAACATTATTTTTAACAGCATTATTTGTAACAATGTGTTTATATCAAGAGTTGGCCAAGATTTCTTATGCTAGATGTTAGTTTAGCTCTGTGTATGGGATCCGTTACCATGGAAGTTAATCATACTATTTTAATAAAAGAGGGAGATATTGTAGAGAAACTTTAAATGCTTCATAGTTACTATGATTTGTTTATCTATTTGCCTGTCTATTTATTTATGCATGCCATATTAAAGATTGAACCTAGAGCTTCGTGAATCCTAGACAAGCACTGTACCACTAAGCTACACCTCCAGCTCTGCATATTGAATGCTGTGTGATTATGTACTCAGTAAAAATAAATTGAATTTGTTTACCCCCCCATAAGAAAAGATTTTTAAAGTAACGAGAGAGAAAAGATATGCTTCTGACTCCAGCTCATCAGAAGATGTATTTTAGGAGCAGATTTTCAATTACGTGTCTTCAAATAACAATTTAGCCCAGACAGTGAGAACGGCTGCTTCGTCTGAATTTTGTAATGGTTTCCTGATTTGTTGTTGCTTAAAGCGATTACATAAAGGCAGTAAATTCTCAAAACAATGGAAAATGGAGTACTGATAAATTCCAGTGGCGAGTCCTGCAGACCAAGTTTCAGGGACAGAAATAATGCAGGATAGCTATATTGGGGGTGTGTGATGGGGCACAGGGGTCACTATGATTAAACTGACAGCTTTCATTTCCCTGATGCACAACCAGCTCGGCTGGCCTTGTTTTAGGAGCATCATCACGAGATAGGTACTGTATTTAGAGATTCTTGAAAGTCAACCGCCAAAAAGAATATGCAATGAAAATGCAGAGTTCTCCGGCAGAGATGCCTGTGAACCCCACAAACTGCCCTACAGAGATAATTTAGTAGGAAAATAAAGGATAAAACTTGAAGTTTTAATAATTATCTATTGACTTTAGTTTATACTAGTGTTTCTCAGGTTGATGGACATTTTCTTTACTTTTTGGTTAAAAGTTAAACAATACTGCCTTCTATATTTATAAAGCACAGTATCAAATACTGAGGCAGCATTGAATTACCGTAAATATTTCAAAATCAACCTCCTTTCACACTAATCTTCTCATGGAATGGTGACAATCTGTGGACCCATACCTGGCTATAACTGATACCTTATACTGGTCACCTTCCAGCACAAACCAAGGACATGACAATTTGACTTTTATCACTACGCCGTGTATATCATTAATACTTTCTCCTTCAAGTGAAGAAGTGATATAAAAATGGGAAGTTTTCTGTCAACTACTCCATGCCTACCTTCTATTTACAATTCTGTCTTTTCTTTTTTAAATTAATGGAGGAGGGGTACTGGGGCTCGAACCCAGGGCCTCCTGAAAGCTAGGCAAGACCTCTCACTGAGCTACACCATCATGACATACTCAAATAGTTGACTGAAAATTTCTGCGACTGAAGCTTTATATCATGAAAAATAATTTCCAAGTGAGTGTAGAGAGCCGCTATGCGCTGCACCTGAAGATGGTCCTGGCTGAGATTGCTCCTTGTGGTAAACAAGTCCTCATTTGGCTATTCAGCTGTGCAGGGGCAGGGAATAGTCATACGTGGACGTATGGAGAGATGATATGTGGCATATGCTCATTGGCCTTTGCTTAGATATAAGCCTGGTCCCCGGGGTAGGTGGGGCCGCCACCTCCAGAAAGCTACAATCCTGAGTAAACTGCCTTGAGAAGGAACCTTGTTGTCTTGCGTCTGACTTCCTGCTGGCCAGGAAGGGCGCCGGACAAGTGAGAAAATAAAAATGATTACTACAAAAAAAGCAAGCACACATATACCATACATCCATATCTATCTGTCTGTCTATCTATCTGTCTGTCTATCTAATCTAAAATAGCAGAAGACATTTTCTGTTATCTGCCACAGAGAATTATTTCAAATATTAGCTTAGATGTATCCTTTTATGAAAAGCTGAATGAATGCTTTTCTACTTTTTGAGAAAAATATTTCCTTGAAAATGTTCCATATCACCGGCCTGCGGTGGCACATCGCTGTAGTGCTCGCGCTCTGTCGCTAGGGCGCTGCGTCCGTCCCGTGTTCGATCCTTCCGCTGTCCTTCAGTGGAAAAAAAAAAAAGAAAGAAAGAAAGAAAATATTCCATATCCTTAGGATTTATTTTTCTCCAGTAAGTAAATAGGGTTTATTGGAAGTTAGGAAAATGAGAATTATCTTTTTTTTTTTAATTGAATATTTTATTTACATTTCAGATGTTATACCCTCCCCCCCCAGAAACCCCCTATGCCATCCCCTCCTCCTGCTTCTATGAGGATGTGCCCCCCCACTCCCACCTCCCCACCCTCGAATTCTCCCACACACACGGCGTCCAGCCTTCACAGGACCAAGGATTTCCTCTCCCATCTATGCCCGACAAGGCCATCCTCCCTACATATACAGCTGGAGCCATGGGTCTCTCCCTAAGTGCTCCCAGGTTTAGACCCTGGGAGCTCTGGTTGGTTAGTACTGTTGCTCTCCCCATGGAGCCGCAAACCCCTTCAGCTCCTTCAGTCTTCTTTCTAACGAGAAATATCTTTAGTGTGTAGCAGTCAAGTACAGTGAAATGGAAGCATGCTATTTGGGAATGACATGGGAAGTCTGTTTGCGTTTTACAGCAAGTTAAGAGTCGAAAACAATACATTTGCCAACATTGCCTAAAACTATGACTAATTTTTGCATCTCTCTGTGCAAAAATTATGTTTCAAAGGTAAAATTAAATGCTTGTGTGTGTGAAGTGAGTTGGCAGAAGAGAAACCAGACTTGAGAATCTCTGTTCTTACTGATGGGTGAGAATCTGCGTGAGGAAGGCTGGAGCTTGGGCCAAGGCAGAGAACTCAAACAGGAAGGACCTTGGTTTTCAGTCTACACTGTGGCCTTTGGATTGCCAAACAGATGAACAGAGGGCAGTGAAGCATGTCAGCAAGGGGAACTGTACAACTCCCAGAATCCTTCTTGCTGCCACTGACATGCCCGGCATAGGTTCACCCCTGTGGATGCTGGCTGGTCACCAGTACTGACTGTCTATGGAAATCAGGACAGTTAAAACATTAAAACAGTCATCCACTAAAGGGAAAGAATGGAGATTTCAATTACTTATGTAAACGTGTCTTTCGATCATGTTGCTGGGGATGAAACTTGTCTGTGCACAGACATGATGGATGGGATATGGGGGGGAAAAGTTCAAATATTAAAGGGCGGTGGCCAGGTATGATTGTGCGTGCCTAAAATAAAACACTAGTATTGGCAAAGTCAAGATGGGCCTGGATTATATAATAAGACCTTATCCTAAAATAAACAAAGTTAGATGGGTGTGAGAGGAAAACATGAAAGAATTTCTGAGTATAGTACATTCGATGCAAATTGTGAGCAAATTCACAAGGTGGTGCTTAATAGCCGAGATGAACACTTCTCTGTGTTTCTGTTTTCTCTGTAGTGGCATACTGTAGAAAAAAAAAAGAAAATTTGTTTGAGACTTTTAAATAATATTTGATGTTATTCTTATTGGCCTTAGAGTAGTAATTTGTAAGGCTCTACTGTTTAATATTGACAACTTTGAAAGTCACTGAAAAAAATTAAATGGCAATTTAATGTTAACAGCTGCTTATGGTTATCAAATCCATCAAGACCCTTCATGAATATATTAACACAAACCCACTAAATTACTGTTGCTGAAGACAGCTTGGTATTTTAAAAAATGCCTGGTGAGAATAAGGACACTATAATAACAGGAAGGGCCCTGGCCACAGCTCACTATTGACAAAGGAAAGAAACGCAGACTTGTTTTCCTTCTTTCATGTTGCAGGATTTCTGCTAATTTAGTTATAAAGAAATCTCTAGAAATGTATTGGAAAATATTGCTTGTCCTAAATTCATGTTTTTACTTGCCACAATAAACAGAAATAAAAGCCATGCAACAAAAGTAACTTATCTGAGTAAAGGTTAGAGAAAATTCAGCAAATAGTTCGTACTGCTATGCATGTTGAAACCCAGTCGTGAGCTTAGTCAACAAGGTGGCCATGTTCTTTGGTATCTTTTCACTACATGTTGACAGGAGATTGTGCTCTGCATGACGTATGTCCACAGACACCTCGCTTGCTTCACATGGGACGTCCTGGAGCCATCCTCTAGAAGAATCAGATAACCTAAGCTACAAAATATTGTCTCAGTTATCTTTCACCCAAAGCTACTTTTTTTTTTTTTTTGAGGGGGGGCATACTTGGGAACCAAACCTAGGACTACACAGTTACCAGGCAAGCATTCTACCACTGAGCTATATGCCCAATCTTTCATTTTTCACTTTTAATTTTAGAAAATGTCATTAAGTCTCCAGGCTTTTAGTCAACGTAGGCCATGAATTTACCGTTCTTCTTTCTCATCTCTTAACTACCTGGAAAACTAGGCTTGGGGCTGCCATGCCTAGCTTGCATTAAAGTCAGTGCAGGAGCCATAAGATATGGCTTCAACAGACCAAGGTTTCTCATTTAAACTCTTGATGAATTGGTAGAATGTCAGGGAGTGATAATCAGGACCAACTTGAGAAAGGAGGGCTGGAGAAATTTAAATAACACCAGCAGCCTAGCACCTTACCCTTTACTGAAGGACGACTCTTCCTAACTCGGTTTTGAACACAATAAAATGGAATTTTCAAGGTCAGCCATCATGCCTTTTGAGCAGAAAGCAGAGACTTGGATTTAAAGAGTTAAAAGGGAGGAACTGTTTTCCGTGTACTTGTTCATGCTCAAACTGACCATATGAGGCAGAGCAAGAGTAAAACAGTTCACGTGGAGAGGAAGACTGCTCACTAAGCTTTAGATCAAAACGAAGAAGTATTTCCTCTGCATGTATTTCCATCTTAGTGTATCTAGAAGTATTTCCATCTTAGAGCCTTGGGGACTAAGACTGATGAGTGACAGAAAGGCAACATGGGTTTAGGCTCCTGTCTTCTCAGGAGCTCCAGGTGGAAGAGAACCCCCGTGCATAAGACTGAGTAAATTCATTTTTCTTATCCAGTGATAAAACTTATTTAAAAAAAAAAAACAAAACTAACTTACACCAGTTTGAGAGAGTACAGTCTATCTTGGTGGAAAAGGCCTAGCAGCTATAGCTGCTTGACATATATGAGGCAGCTGGTTACATTGTATTGGTCAGGAAGCAGAGAGCTTGGGGTAAGTTCAGGATGTGCTATCCCTTTCTAGCTCCTCCTCTAGGGTCCTATACCTGCCAACTAGATCCCATGTCTGAAAGGTTCCACACTTTACAAAACAGTACTACCAGCTGGGGAACCAAACACACCAATCTGCGGGGATCTATTTAATATTCAATTCCTAACAGGGGTAAGACAGTCATCTTCTATGAAGACTAGATGTAATCAAGACCAAACATGTTTCTTTACTGAAAGTAGGTTTAATTAAGAGTTGGTCTCAGAGCCAGTTGGAAGTAGAATAGGAGGTTAGAATTTTTTTTTTTTTTTGGTTTTTCGAGACAGGGTTTCTCTGTATAGCCCGGGCTGTCCTGGAACTCACTCTGTAGACCAGGCTGGCCTCGAACTCAGAAATCCACCTGACTCTGCCTCCCAAGTGCTGGGATTAAAGGCATGTGCCACACACCGCCCCGCAAGGAGGTTAGAATTAAGTTGTTAAACAAATTGACCTTACAGCCAGACTGGTGGTAGGGCTCGGTTAAGGCTTAGCATGCATGAGGCCTTATGTTGATTGCTGGTGAGGTATGTGAGCATTGAGAGTCTAGAAAGGGAGAGGAGCGGGGTTATGACTGGGTAGGGACCAACTATCTGACAGGTCCAGAACTAGAGAGAGGGATCTCTCATCTTATTTCTAACTGGCAGGGTCCTAAAGATAGAATGTCTTGGAACTCAAATCCAATCTATGGAAAATTGTTTATTCTTCTTATGTTAACAAGACTGGCCAAGACAGACAAGTATCTGAGTATATGTATGTGCGAATGAGAGGGACAGCAAACTGAGTGGATGCATTTGCTGCCTTGCTATCTTAATAAACTACAAGAGTACTATCTATGGCATAGGCTGAGAATGTGCCTCAGTGGTAAGACACTCAGTGGTAGGTCACAGCAGAGGCTGTGACTTAGATCACTGGCACAAACAACTAAGACAAAGGAAGCAGAACCTAAAAGCTCAGTCATGAGCTAGCTCTATCAGGATTTTCTAGTTCTCATTGAGTTCAATACCACATCTTTAAGGGTGGATAAATTCATATGAGTTCCAATGAGAATGTAATTTTTTTCATGTTTATTGCTACACAATGATAAACTCACACCATATCTAGAAACTTCAGATGGAAATACAGTTAGGAAACAAATTTTCATTTCTAAATACCCTTTACAAGCCAGGACAGGTTTAAATGTTTACAAGTTTTAAAAGACAGGTTAAAAACATAATGGGTTAAACTTAGAACTAAATGTCACCTCAATTACTTCTTTGTCTAATATACTCAGCTTACAAGAGCACAAATCTGTCTTGGTTGCTTCATCTCTTGGTACTTGCTCTGGAAAAGCTGCTATGTTGAAAGGGCACTCATCTGTCCTGAAGAAAAACCTATGTTGTCAAGAACTAAGGTCTTTTCCCAGTGGCCGAAGAGGAACAACGGGTGCCAGTCAGCCGTTCATGGGTGAGCTATCTTCAGTCAGATCCTCTTAGCTATGGTCAAGTCAGTGAATGACTGCCATGAAGCCTCAGGTGAGGCGCTGAGCCAGGGTCATGTCAATCTGCTTGAGGATTCTTGACTATCATAGGTGTGTAACAAAAGCTGTTAACTTTTATTATGGACAGATAAACAACGGATTTTATACCTAAGGATAATCTTTCTTCCTAAGCCCACGAAAGCTAACTGAAAATGAAAGGTAAATTGTGTTTGGCCATTGTCTACTTTTCTTCCAGGCACACCTAAATTCTTTCAAATATAGGCCTGCGGACATGTCCTAGTTCAGCACTCTACATTTATTTTGAAGTCATAAAAAGGGGCTTAGTTTTAGTTTTAGGAATACATATACATATATGATCTATTTTTGAGAAAAAAAAAAAAAAAGCTCAAGAGATGTTCTTAGAGTCTAGCATTTTTTTCTGTGGAATGGTATGAAGGCCTCCGTTTCTTTTGGGTTGAGGTTTAAAGTTTCATTTATTATTATCATTATTATCCTAATACAACTAAAGTATGAAAAGTACTATTTGATTTCTCTACTAACTTTTGTTATGAAAACAAGAACAATAGGAGCAATTTCTTTCAGCCTCTCTTATTTCTCTTTCCATCTTACAATCAACCCAGTAACTTTAACAATAAACAGTAAGAATAATGACATATTCAAAACATTGCCTAAGTGAATCCATCATGGACCTGTGTCTGTGTCTGGCTTTCTAAATAGGGGAAGTGTGCTTCATAAAAAAAAAAAAAAAGTCCATTTTCTGGTATTACCTTTTTGATTTGGACTCCTAGATGCTGTATACATTTTAAGGCAATTTTAATAGTTTCTTGTCTCTTGCTAACAAGAGTGACTTGTCACAATGAGCAGTGTAGACACTGCCCATTTGATCTACTCTAGAGAACTGTCTATTTGATACAGAGCTAATCACCTCAATTCCTTTGTGGAATGAGCAGAGTACAAATAAATAAGGCACAAGAATAAAAAAAAAAATGTAGTCAGTTCTATCTGAAGGCAACAAAGTACTGAAACAGTTGAGACTCTTAATAAAAAATGTGAGAAGACAGAGAATTCTATAAGACTTCATACAGTGAAGGGAGGGGTAATCCTTCCTAACACAGACTGTCTATGCAATAGTTTCTTTCTTATTTAGAAAAGTGGACGAGTTTGTAGTTTAATAACAACGGTTCTTGATTCTTTCAAGTTGGAAGAATGAAATTCACTTTTAACTCCACAAAAGAGGATTCTAATTTTCAGCATTCTGTTTTATAATTTATCACATTGCTCATCTGGGCGGGACTTTGGATTCCATTTTGATTAAACAGACACTTTGGAGGTGTCTTTTTGGTTGTTATTATGCATGTTTTACTTGCTAAGTTTTTGTTTTTGCTGTTCTGTAAGACATGGGCACCTAAATATTCCCATTTTCCCTTTTAAAAATCAGTGTTTTATATTGTCTCTTTGAGAATTACATAAATGTCATAGTACATTTGAGTCTTAATTTTTACTAGTACTATCTGAAAAATACAGGTATTTATTCATCTGGTCCTGGGAATTGTACACGCTAAGCACATGCTCTGATGCTCCGAGCTGTCTCCCAACCCTGACATTTTTTGATGAAATATTAATAGGACTATTATTCTAGTTGAGGATGATACTTATTACAGATTTTACTGTGTTGGGAGTTAGGAAACAGTAATAATATGGTCCTCAAAACCAAACCATTCAGGGCTACACAGAGAGACCTTGCCTCGAAAAACAAAAAAAAAAAAAAAAAAAAAAAAAAACCCAACCATTAATACTGTTTAATTGAGATTTCTTTGGTAGAACCTTAGACTCTTAGTAGCTTCTCTCTGTGATTCTAAGGCAGACTAAAGTCTAAAGAACATTAGTCTAAAGAAAGCAGGAGGGAAAAAAAGAAAAAAAAAAAAAAGCTGGGATAGTGGCACTTGCCTTTAATCTCAGCACTCATGAGGTAAAAGCAGGTGGATCTCTGCGAGTTCAAGGATGGCCTGATCTACATAGTGAGTTCTAGGACAGAGAGACCCTGTCTTGAAAATAAATAAATGAAGAGGAGGAGGAGAAGGAGGGAAGAGGAGGAGGAGGAGGAGGAGGAGGAGGAGGAGGAGCAGGAGGAGAAGGAGGAGGAGGAAGAAGAAAAAGCTGGAAGGTACAAGTGTTAGCATTTAGTCTAGGCTCCGCCTCACAGTTACCTAGCAATAGCCAGGTGTGGCTGACTCACTATAAAAGGGGCTGCTTGCCCTTCTCTCCTCCTCTCTCTCTTGCTTCCCTTCTTTTCTATTGCTCCTGCTTTTTACCCTTTCTCTCCCCATTCCCCCCCCATGTGCTTTTGACTGGCCTCTACTCTTCCTCCTTCATCTCTCCATCTTCGTCCTCGTTCTCTCTCTCTCTCTCTCTCTCTCTCTCTCTCTCTCTCTCTCTCTCTCTCCCTTTCTCTGTCTCTACTCCCTCAACTCCCTTCCCCATGCCCTAAATACCCTAAGTAAACTCTATTCTATATTCTATACTACACCTTCCTGTGGCTGGTCCCTCAGGGGGAAGGGATGCCTCCGCATGGGCCCTCAGAGGCACCCCCTTCCCCGACACCATACTGCCCCTCTTACAAACATACCCCCGTTGGAGCTTTGATACAATGTTCAGAGCACAACATTAGTACCTAGGAGAAATAATAAATGATAGCCACTGTTTCTACCAATGGAGATAGGTGGTATTCAGATGTCATTTTGAAAATGGTATGCCTGGCCAAAGGAAAGATGGAAGGCGCAACTTGGGGCGTATCATTAGCCACGTTTCCAAGCATATATTTACTAAAAGAAATACACACTTTACATTCAAAATGTTTTCCCTTGTCTGTTCCTGTCTGGAGACTCCTAGCAGCCTCTTTGGATTCTTAAGTGGCTCTGGTAGCTTCGTCTTCTTTCATGACAAATATGTCTACACAGTAGGTTTTAAGGGATTGTAAAGGTTGATGGCACTTGAATATAATGATCATTACACACACACTCCCCTCCGCATGCCCTGAATAAACTATTCTATACTACACCATCATGTGGCTGGTCCCTCAGGGGGAAGGGATGCCTCAGCATGGGCCCACTGAGACATCCCCTTCCCCCATACTTCACCACACACACCCACAGAACATATTCTAACTCTTTATCTTTTTATAAACACATCACACACACACACATTTTAAAGACTAAAGCACCCAGAACTTTTTGGATTTTAAGTGTAAAAGTGTAACATTGAAAGACTCAACCTATGCTGACTAAATTGAAGAAAATAGATTTTATATTTTTACTGTTCTAATCACTATTTGAAATTAAAAAGTACCTAAGAGTGGGTTTTCTGGTACATTTCAGCACATTTCTGGTGCCTGATCCTAAAAGGATAATGTATAACGAATTCCGTCCGAGTGAGAGAAATCATGCACACCAAGAATAGGTAGGAAAATAATGTCAGCGCCAATCAGAACGCTCCGCCGTTTTTTATTTTTTTAGGACTAGGACTCTCAGGAAGGACTGGCGGAAAATGGGACTTCGTGACTTTCGTCCAGTGGGACAAAGAAAGCCATGCTAGTTGGGGCGTTCTGGTGGAAACTTCTTGGTGAGTTACCTGACGAGGGTCTAAACCTTAGTGGGAATGACCACTATTTAGATGGCCCCTTAACGGGAAAGTGCGTAAGCCTTGAGGAGGCGTTATTTTCCGGAATCCTGGAGAAAGAGAGGTGTGGCTGAGGTACCAGTAACGAAAATGGCGCGGACGAGCTTCAAGGCCGGGTCAGGTGACATAGCTCCAATTCGCTCCCTTCCTTCTGAGGCCTCGCCTCCTGCTCGCTTCCGTGTGTGGGCGTGGCCTGTCCGGAGCGTGTGGGCGTGGCCTGCCTGAGGCGCTTTCTTTGGACAGGCAGAAAGCAAGGCCTACGCAAGCGCAGTCAGCTTTAAGCCCGGTCTCCCGCCCCTCACCCATAGCCCTGCCCCGTTCTCCCGGGCGGGGCGGGCTGGGCCCGGCGTCCAGCGACCGTGGCTAAGAGCCATGACTTCCTTGTTGGCAGTCTCGGCCAGCCGTGTCCGGAGTCGTAGCCCCTCGGTGCTTACTCGGACCGCTATTGCGAATCTAGGTCCAAGCCACTACCATGCCAACCCAGCAGTACCTCCTCTCCCGGCCCTCTCCGGAGGAAATTAGGAACCTGTGGCAGGTAAAGAGCGGAGGGGCGGTGACGCTGGGCGGGGCGCGGGACGGCACGCAGGAAGAGCGCTTAGCCCTCACCACTGTGGGCGGTGGGGGCGGCGTATAGGGGGACTGGGGTGCGGGACTGGAAGGAGTGGCGTGTACGCTGAAATACGCTGTCCTCCCTGGAGAGCCGGCAGTTATGCGTTTCATGAAGACCCGAATGTGAGGGCGGGAGGTGGACAGCAAATGTTGATGAATGATGTATGAGAACAGCGAAGGTAGATGTCCTGGGGGCCCGGCCAGTAAGGAGGCAGGTGCCTGCAAAGACCTCTGCAGGGCCGCAGGTGTCGGGAGTTAGGAGGCGAAAGGTACTATTTCCAACCCCACCCCATTTTCTGAATAGTCAGGCCAAACATGTTTATAGTTGTGAAGAGTGTCCGATTTTCAATAGCCAGTTCAGTACTGAGTTTCAGCCTCAGTAACTATTCAAAGTAAAAGGAAGGATGTGTTAAAAGTCCTACTTCCTGTGTCATGTGATCAAGGAACTTCATCTTTGCACCCTCACCTTCCCCTTTTCGGTTTTACATTCCCATTATAGGAACTTTTAGGAGTTGAACTGTGGTTCCTCAGTTCCTCAGTTAGGTCAGCAGTGTCTGGAGGTGTGTATTGAACTTTTCTAAGCATCAAGAAAAGTTCGATTTTTCTGCACAAAGTAGAAAATGCATTATTTTAGATTATCCTAAGTCTCACCTATTCCGGTGGTCTTGTAGATGCTGACATCTGGAAATGGGATAATTTTAGTTTGGTTGTCTCTAAAACATTTCTTTCAATATTCATCATGGATAACAGAATTAAAGAGTTTCACGTAAATGCCTGTGCTGTCAACCGTTCATTTTAATTGTTAAGAACAATGTCATCTAAAAGGTACATTTGAACTAGTGAGTTAGAGTTTCAACAGTGTGAGAACAAGTATCATATAATCCTCTGTTGAACTGCTGGTTGTTTGCATCATGCGTGGATGGAGACCTGTGTTTGTATGAACATGATGCAGGGTGAGGGTATGCTGTGTCACTCTGAGAAATGCTTCTTGTCATTAATGGATATCACTAAGAGAAATGATGAAAGAACTGTCGATGCTGATTTAAGGAAGTGTTTTATTGACTTATATGAGAGCTTAGAGGAGTACCAGTTTTGTCTCACTACAGTTAACATTTTTTTGGGGGGGGAAGGGGAAATGCAGGAATTGCATGTTTTGAAAAAATATCTTAATAATTAAATCAAAAAGTCATTGTTTTCAGTTGTACATTTGTAATTAAAAAAATAAAATATCCCTGTTTAGCATGTAAAGTTTGACAACTCCTTTAGTAGGCAGGCTATCATATGGACCCACAGTCATATTCCAACATCCTATGATATGCGACTACAAGACCCATCACTCTCTGACCCTCACAGATTTTTTTTTTTTTTTTAGCTCTCTCTCATATCATGTAAAGAGCTCAGAATTACACATTTACCTGCGGATTCTAACTTTCTGTGTACTTCTGCCATCTTTTAAGTTAGAGGATGAACTAGCATAACATTTGAAATTAGCTTATTATAAAATACATGAGGGATTAAAAACAAATATCAGGACAATAAATGTTTGCAGGTTACAAGTTTGCATGACATTTTATTCTTAGAAGATGTTTTTAGCTCGTGGATGTGATATATAATAAAAGAATCAAACAAGCGGACTAGTCTTCATGGCTTAGAACAACTTTAAACAAGTTTTCAAAGAAAGTAGTTAAGGTTTTCTGTGTAATTAACACCCTTAGATGCTCTCAGTAGGCATCTGTCCCTTGAATCTTGGTGGGAGGCAGGATGAGGCAAGGCCATCACTCAGGTGTTCTTGGGGGAAAGTGCATAATACAATTTAGAATTGTAAAATCATAGCGAAGTGATTGCATTGATTTGGATTTTAGAGATATTGCTGACATAGTCTATGATTATAGATATAAAGATAGTGCATTCTTTTTTAAATTGAAGGAGAAATATTGGTCCTGGCAGTTGTAAGCAGTCAAGGCTGTTAAAATGCACGGCACAGTGTGAATTAGATAGAAGTCAACCTTTACAGGAGTTTCAAGTCCTTTGCTTTCAGAAGAAAGAAAATATCTCACTTTATGTTTCATATGTTCATCATCTAAATCATCAGATGTCACACGAGTGTTTGCTGAGATGGTGCTCAAATTTTTTTTTTTTTTTTAATCATGGTTTTTCTTTGTCATTATTTTGCTTTTTGATTACAGTAGCTTTAGACTACCATTTCAGTATTTGTCCTCTTTTCATGCCTTTCCTTTGAAAAAAGTAACAGTATAGAAATGCAAAATTAAAGTTACTACTCTTAACTCTCAATAATATCCTTGAATGACAATATAATAGTTTGAACAGTTGTATTTTTTATAGAATCAATGTACTAAAAATTGAATGGCTTTATTTTTTAAGATTAAGAAATTTTAAATTATTCAATTTTAGTACAGTTTATATAAAATTTTGTTGAATCAACCTTTGACACCCCCACCCCCAAACAATGAAAGAATAGGTTTATCCTGGATAATTCAAACCAAAGGATAGCTCCAAGCCTTGGCCATTTAATCTTACCCTATACCCAAATATTTTGACTAGGACTAATAGCAGGAATGGTCTTGATTTATGTGCGCTCTCCTCTGGCAGGCAAGAAGGTGAACAGTTCTGGGAGTGCTGCCTGCTGCCGGCAGTGCCCATTTGTCTAATCACCCTGTAAAGTACGGGGTTGTTAGTGGTTCGCAATCAGATATTTGGACTCACTCTCATCCATTCATATCATGACAACAGATTTTAAAAGGGAAGTGTTACCTACTTCATAAATTAGAAAATAAAACCACCGTTAGAAGAAAATAACTGTCAGCGCACTGAAAAATTAAAAACCAAATCGAACAAACCGTAAGAAAGTGACTCTGTTGTCTCAGCAAGGTGACCTTGGGATTTGCTCGGATGACAGTTTTGATTAGAAATGTTGCCTTTCCCCCCATTGGGGATTTCCAGAACATTTTTTTTAACGCTTTCACACAGTGTAATAGATAATACTGTTGGGGCACTTGATAAAGAATGCAATTCAGTTGAAACCGAGGTAGGGTTTTTTTCAATGCCAAGTGCAGTATGGCTTGTTTCTCACCTTTCCAATTCCTATTTATAATTTGGTCAACATTTTTAGTTTTATTTTCCTTCTAAGAATTATTTATGGTCTATCTAGTGTTCCATAGCTTCCTTCTGGAGCACTGGCTGAGTATGCAAAGGGAAGAGTGCCACCTACTGAGTCACCAATTGCCACCTTCTTCTTAGTACCTGGATTATCCAGCAGAGCAAAGACAAGCCTTCCCACTTTGAGGATAAAGTTGATAAGAGAACATTGGATCCGAAAGTGAAATCAACCTATGGCACTTCTAAGATCCTTCCCTCTACAAACACGGATATGAGTTTGCAAACCAAGGGACCAGAAGTTTATAGAGATTTTGTCTGGGTCAAATAGTATCTGTAAATGAAGAGGCAGCATTAGAAAAAATTACTTATCTATTTACTTAAGAGTAAAATGCCTTCTTTTTTTTCTCCTTGGGAGCTATTTTGGCATGGTTTTCCAATGAAAGTATTTTCACCTTGGCTTACTAAGTAAGGCTGTTGATAGTATGTGCATTTTAAATAGTTAATCTAATCTTAATCAGCATTAGTTTCCTTTAAAACATCCAAATGTACTAAAAAAAAAAGAACTTTCCAAGTATGTTTATCTCTGGTGATACTCGCCTTGAAGTACTTGTAGAAAGAAGGTAAGGACACCAGAGGAGGGAAAGTCTCTGGTGGTTTAAAACACAGTTCAGTTGTTGCCCATAAATTGAACATTAAGTGTCATATATGGGTGATAAAAGTGGCACAGGCTAGGTTTTATATCCTCATTATTTATTTAGTTTGTCTTTTTCAATTAAAGCCAAGTCTATCTTTTTCCTCCCGCTGAGTTTACGTCTCTCTTCCAATCACATTCTGAACACATTGCATTAGATGCTACCCAGTGGGAGTGAGTATAGGTACAGCGCAAATCTCAGACGAGTGTGTCACTCACTGTGGTTCCTTTGAAGTGTGCTGTGAAAAGATTTTGATTAGATAAACCTAAAGAGGGTGAAAGATGGCCAGCCTTATCTTTCAACAGCCTAGCCTTCTATCATAATAAACCATTTAGCTTGTATTGCCAGTTTTGGAAATTTTGTAGTCGATTGGATTATAAAACTCAGATTTGCTTGGCCCTTGCACTTGGTGATCTGTGCTTCTTTATGTCTCTTGCCATGTTTAAAAGTCCACAGTTCAGCAGTAACATGGGAAAGTGCAAGGTAATCCAGGGGAAGGCATTGGCTAGAACAATCAATAATTTTTCAATTAGCCAGATTCCAACTTTGAGTATTTTGTTCCATTGATCTGCATGTGCCCAGTTGAATTGATTTTTATATTTTCCTCAGTAGCTGTTTGGTCAGATCATTCCCTGTTTTAACAAAAAGTGTGATTCTGTTCTGATGGCAACTGAAAATGTAGGCTTTAAGTTAACACATTAAGTTGGGGTGACAGACAGCTCATCAAACAAAGTAAAAAAAATCTGGTTCCCACTGTAAGGTGGGGAGACATGTGGAGTTGAGTAGTAAAGCCGTCTGGGGGGCCAGGATTGGTTTTTACAGTTATTTTATTGATGTGACACTCAGCAAATGGTGGCTCACCCCAGTTCTTGCTTTCTCCTTTAGGCAGATTCGGGCCAGCACAGAGATGGTGTGTGCGTGTGCGTGTGTGGTAGAGAAGAGGGAGGTTACCTTGTTCTCGACCTCCAGGCTGCATGTCTTTCTCTAGGCTCTTCCATAGTGGGAATTGGTGAGGACAGGTGCTGAACTCACTGCCTCGTGGAGGAGTTTATCATTGGAAGACTTTGTTCTTGTATCTTTTTACTATTGGATTACATATGGATTACTACATGGAAGATGGTTAAAAGAAATGTGTGTGTGTGAGTGAGTGAGTGAGTGTGATACCTGTCCTCACTCAGTCTAGAGGAAGGCGGGGTGGCAATTTTTCTAGGGGTTCGCATGTACAAAGAAAAAGAAAACAAAAAGGAGACTGGAAGTACCATTCAGTGGGCGGGGTGTTTAAATGCTCATTTCTCAGGGGTCAGTTGTCTGCTGAGTGGTTCTCTGATGTCAGCTGCATGAGGATTGCTGAGCCAGAACACGGCATTTTTAAATTTTGTTTTCAGAACTTAACATTTATGGACAAAGCAGTTGTAAATCTGATCTTTCAGCTGCCTTGCCCCAGATTTTCACAGCTGTTCCCACTGGACAGCTTACTTTTGACAAAGTCAAGGTGTAACAGGAGGAGCAAAAATTACCGCGTTTACTTTCGCTGAGAGAACTTTTTCCTGTTGCTAACTTGGAGTTGAGGCCATTGGAAGTAGAGGTGATTCTACTGTTACATGCAGGCTGCGCTGACCTGCAGCCTTTGAGGCCGATGGGGTACCATCGGTCTGTTGCTTGGTGTTCACCCTCCTTTTTCCAGGTCTTATTGGCAGAAGCACAGTAGCTGCCTCCCACCCTTCAATCCCGATTTTCCGTGGCTGGCGCCCGTGGGTAAAATAAAACCTCTCTTTGGGGGGGGGGGGTCTCAGTCTCTGGGCTCGGGGGCCAGTCTGTGCAGGCTGACCTTTTCGTGTAGTTAAATTACCACGTTCCCCGGAATTACAGAAAGGAGTCAGTGAAATCTACATATGAACAGGAGGACACGACCTCCAAAGGAAGGTAAAAAAGGGCCACGGCGGCTTGCTAGCTCACCGCAGCAGGCAATTTTACCATTTGCAGGGCTATTTAGAGCACAATAAAAAGCTTCAAATCTCTTTTCCAACCAGCCAGAGGAGCGCTTGATTTACCCAAGAGTTTTATTGCTGCCTTTTGAAATATTACTCTGGCTTTGAGGTACAAAGCCGCAGACCCAGCCCCATTTGTCTAGCGTGGCTGTCCCAAGCTCAGCTGCACTCTGTGCCCAGCCCTCTGTTCCCAGCTACGTGGACAAGAGCCTGAGGTTTAAGGCTGGCTGGGTTTGGGGTGGTTTCTGGGGGCAAGGCTGGGGTACCCCGGGACAGGCTGGTCCGTGATCCCTGTTCTGGGGCTAGCAAAACCACTGGGGAGAAAAGTCGGCAAGCTGCGCAGTACCGCTAGTGCTGCCCGCTCAGGCTGGCGTGTTTCATCCGTTAGCTCTGACGTAGTGTGTATTTTAAGAAGCACCCTAGACTTCAAAAGCTTAAATACCAACCAAGTCTATAGGCAATCAACAAACCAGATTATTGCAGCTTTTCCCAGCGAGAGTTCTCGTTAAACACCACCCCCAGCAAAGCAGTTTGTTCTCTGTCCTTTTGGAGAATTATCGAAAAAGCCAATGTTTGGAAAAATCGTCCTAAATGTTTTTAAGGCATTTTCTAGGAAAAAGCTTGGGAATAAATATATTAAATGTGTCATTTTAAAAGTATAGATGTTTTCCATACCCAGTCCTCCCCTTGAGAAATTCGTATTTTTCCTACTCTCTTTTAACAAATGTTTCTCAAAATAGAGGGATGGTTCCCATTTTCAAGACACATTGGGTAGGCCTTTAGGAAACAGCAAGTTGAGCATGCAGCGTTTTTGTGGTTGTTTTCTGAGTTTTTATAAAACTGAAATGACCTTGTAAAGAAATAACTCTTGGGCAGTAATTCGTTCTGTTATTGCTTCCGGAGATAGAAAATAGATCCTGTTTGTTTAAACTGGGATTGCATAATGAAAATGTAAAATAGGCAATTAAATACTCGAGGAAGAGGGAATTAAAGACAAACATTGAATGAAAATAACATTAAGCAGACTGTTCACCAGTCTATGTGCCTGTGAGTCAGGCAAGTATAGGGTGTATTAGGGAGGGCTAGCAGCAGTAGCCTGCTACTTCTTGGTCTACTTTTTTAAAAGTTACTGTATAGATACTAGGGAAGCCAATGATCTCTTTTAGCTACAGTCGGCTTGTCCAAAGGTGGCCTGCTCCTGCTCCTGCTCCTGCGGGTAGAGGCTGCTGCTTCAAGTTTTACTCCTTTGAACCCACTTGAGAATTTGTCCCAGGTCTGCTGACCTCTGCCTCTGCCTCTTTCCTCTGTATATTAGGGGTCACAGAAGGAAAGAGGAACCAGGACATTTTGCTTTCATTTCATTTGATACTTACTTTTAACATATACTTGCTGTTAAGAGATTGTTTCATGTTTTAGTCTTATTTTTTCCCTTGTATTATTGGCTTAGCAAAAAAAAATATTATGCATTTATTATGAATCTGTAACAGCTTCATCCATATTCCTCATTGGAGCAAAATACTTTCTGTAATCATGAATTTAAAATTGATTGCATTCTAGGCTATATAGTAGGTTTTAAATGGTTAAATATAAATACAATTGAGATTATTGCACTTTTCGTTACTTATGTGTAATATGTTTTGATCTTTTTATTAATGTAAGTTAGGAGACAAAGTAGTTGAGAAAAGGAAAATAAGTCACACATCTTTCTGGTATGGAATGTGGGTGATTTGTTTAAAATTTTAATGTAATTCTCTAAGAGATATTTTAAAGTGAGCCATGAAATTCTGAAAATAAAATACATGTAAGCTATCCAATATTTTATGAACAATAATAATGGATGTCTAGGAATCAAAGCAGCAAAGACTTCTTGGAACTTTATAGGAGAGGAATCAGCCAACACAATATTTAGGAGTTTACTAAAATTTCAGAAGAGACTATGAGGAATGTTATATAAAGCCATAGAAAAATGTTTCTTAGACACTATATTTTTTAAATAGTAGAAGAACCCATTTTTTCACTTTTTTATTTAACTAGTATTCCAGGTGGCTAAATGTAGGGTGAAAAGCAAAAGACAACTGGTTGTCTTTTGACTTGAGGGTAGCCAGTGTGGGTGGGGCAGGCAGCAAGGAGGAGGGTATGATTTGAGAATCTTAGCTAGAAATAAAAGCGGATTTATTTTTTCCTTTAAGCATTAGATATTATGTGTTCCTGAAAACAGATTATACTGGGGAAAAGCAACGTGTTATCAGAGGCTTTAGCTTATCTTTATAAATGACTATGGCTTGTTCTTATGGCAACTTAAAAAAATAATTTTAAAATGATAGTAGCACATGCACAAAAGCTTCCCGCTTGCTTTATACAAGAGAATTTGTTTTATGAACCATAGTTTATTGAAACTTGTGTGTTTCTTCCTAGTTTAATGATGCCAAACACCCAAGCAGCATTTCCTGTGCTAAGCATCCGTATAATACACAGATTTTATTTAGCCAAGTGGTGAACTGATTTGTCCAGCTTAGTTTTTGAACCATACTTCAGCTGCTACGCTTTGGACTGATGAATAACTACCACAGGCCCCACAGACATTAACACTTAAGTATAGAGACAATCACTGACCTATTTGTCTTCCACAGAAAAGGTTCTTTTTTATAATTTGTATCCTGTTTTTATGTTTTATGGTTTAGATGTTGAAACATTTGTGGCAGACACACTGAAAGGAGAAAATTTATCCAAGAAAGCCAAGGAAAAGAGAGACTATCTCATTAAGAAGATAAAAGATGTAAAATCTGTGTAAGTCACTTGCCTTTTATTACTAATTTCTTACTTGGAAAAAACTCTGTAATTAATGTTTATTATGGAGTTAAGTTTTATGTTCTGGTTTATTAATGTTAAGTATTAAAGGACAGAATATATTTCCACTATAATAGTTTCAAATGCAGATATCCTTTTTGTTGATAGTTATATATTTTTTTCTAAGTATGCTAGCAAAATGCTAAGAATTTATTTTGAGCATCTGACGACATTGGAAATTTTAATATCCATGTAGAAAATACCTCAGACTTTGAAAAAGAAAATTCTTTAAACTGTTATCATATTAAATAAATAAATAAATATAGATATTAAAGATACATTCTGTTATTATCTTTTTCCATATTTAAATGTATGTATTATGAATTTGTAAGCTTTTAAGAATTGTCATTTCAAGACAGAAAATATTTTTTTTTCTCTAGATGTGTATTTGTAATACAGATTTTGGATTTGTAATATTGTTACTAATTAGACCTTGCCTTGATTTTTCAACCACATTTAAATGTTTTATTTTCTTTATTTTTGCAGCTATCTTCAGGAATTTCAAGACAAAGGTAAATTTTAAATCTCAAATAATTTTCTTTGGTGGAGATTTTCAATATGGTAGTCCTAATATTCTGAAATTTTATAGTTGGAATCAAAATTTTAATTTCCATGCTACGTATTTAGACCTTCAAGATGAGAGTGCTAGCTCCCCCTGCTGAGAGGAATACTGAGAAGCGGATCTAGAATCCCATGTGTAGAATCCTAGCCTTCGATTTTGTGTTCGTTAGTGGTAGGAATCTTAAGTACAGGCATACACTTGCAGTTCCACCAGAGTGCTTAGAGGACGCAACTAAGCTGTCACCTCTTGCTGTCTCACGCTACAGAGATTGTTTTTTACGGGGTACAGGTGCTTCGTGGTTTTATGACCCTGGAGATAGAACACAGGATTCTCACATGCTAAGCAAGACACTCCCATGAGCTATATGTCCCAAGCCCTTAGGTCATGATTTTAAAGGATGGGTAAAAATAGGTACGAATTTTATTTGACAACACTAATAGCGAGCATGTTTTTAAATGCCGACCTTTATTTTAGTTCCTTTGATTTGAATAAATGTTTATTTTAGAAGTTTTTAGAGATGGGCATTTGGTTTCATTGTTTTTGAGATACATGGTAGTGCTGGTGAGATGACAGTTTTCCTTTAGCCTTAGGAGACTGTTGCTCAGCACTGGAACTTCTAGGTACTTCATAGTTTCAGTTCCTGGAGAGGACCTGCATACTGTCTTTGTTTCCAAGGTGCTAATTCCCAGGTCATGACCTTCAGCTTGTGAATGTTAGTATGAAGATAACAATGTGAGGTCTGCTATTCTGTGTAACCAGTTTCTAAGTCTGGGCAAGAAAGTAGTGTGGGACCTTCTAACTGGGTCCCAGCTTTAATTCCTATTGGAGCTGTCTGCCAGTGAGAGGATAGCCACAGCTTTAGGACACCAAGTTTTTAGCCCCACACACTCCCAGTTTCAAGGCAGTCGAAGTTTCTTCCACAGTTGCTTGTCAGGAGCAGTGTGATCCAAGTGGACTAAGAAGTTTTGCCATACTAAAATGCAGGTAAGAGCAGGAAAGATCTCCTTCTTCCTAGTCCTTACAGTTGTGTGCCTCAGGGAATCTTAAACTTGGCCTTAATCCTATTGTATTTACTTAACTGAATGCACAAATGGGTTTGTACATTTTGATGGTGATTTTTTTTAATATAATCCATTATTTGTGAGGAAATAATAGGATACCAAGTCTGACCTACTCTTAAAAGGTGGATTGTGTTGTACCGATTATTTGCTGAGCTCTCACTGTGGCTTAATTATTTGGACATTAAAAATTTTTAAGCTAAGAAGGCATGATAATGGGAAGCCATTGTATAATTGCCTGCGTCCCTTTGGGAGTCTGTTTTAGAACTTGTTCAGGTGTGTGGATATTAAAATTACATTACTGAGATACATTCTTTGTCTCTAAAGAATATGGAAGTTTATACAGTATTTGATAGAAGTTGAAAAATGAGCCTAGAATAAGAGTGCAAATAATGTGGAATTCAGAGATTTCCCCATAATCATTTTCCTCTGAATAAGTCATTTGCAGCTCAATACTGCTGAATTGAGTTATCTAATCACCGAGAGTGCCGGCACAAAGTAAGCCTGTGGATAAATTAGATGTATACCTTGGAGAAATATGAGAAGCTGAGTAATTTTATGCCATCACACCCTCACAATATATTCAGTTTTGTTCTAAAAAGACGATTTTCTAGCTTATTAGGACTAGTAAAGGACACAAAGTTAATGGTTGCAAAGTGACTACCCAGCATGCATCTTCCTTCAAAGCTCTGTACTCTGAATGACTTCGGTTCCATTTGGCTTTGATGCTGCTGTGTGTGCTTCCAGTCTCCCCTAGGCGTCTGGGTCATGCTCCTGTGTGTTCATGTCCCCTCCCTTCTTCCCTCCCTGCTTCTTCCCACTGCTGTCTTGTCACTATAGGGCCACAATGACTCGAAGAGAGACAGGTTTCACCTTTGTATTCTTCTGTTTTTCATCCTTTGCCAGTGGTAGATTAATTTTAATATCATTATTGTGAGAAAGAGGTCCAGGTAGAAAGTTCTTAAACAAAGTGAATTAACTGAGATTTACTCATTTATAAGTTATAGTTACTAATTTCTGTAATGTTCACAGATGTCTATTTCCGTCCTACTGTCTCTCGTCATTCCTTCCCCTGCATTGTAGAAAATCTCCCGTCTTGGGATTTACCAAAGCACAGTCTACAGGTTGAAATGTTCAGTCTTTAAAATTACTTGAACTGATACGATAGTTGCAACCTTAAGTTGTATATAGATCTGAGACTATTTCCTTTGGCATTTCTTCTTTGAGAATAGCTTGCTTTATTGCAGTGGCATTTAAATGTCGAGGCTTACCACTAGCTTTCCTATTATTATAATTCATTTCCAAAGGAAGATAATATTTTAAAACTTCCCATTGATTTGATTTTTGAAGGCTCTCCTTATATAATTGAGCATAGATCCTCCATTGAGTAGGTCTGTCAAGTTGTAACTTTAGAATAATTATCAGTTATTTATCTAAATGCCTTAATTTTTAGTAAAAAAAGATTTGAATCTAGGCAGAAAACAGTGTGCTTGCTATAGTCCCTGTTATTCATTAGAAACATTGCCTATTCAAGTAGAATAAAAAGGTCCCTGCAACTCTGGAACTTTTGAGCAAGATAGGTAACTAATGCTACTATCATGGTAGCAGTATATCCTGATTCTGTCGGGTGATCTCCTGAACTCTCACCCTGTAGGCCCCAGGTCTTTGTGCACTGGAATTATGCTATATGATTAAAAAATTTTTGGGGGGGACAGCATCTCTTTTTGTAACCCAGACTAGCCTCTAGTTCAGGATTTTTCTGCCTTTGCCTCCCAAGAGCTGGGATCACGGATGTACACCACCCTACCCATAATACATAATTATTTTATAATTTTTCTCTGTCACAGTTCTCTTAAAATGACTTAAAATAGTTATTTTTGTGCTTTATACATTACTATTTTTGTAAAGACTGTTCTTAGTCATTAGCTAGAATTTTCTGATGCATATTAGGTCCATCACAAAGAGTTGTACTCTAGTTACATTTTTACCTTGTATTAGTGTCAGTAATGATTTAGGGATTGCTTCCTTTCTAGATTTATTGGAATAAGGTAATGGGACACATAGTAGATGTTCAGTAAGTTCTTCCCAGTGTATATTTTCCATTGTGACTTTATTTCTCAAGAGGAATCTTGATTCAGGAGTTCAGTTTTGAAAGAAATTTTTAGAAATGTCTAAGTCATTAAAAAGTAAATATTAAATGGGACACTATTTCAAGAGAATAATTTTCAAATTTGTAATTATTGGTATCTACTTTTTTTTTTTTTTAATCTCCCTGCCTTTGCCGGTCCTGTGCTGGGCCAGCATACTAGGCATGTAGTTCCAGCAGAGGCCCTGTGCTGGGCCAGCATCTAGTTTTTAAATGGGATTACTTTAGATGCTGCAGTTTAGAGCTCTTACCTTCTCCTTTAGAATCCCTTTCCCTCTAACTGGGAAAAAAATTTTGTCCTTACAACTCTATCAGTATTGTTAAATATGCACAGATTTATTTAGAAAGCAATTTTCTTTGACCTTCTTGTTGTATTATCTAAGCTTATTAGTGGACCACTTTGTAAAAATAGCAAGACTGTTGAGTAAGAGGGGATATATTTTAGTTTGTCCTAGCGGAGTCTTCAGACTAATGGAAGAGTCAGTCTTTGGATTTAATTTCCTAACATAGTATATACTCAATTGAAACTTAACTCCATAATGAAATCTGAGCAAATTAAACTGAAGGAGTTCCATCCTACCCCCTCTCTCCCTCCTCATGCTTGTATAAGTGTGTTAAAACACGCTTGAGATAATGGGGCCTGTAATGGTAGGAGCCTCTTTCCAAGGTGTCCTGGAGAAATGATGTCCTTATTTCGAACCTCTGCCTCAGTTTGGTGTGAGTTATGTTTATTGTCTGTTGGCTCTAAGTTGGCCTTCTAAGAATGAGAGGAAAATCTTACTTGTGTCATTCAGTGTTTTAGGACCTAAACTTCCTTTAAGAAATTACAGAGTAACTGCATTAATTTATATATTTACTATATATTATTACTGGAGAAATCAGATTGGTCAAATGAACAGATTTAGGAATTAATTTGTTTTTACTTGGAGTTACCTCTCCAAATTTTGTCCTCGATGCTCTATGTGAAGAAACAATTATTCTCCAAATAATATTTTAGTTATAATTTTCTTTGACAGCTATACAAATTTATGAAGTGCAAGTGATATTTCAATATGTATACAAAATAGGCTTTAAATTTTAGGTATATTTGGCTGATTATCTGATTATATCTAAAATAGAACTTTATTTGACAAAATAGGTGATAAATTGGGCAGAATGCCTTCAGCAGTGGTGGAGCTCATGGCTGTACCGTCACTGTTGGCTGCATCTCTAGGCATTTAAGAAAATGGTAATTGATTATAAGCCCCATGAAAAGGGATGGCTAGCAGTATTATAAATTTCAAAATAGTTATCAGGGACCTGTGCTGCTGTGGTGCAATTAAGCCTGGAAGTTGCCACTAAAACACTGGGAAGGGAAGCCTTGGATCATTGTCTTTTAGATGGTTAACTTTGTATCGTTAATTAAACTTTGAAAGTTGTGGGATAAATCAAATGCTTTTCTAGGGAAACAAGAAACAGTATTAATGAGCAGCATCCCCGTAATTATCCTTGTGAGTACATAACAGGGACACATTCATGTCTTTTCTTTGCGCAATAACTTTTACAAAGAAGTATTTTTAAACTGATCATTAATTTTATGACCACAGAAATGAGATGCAAAATTTATGCTGTTGTCATTGGCACAGGCTCAAGGCCCCATGGACATTATGTGTGATTGTAATAGAATGACTGCCAGCTAATGACTCTGCAGACATTACATTTGAGCATGCTTTTCTTTTAGATGTCTGATTAGTCTGTAATGCTTTCAATTATGTCTGTAAATTGTATTGGATACTTTTACCTGATGCCCATTGTTGATTCGGAGTTCAGTATTTTATTACATAAACACACATTGAACGTTTTCCTTTTAATTTATAGAATCCTTTGTAGGTATAGCTATACTTAGCCCTGGGGAGGAAAGATGCTGTGCGCTACTCAACAGCGACCCCTGTGTTCAGTTAAAGATCCTCAGAGGAGAACAGCTTTCCCTCTTTATTGGATGAGGAAATGGTGGAAAACAAACTCAGAGGAGGGTAAAGGGATAGATCAACAGTACAGTAAAGCCATGCTGAAAAGTAGTGGTTTTCAATTTAATGCACTTTTAAAAAGATATGTTTCCGGCCCAGATGCAGTAGAGATTCCTGTACATTTAGAGCAGTCTTGGGATCAGAGAGGGTGGCAAGAGGTGCTGTGCGGGAGGGAAGTAAACAGCGCTGGTGCAGTATTTAATTTAGCTGTCTCCGGTAAATACAAATATCATACTGATTTTAAAAATTCATTCTTTCAATCAATTTTAGTTCTTATAATAGGTAAATTGAAGATAATTTAATTTTAATAATAATCTAAAAAGTATGTATTTTTAAAAACAAAAGTAGGGAGGTCTTCAACATGTCAGTGACAAATTTTTATAGAATACATTTTCTTATATCAAATGTTCTTGATGTTACAGTATTTATAATCTTTGTTATATATAGCATATACATAGACTATAGATGGGTATATGAGCCCATGTGTGTAACATCACATACATTAAAGTAGACAGTAGCCATACCAAAAGTTAAACTATTGATTTTCAAAACTTTAAAAAAAGTCTTAATTCATCTTTTCATTTCCATATAGAGTGAGAATTAAGCCTGACTATCTGAATTCATTTCTGTGTACTACTTAGCTTTACTGTTTTCTGTAGTTAAAGCAGCTAATATACTGAATGCTAAGTTCTAGAAATGTATGTAAAGTATCCTGATACCCTAAAAATTTTGCAAGGTTTATTGTTTGGTGTGTAATGTGAAGAGTCCTAAGAAAATCAATATCATAACAGTTTTTACTTCATTAAAAATAGGTCATAACAACTAAAAGTAATGGAGAATTTTGTGATCTTTATTATACATTCTGTGTACAATCAAACATGTTCAAAATATTTCAGTAGCATTTTACGAGATTCCTTTTAAAATCAGAAATTTCTGCATAAAAGAGACATTATAATGTCCTGGAAAGTACTTTGAATGTCTTGAGAAAGATGAATTCTGAAGAGTTGGCAACATCTATATGCATTCCTTGGAATTTTGATTATAAACATATTACCATATTTAGTGCATCAATGACAGGATTGGTAAGGACGATTAGATAGGCATCTGTCTTCTGTTCTTGTCTTCATGAGGATGTCACCATCTTTACAGTTTTGAGGATGAGGGTGATGGTTGTATGTGAAATAACAACATCATAAGGAAATAGAAATTAACATTTAGTTCTCAAATCATGTAGATAATATTATCTTGAAAGAGACAACTTCTATTTAAAATATTCAGAAAAATAAGAAGAAGCTGTCAGATAGATCTATGTGTCCTTTTGGCCAACCTTCCTTCAACTGATAGCAGATAATTTAAATTGTTATCAGATAGTACACTATTAAGCATATGTTTTTCTGTATTGTTGAATTCATAAGAAAAATAAGTGTATAACTAAGCTTAGCAAATAGCTAATTTATTAAAAAATAGTTTAGCCAAGTACATGGGAAAAATACCCAAAATCTCTTTATCATGGGGATTCAATAATAAAGTTAACAGATTTTTTTTTTTTTTTTTAAAAAAAAGCCCTAACAAACCATCCTAGGATTTGAAACAGGCTCCCACATGAGACCAGTGGCTTATATATCACTATGTGAAAACAGGAAAGATTTTTAGGTTATCGTGTTTGAATTTGGAAGGATTAAATGACTCTTAAAGCATTTTCTGCTTAATGAATTTCTGCTCTTGAAAATGTAACCCCTTTTAATCAAATATGATCCTATGACTTTTAATGGAAACCATGTTCCCGTGACTTTACCTAGTCAACCCCTCATTACAGGTTTCAGATGACTGTACAGGTAAGGGGAATATCTAAATTATTTTCTCAGTTTCTCTTTCCACTTTTCAGTTCTTATTATTCTCATTATTTTATTGGTCTTGTTTAATTTTTTTTTCGTTTTTTTTTTTTTTTTTTTTTTTTTAACTTCTGGAAACCTTGATCTTGGGACTGAATTCTTTTCAGGTCATAAGTAAGCAGGTGTCTGCTGACCTTTAAAACTATTTACTAAGTCATTTATATTACAGTGGATATAAAATAACATCAGACGTGGTTTTACATAGTTAAATAGGTTTCTTTTTCTGTTGCAGTGACTAAATTTAATGGTAAAACTGACCTCCTTTGGCAGGGTATCATTATTTTCAGTGGGCAAATCATAAAAGGCATTTTCTCTGATTCATTCACAGGTGATGCTGAGGAGGGGGATGAATATGACGACCCTTTTGCCGGGCCTCCAGACACGGTTTCCTTAGCCTCAGAGCGCTGTGAGAAAGACGATGATGGCCCCTCTGACGGTATGTGACGTTCTCTCACAGAATATCCGTCTTGGCACTTTCCTCCAGATCGCTGCGTGTAGAGGGAGTGGGCGTAACAGAAAGCAGAGGGATGGGATTGGGGGTACCCACCTTTAACAGAGCCTGTTCAGAAGAGCTCTCTCTAGTGCTCCTAGGGTGGCTTCTTGAATGTGTAGTTGCTGCTTTTGTAAAGAAAACTCTTTTTACTAGAATTTTTAGGCGGGTGCTGGTATTATTACAGGAAGGTTCTTAGTAACAGTTTGTTGGTTAATTTAATATGATCATATTCTTGCTTAATATTTGAGTGTGTTCCTTCATGTTTTTTTGTATTATTTATCATATGAATAATGAACAAGATATTTGGTGTACTTTTTTTCTTAAAACTTCATACAAAACGAGTTCATAAAATATTAAATTAATTATTTCTACATTACCTTCTCATACTGAGACTTTTTTTTTTTCTCATCAAATGCCTTTTTACTATACATTTTCATTTTTCTGATCTTCCTTTAACCCTGCCCCATATTACACATTAGTAGTACCGTGGCTTGTATTAATTGAATTAGTAGTAAAGTTGATTGTTTATATTTTAGTAATTAAAAAAAAAAAAACCCTATGGACTGTTACCAGACTTATGAATCTTATTTTTAAGATGCAGCAAGTGCCTGCTCTATGATAGCTTAGTCAAGTGAATCTGCACTCCAGAAAGCTCGTAAGAGTGATCTAGAGTCATAAATTAAGAATGCATACCAGTGCATTAGCCATGCATATTAATTTGTGCCACTCAAAGTTTCACTGAGACGTAGAAATGAAGGATGCCTTTTGTCACCATACGATGCTCAGACTGTGCAGTCCTGTCTCTAAGTACAGTTGCGGAATACAAATGTGCTCCCTGCATCGCAGCGCTCCGCATCCCGTGTTATCCAGATCATTCCCTTTGGAAACATAAATTGCTTTTATGAGGTATAAAATTATGTCTATTGCAGAACAGGGATAAGTCAAGTACATGCATAAGTGATAAACATTCTAACCACTGATTCAGAACAAAACACTCTTTTTTTTTTTTTTTTTTTTTGCATCCAGAACTTTGTCCAATGAGTAGCAGTGGTAATCGCATCCATTTTGTGTTAACTTTTACATTTAATGTCTACTTTTAAAGGGAGGACTGTTTCCTGTCTTCTGTCTTTTACAAAGATGCATGCTCCTTTTCACCAGTGCTTGTATCCGTAACCTAGCACCGCCCTCTCCATCCTCATCTCTACCATTTTATAACTGAAGAAATAGTATTTTCAGGCAAATTAATGAATTATTATGTAAGATGTACTGTTTTAAGACTCACTTCAATTATTTGGTTTAGTTTTCTGTGAAATGTATATATATACTGTGTGTGTGTGTGTGTGTGTATACATCCTTACACATGCACAGGGTCAGAACATTTATACTCAAAAGAATAAATATACATTGAGTGTGTCATCAAGTAGGTTTATCAAGTTCTCAAAAACAGCACAAATATTTTGATGTATAGAGGCCATTATATTGAATATGAAAAAAAAAAAACCCCGCAACTTAAATAATCTAACTGTTACATTTATATGATCCAGAAATAGTCTTAAAGTGAATTTTTATTAAATTAAAGAATATTTTTTATGATCGTTGTTTTCTCTCTTAAGTGTAAATGATTTTGGTGGCTGGTACAATGACTGCTAAGCCTGAGGACCCGAGTCCCATCCCTTGAACTCGTGGTTGAAAGAGAAAACCAGTTTCCACAAGTTGGTTTCTGACCTTCTCATGAGTATTGTGGTACAAATGTGCACCACTCCCACAAATAATAATAAAACAAATTAAAAATTTTCCATGTGTTTTCAAAGTCAAAATTTTATCATTGATATGAAAAAAACTTGTTAAAAGGTAACTGATGGCTTGTTTATGTGTAGCACCAGTATTGTTAAATATCTGTGCTTATTTATTAGCACATAAGCAATTCTTGAGCAGATTAGACATTCTACTTTTATTGTGATTCATTTTGATATATTAGTAATAGGATTGTAGCAACTTTACACTTGCTTAGAAGATGGGAGGTTAATTTTCAGACAGTCACCGGATAGTTACTCCAACCTAGCATCTCATCAGTTTGCTCTTTGCAGTGAAGATTTTGTCTGTGTTCTCTGTGATTTGTGGAATATAATTTCCTTTCCTGTTATCAGTCTAATGATGTGTTAATTACAAAAATGTATTTAACAGTAACTATAACCAGCGTAGCCGTTGTCAAGTCAGGCTGTTGTTTTGTCCTTTTGACTTTACCTTATGGCAGGCACTAGCAGTATCTGAATGTTGATGGATTAGAAACTCTAAGCATGATAATGTATTTTTCATAGAGTTAATGTAATTTTCAAGGTATTGTAAAGGTCAAAGCTGCACATCTCTGTGAATTCTAAGTCTGTCTTTCCCTTTAATATTTCTTTTTCTCTGTTCCTCTGGTTCAAAAGTTCACCCAGTTCCCAAATGGCCACCTAATTTTCCAGTTATTCCCTCAAGCCATATGTGTTTTGGTTTCTTTATGGTTTATTAGGTACTGTAGGAAAGTAGCATAAGTTATATCTTCTAATGAAATTCAAGCACACTTCAGTGATGCTTCGACTTGATTGCTGGTAGCAATTAAATCACAGGCAAGGAGAATAATGCATAATCTCACAAAGTCCAGACATCCTATCGACACCGAATGGGGATGAGAACAGGAACAAAAACAAAATCTTCAGACACTGCCAGACATGTTGTTTCCAGCCTGCCTGGTTTCTGTCTTCTCTGTCTTTTGTTGTTATTGTTGTTGTTGTTGACCAGCTGCCTGATGGATAGCAAAATCATAACTTGCTGCGTGCTAACAGGCAGAGTTCACGTGGAGGTTATTGAGAGCTGATAAAGGGTTAGATGGAGTTTTGATTTTCACATTGGACCCTGGTACACCAGATTAATGGAATTTCAATGAGAGACTAGAGAAGCCACAGCTTTGTCAGAGAAACAGATGGAGATTCTATAGTCACGTCTGCTCATTAATACTAGTTGCGTGAAAGGTGCTCTCTCCTCTATACAAACGAGTTGATATAATTGATTTTTGAGTGGTACATTGAAAAAAAAAAGCACCTTATTGATGCTTGGACTTGTAACATAAATAGTGACAGATTTTTGTATAGTTTGTAACATAAAAATGGACTTTGTGATTTTTTTTCTCTCTCTCTCTTTGGAAACACTTTTTATTTTTATTTTTTAGAAAAGAAATATATCTTGAGACCAGTATCTAAAAAAGGAGTAGATACTGTACTGAAAAAAAAAACAGGAAGCTATGTTTTATTTGTAAATGATTGCACGGATGCTGTCAGAGCTGCATTTTGATATGGTAACATTCGAAAGAAAGCAGATTCTTTCCATTAGCTTCATGTCTTTGTTTTTCTGGAAAGTCAAGGACACAAGTGGTATCGCTGTAGATCACTCATAAAAGTTTTATGCTAATCCTGTGGGGTGCTGATATATAATGGGTAATCCAGTAATCAGATAAAATTAGAGATACTTAGGCTGAAAGCTTCGAAGATACCCCTTATTGAACATACAGTGCAGTGTTCGTGCACTGCTGTAAGCCGTGTGCAGTCGTGGCTAGTCACTAGTCACAACCGATTGTACTAGTCACTAGTACAGTGACTTGAGTTTTCACTTTCTACATTGAGGTCATTTTCCCTTTATATTCATTGTTTGTGAAAGGAGGCCTCTAACCATACGGCATTTCAGTGGATCTCTGAGGTGAGGTGAAGACTTGACTCTGCTAGAAGAGCTGTATTGGCTCTACTTGTCAATGAAGGTCGAAGGATCCCTGTGGACATTTGTTACAAATCTGAGTCAGGGCTAGACCATAACACTTCCTGGGTAAGAATCTGGAACCTCTAGGGTGAGAGTGTAGGAGAGCTAAAGTGAAACAGAAGTAGAGAAGCGTCGCTGTGTGCATCCTCCTAATTAGAAGTCCCAGTAAAATGGGACAAGCAGGGAGTTGGCAGAGACGTGCACTCATATGCACTGCTGTTTGTCTATGATCTATTCCTTAAAGCTTGGAGATTAAGAAAAAGGCTAAGCTAGTTTGATCATAATTTAAGATATCAAATAATGTTTTTCTTCTTCTTTTATATACTTTTCCTTAAGAAACTCCAGTATATAAAAATTTGGATTTATAAAACATAAACACTACTTATTCCAAAAGACTACTTAAAAAAGGATGGTCTGGGACAGCAGGATGGCTTAATGGGTTAAGATGCTCGCTGCCAAGCCTAATTGTCTGAATTCAGTCCAAGCCCACATGGTGGAAGAAGACAGCTGATTGCTGCACGTTGTTCTCTGATCGCTTCACAGGTCCCATGGCGCATGTGCACACCCACCCACCCACCCTCCCCACCCAAGCACACATACACAGAGAAATGTAATTTAAAAAATTTAAAATACGCTCTCCAGGATGCCTACAAATAATCAGTGTTCAGGATGTAAGCCCGTCCACACGCACACCACAGACTGTATGACACTCTTGAAGACGACATTCCCGTGTGAAATCAGCCACAGCACTAATCATTTCTGATACAAAGTAAAGCAGTGGTTGTTTTACTTTTTTTTTAGGTGTCTCTAGACTATGAAATAGTGCTTGTAACTAGAAAAGAATTCTTTCAAGACAGCTATTCAGGTGCTTTTCTACTATAGTATCCTGTGCTTTTGATACCTAAAACTTTATTTGTTATTCTAAGAATTTATCGATCAATTGGGGATTTGAGTGTTGGACTAGCATCCTTCATCTCCTAAGAGTTCAGCTTCAGCTTTAACATATCCCATGAATGTAATGCACTTTTATATGTTAAATATTTTATTTTAGTATTCTAAATTACTAGGTTTTATTTTATTTATGTTTTTTTTTTTTTAGCAATGACTATTTTAATTATTTCTGTTCTATGTATAGAGTGTTTTTAAGTATTAGTAGAAGGAAAGGGACTACAGTTTGTGTATATATTTTTACAAGACATTGTTAAGTAGAGGACACAATTTTGTTTAAAGATTCTATTATTTGTGTAGGTGTGGGGTGGGATGCATGCCATGCGTGGTGTGGAGGTCAGGGGACAGCTTTTGAGAGTCAGCTCTCTCTTACCATGTGGCTTCTAGGGATGAACTCTGGTCATCAGCATTAGAGGCAAGCATCTCTACTCGTTGAGCCTTCCCCTCCGCCCTAGAGTTCATCTTGTAACTCTACAGATGTATATTGTCTGATGGGGATAGAACACACATAGACTTGTAATATTTTTATGGTGTAAAGTATGAGTGGATAAAAACAAATGGCAATAAGAACCATCTCTTCAAAGTTTCAAGATGACTCAGTGATTTAGCACAAACAAGCATGAGGACAGGATTTGGATACCCACAATCCATTTAAATGCTAGGTAGGAGTGGTGGCCTGCCTGTAATTCCAGCCTTGAAAGGAAGGCAGAGATGGGATCTCCAGAGCAAGCTGGCAGCAAGACTAGTCCTATCAGCACTGAGCTTTGGGTTTGCTTTAGAAATTGTGCCTTAATGAATAAGATGGAAGAGTGAAGGAAGGTGATTCCTGACATTTATATTGTACATGCTCATGCGTTGTATCAAGATGGAAAAAAGGGAAAGTATTTTTCTAAGGTTTTATACTATTTAATGGGAACACATGTCAAACTAAAACAAAGTAGCAAAATAGGCTAAGTAAGGAAGATTGCAAAGTTAGAAAGCTCAGCATTACCAAAAAATTCCATTTTTAATTCAACAAATAAGCAGTTATTTGAACTATACATGAAGGAGGGAACACAATATTTGGATAAGACAATGTATTCAAAGACGAATTAAGATCAAGTTCTTATTTTCAGAAAATATGTAATTGGGGTGGGAAGAGATGATAGTCCCCTAAAGTCATGTCACTAACACCCAGATTAAGGAAGAATCCAGAGGTAGTAAATACTATTTGTTGACAGCATTCCACTTTTTTGATCTGTATCAGGGCAAGTAATTGCTTCCATTGATTTTTACCTTCGACTTTGTTGACTGGATTAGTCATACATTTTAGTATCATGGCAGACAAACCCAAGTGTATACTTTATGTGTGATCTACATAGGGAAGCCTTATATTTAAGTGAGTTTCTTGGGGTCTTGAAGTTTGCTGGTGACGGTGGGGAAAGATGCTGTAAAGAACATTTGGAGTTGGAAAACCAGATTTTTATGCTTAAGACGATTCGTGGTCAGTCAGAACTCACTTGACTGCTCTGGACTTTTCTGGTTTTGTAATGAAATGCTTAGAGTCAGTGCTTGCCTCAGAAGTCCCTGGAGCACGAGTTGCTTGTTTCCACATTGCAGCATTGTGTGGTATTATGTGGTGATAGCAGTGAGATGATTTTCCTGGAAGAATGGACTGTACGGGTTGTAACTTGTGAGGTTGAAGAGGAAGCAGTGGCAGAGATCTTAAGTTAGGCCACGTCGTGCTGGAAGGGCTAAGTTAAAGAGTTTGCCTTTAATTTGGTGGTCATCAAGAGAACCCAGAAGTAATATATTGATAGGATGAGTGCAGATTTAAGGGATATTACCTTGGCAACATCAAATGCATGTTGAATCAGAGCAAAGAACTATCTAATAGAACCAGCAAGCTAACTTTGCTATATTATTTTTATTAATTATTTGATTTATTTACATTTCAAATGTCCCCTTTGTTAGTCTCCCCTCCACACACCCCTATTGCCCCTTCCCTTTGCCTCTAAGAGAGTACTGCCCCACCCACCCACCTACTCCTGTCTCACCCTTCTAGCATCTCCCTTTCAGGGGCAACAAACCTCCACAGGACCAAGCACCTCCCCTCTCATTGACGCCAGATAAGGCAGTCCTCTGCTACATATGTAGTGGGAGCCATGGACCTACCCAGGTATACCCTTTAACTGGTGGTTTAGACCCTGGGAGCTCTGACCGGTCCGGTTAGTTAATATTGTTGTTCTTCCTATGGGGGTGCAATCCCCTTCAGCTCCTTCAGTCCTTCCCCTAACTCTTCCATTGGGGTCCCTGGGCTCAGTCTGATGGTTGGGAGTATCTATCTGCATCTGTATTGGTCAGTTACAAGGCTTTGACTCTAGCTGTTCCTTTTCAGTGTTGGGATTAGGCAGTCTGCAGCCACCTGACACCCTTGCAGTCTGGCTTCTGAGCTCTTACTGGTAATACTCTTCAGGGATTTGAACTTCTGATAGTGGAGTTCAGACTTTATTTCAGTCTCACAGCAGCCATTGTTGCCAGCTAGTTGTGATGATGCTTCCTTCCCTGCACTGGTTCTAGTTCTTCAGTGATTGGTCCTTCCTATTGTCCTGTAAATGTACCGGCCTTCATGTCCACTTTCCTCATGCTCTCCTGAGTTCTCCTGAATGCTGTCTCTTCATTTCAGTCTCATCTGTTTTCCAGTTGTTAGCAATTACTCATTTTAAAAAAGGAACCCGTGACACCATTTCTTTATTATTGGTGATAGTCTGACTTTGTTTGTTAAAGGCAAACAGAGAATTGAGGGTGTAGCTCAGTGGCAGAGTGCTTGCCTGACATGAATACATCCTGTCTTTCCATTCCCAGTAACAAATAAATTAATCCAAAAGGGATTTCAGGGGAACTTCAGAAGGCAAGGAGGCAGGGCTGGTAGGAAGTGCAGCCGCTGGCGAGTCTGCACTGTCATTTTTGGTGATATGAAGAAGTTGCTTCATCATACATTTTATGAACAATGTTTTAAAATAGTTTGTTGTGGAAGAAGTAAGCTATGGTCACCAGTGGAAAGCTGTCATTCCAGCCTTAGCTCTAATCACTTTGAATAAACACAAGCATTCTTGGAGAACTTGATTCTATAAGCACTAGCAAAGAACTATAACTATTTACTTCTAAAGTAACCGTAGTATTATTGTATATATGATGATATATACAGTAATTATTCTAAATAAATATTCAGAAAGGGAAGAGTATTGCCAACTGGTGTTAATAGGTGCATTATAGAAGAACCTAGAGTTTATAGAATTTAGTAAGGCTAGATACAGTTGTAATGTGTAGAAGAAGACTTATTTTCAGATAAACCAAAGGGATGTAGGACAAGAGGGAATCATGCTGAAAATGAACGTGTTAAGAACTAGCTGAAAGATTGACAGGACTGGGAAAACTTGGAGAAGAACGGGAGATGAGGATTGAGCAGAGAGGCACAGGGAACACTTGGTGCTGACTTCAAGTCTTTTGGTTTTGACAGAGTCTCACTGTTAGTCTTGTGGAACTCTTTATGTAACCAGGCTGACCTCAAACTCACAGAAATCAGCTTGCCTCTGCCTCTAGAGTTCTGGGAGTAAGGGCAAAAGCCACAACTCATGATTGGCTTCAGGTGTTGATCCAGCTAACTTAGTTTGATGAAGGTGCTACCATTATGTATTGGGTTTCACTTAAAAAAAAAATCTGTTATTTCAAATTCTGAGTCAGGGAAAGAGTTGATTCTGTAAACCAAATAAGATGTACATTTTTGCTAAGAGAATATGGTAAAGAATGTTATTGTAGACATATAACTAGTTATAACTGCTTTATTGAAATATATTTAATGTAGCCACAGGATTTGGCCATTTAAAGTTTATAACCCAGCATTCTTTCATTCAGTAACAGAGTTGGATAAATATTTTTCCAGTAATTTTGGAACATCTTCATCACCACCGAAGGAAACCCTGTGCCACGAGTGGTCACTGCCCATTTTCTCCCAGGCCTGTCTTTTCCCTCCCCGACTTGGGCCTAGTTAAAATGAATGTGCTCTCTGTCTATGCAGTTTTCTAATGTGAATAATTTATATGAGTGTGGTTGTGTAACACGTGGTTTCCTTTTCTTAACTAACATTTCAGGGTTCATCTTTGCTGTGCCATGTGTCAGTTATTCACTGTTCTTTGGCCCTGAACTACATCACTGTGTGTACATTACTGTTGTCCATTCACCAGGTAGTGGATGTCTAAGTCATTCTCTCTTTTCTGCTATTATGAATAGCACTTCTATGAGTAGCTGAATGACCTTTTGTATGAATGTGTGCTTGTATTTCTTTGAGGATATATATAAAGTGACTCATATATGTAAATTTATGGTTTTTTTGAATTGCCAGACCTTTTCTAAATGACGGTGCCACTTCTGTGTATCCCAGTAATGTATGAGACTCTTGTTTTTTCTGCAGACTGCTCTACACTTATTAATATATTTTTTGTTTGTTTGTTTTTTGAGACAGAGTCTCTCTACATAGTTCTGGCTGTCCTGGAACTTACTTTGTAGACTAGGCTAGCCTCAAACTACAGTGATCCAACTCTGTCTGCCTCCAGAGCTCTGGGATTAGAGGAGAGGTGTACCACACCTGCCCAATGTCTTTTTTGATTGTAGAGATCTTAGTGGAAATAGAGTCCTATTTCATTGTAGCGTGGTTTGCTTTCTTTTCTAGTGACTACTGATGTGTATCAGCCTTGCATGTGCTTGTTGACCATTTGAGTGTCTTTGCTGACTGCTGTCTCTGGCTGTCCTGGAACTCACTCTGTAGACCAGGCTGGCTTCAAACTCACAGAGATCCACCTGGCTCAGCCTCCCAAGTGCTGAGATTAAAGGCTGCACCATTATCACCTGGCTAAAAATTTAAAAGTTTTAATGAAGTTTAAATTGTCTGTTTCCCTCATTATTTGTGATTTTATTGTCATGTCTAAGACATATAATAGGTTTTTAATGTGTTATTTTTAAAATTTTTTTCTTAACTTGAGCCTAAAGTGATTTATCAAAACCCTGATTTCTCGACTGTAGGAGATTGTGGGATTATAAACTAACTGGAAGGGACGGTGCAGTCTGCCTTTAATGCAGTTGTAGCCCTGTGCATGTTTAAGAGTTGGGCAGATAGTAAGGGGTAATTTTCTTGCTGTCTTTTCAGTTCAGCCAACTCTGAGATTTTGTAGTTTTTAACATCATTTAAAAACCAACTGCTGCTCTCCTGTGTGGTTTATGTCACTGTTCTCATTTCCAGCGTCATCATGCTTTTGACATGTCAAAGCAACAGCATGTGCTGCATTACGTGTCAAAATACAAGGTTCTTCCAGTTTTCCGTGGATACATTATTTCTGAGAACAGGTAGTCTATAGATTATTTGGCAAACTTTGCGCATTTCTGGGCAAGGCTCTGTTGGTGCTTCATCACAGAAGCATGCTGGGGTTATAATTTTGAAAAGTTGTTGCTGCCTTTAGTTTTTTAAAAATAGAGTGAGTGAGTCTGACTGTTTGCATTGATCTCTTCACCCTTGTAAGGATATGGAGGTGTTTCCTTTGGGCATCAGTTACCAAGCTGAGCAGTCTTGTCAGGCAAGGGAGCTAAGGCGCAGAAACAGCCCGTGAGGTATCTGAGCTGTATCACCGTGCAGTGTGTGCTCTGAAGACTACACCTGCTGTGGTCTGCTGCTGAGCTGCATGGGACAGTCTGGTCATAGAAACCCAGAGAAAGCACAGGAGCATTAACAGCAATTCGACATTCTTGCTTTATCCACGTTCGTAATCACCTTTTCCCTAGTAACCAATGTTTTACTGTTTTATAATGCTATTAGTTTGTGGTGTGTTAGGGAAGGAGGTGGGGAAATGAGGTTCAGAGAGAAACATCACAAGAATACTAAAGTATTACCTTATTATAGAGAATCATCACAAGAATACTGAATATGACCTTATTATGGAGAATCCTCACAAGAATACTGGATTTTACCGTACTATTTTCTTTTTTTGAGTCCTGTATCTTTTCCAGTGTATTCTTCCATAGTCATAATTTTGTGTCAATTTAAATATGAAATTGGTTTCTGCTGTGGAAAAATTTTAGGAATTGTAGTTTCATATTTATTGACAAATATATACTCAGGTTCCAAAATTATAATTAGATATTTAATTATATTTTTATATGAAAGTCAAGGGATGGAAAATCTCAGAGCTTTTCATTTGTAATGTCTAGAGAAAAAGATGATACAATTTGAATGTTATCTAGTTCTTTTTCACGCCTACACCAAAGCATAAAGCATCATACTTAACGATGGTTAGAAAAGTAGTGCTATCTCAGTGCTGTGATCTTGCTGCAGCTTGTGTGACTGTCTCCAGAAGCAGCTCCCTACTTTTTAATACCACTTGTGAGTTGTTCTCTTTTCAACCTGTCCATCACTATCTTTAACACAACAGAGGTTAATAAAAATAATATTTTAATATCAAGAGTAGTAAAATGTTTACCATGGGGAAGAGAAACACACACACACTTCTTTTGTTGAATAGGACTTGTTTTGGTATTGCTACCCTGGGACCTATCTCCTGGAATAGATATATGTTGCAAGCCTCTCATATGCTTCAAATAGTTCTTTTCTAAAAGAAAATATGCCTTAGAGGAGATAAGGAGTTTATCTTTTAAAATATAGGTAGTAAGAAAAGATAACAGTATTGTATGTTTTAGGCAGAGTGCTAGATGGAATGAAAGCCTAAGTCAGTGGGTTCTACTGCTCGGGAGGCTGAGGAGAATGAGCTGATTAATAAGATGCCCCATTGCCTTTGACGACCTTACAGGTCAGTAGACTAGCTGTAATTCAAGGCAGGTTGGAATAGTCACTACTACAAGAAACATAGAAAGAAGAAAATAATAATATTCGTTGTAGTGAAAACAGACTTGGAGATGGCATATGAGCCAGGTTTGGGAGACGGACATTCTGTGTATGGATCATGGAGATAATAAATAGCCTAGAAAAGGCTTAAGTTGGTTAGGACTGTTTAGAGCTCAAGTCATTTTAGGCCAAAAGCAGAAGTGATTATGTTTTATTTTTTCCCCAAGAGAGGATACAGCTGGCATCTTGCTTCATGCCTACTTAGATCCATCTAGGAACTCCACTGTGGTGAGCATTCTCATTCACATCCTGCTTTTCTAGAGGTAACTTCCTGGAAGAGATTGTTCTTGTAGGGTATTGGAGCAACAGTTATCTGTAGCAGCCATCAACAGCTCTTAGATATTTTCTGCCAGTCCCGCGGAAAGAGAAATCTCTCAGGTGCTACTGTTGAAGTCTGTGCTTTGGTTTCTGTGTGTATTTTAAGTCATTCTCCATGTTGTATATGTATGTGTGGAATGCTCTAATATCCAGGACCTGGTCAGGGCTCTAAATCAGCCCACCTGGAACTTGATGAGAACTGCAGGAGTTGCCATTGTCCTAAGGAAAACTGAGATACTCTTAAGGAAAGAAGCAGCAGTACAGGGCAGACAGAACAAAAAATCTGTTCTAATGTAGATGTCTGAAACTATAGCTAAACGTAGAGGTAAAAGCTGTGCAGAGAGAAGAGAACGCATGGCTGAGGTCGATGGTATGTAGCTCTTTCATGCTTAACAGTGGGTATGTCAGATTCTTTAGAGCATATTGTTCCTAAAGCAATGGCTTAAAATAATGTTGCATGAAAAAATTCAAAGGGAATTATACAGGGAGTTGCTGAAAGCAAAAATAAATAAATAAATAAAAGTAAGGGTAATGGTCTAGACTAGCTAAGTTTGCTTCTGCGTGGGTGTGTATGTAAGTCTTGCCCTGCTGCAGATTCAGAAGGGCTTCAAAAGCATGTAACAAGTGCTCTGCCAAGCTCCTCCCAGGTCCTGGCTTTTTAAATGAAACTTTTCAAACCTTTTATGAGGGCCAGCTTTCGGCTTAGTGATACTTGTTTGCTTTTCACTTATGTTTTCACATTTTATATAGCAGTAGTACTCTGTAATATTAGTGTTCAAGGGCTGAAGCAGGAAGATTGCTCAAAGTTCAAGGTCAGTCAGGGCTATAGGAACTACTAGGCCCTGTTTCAACAAAACAAAACAGGAAGTAAATGGAACTGCTGTTTGGCTGTATTGTTCTTTTTAGGAGTATGTGGTGGGAACATTAACTAGGTAAACAGATCACTTTTAGCTTTTGGCACTGACACAAGACCAGAATTGTAGAGATTACAGATAAAATAGAATTTTAGACTATTTGAATTAAATTTGTCCTGAGTAGGACTGCTTTTTCTTGTTCCTCTTCTTCCTCCTCCCCTTCCTCTCCTTCCTGCTCTTCCTCCTCCTCTTCTTCTTTTTTGACTTAGATTTATTTTATATGTGAGTGTTTACCTGCTGTGTTCACCACGTGAGTGCACAATGCCCACATAGCTTAGAAGAAAGCATCAGATCCCCTGGGACTGGAGATTTTGATGGTTATGAGCTGCCATGTGGGTTCTGGGACCTGATCAGCTTCTCTGTGAGAGCACCAAGGGAAGACTCTTGGCTGCTGAACCGTCTCCAGCCCCAGAACTGCTTTTTATCTTATTTTTCCCAGTTTATATTGTCTTCTAAAATCAATGGAGGCATAAAAAGATCCAAAGACAATACATTATACTAATGTCAAAGTGAGTTAGGAGATGCAAGGCAGGGAGGGTCAGGAGAACTTGTAGGAGACCAGGATCAGCCTTTGGGTCTCTCCTGTACATCTCAGGGCCCCAGCTCGGCTAGGACAGGAGCTACTTGTGTGGCCTTGAGGTTTGTGTGAGTCAATGCAAAGACAGAAAACTGATCTAGTATATTATTTTTAGTGTCCCTGATATAAAAATAAATCAATAATTCAAGGGAGATATAGGACCAGGATCTAATGAAGTTACTTGTAAGGAGGTTAAAAAAATGGTGCCATGTGTAAGGCAGTCATGAATGTTTTATAGTAGATAAAATTCTCAGGTCAGTAACATGTGGAGTTCTGTCTTAAAAGGTCCATTAGCTCAAATATGAAGCAGATCAGGTAGGACTCGTCATTTTATGGGAGGCAAAATATCATGGGTTGGCTTTTTTAGGCCATGAGACAAATCTGGTCAGTTGCAATTTATATATAGATGCTTTAAAAAAAAAAAATGGAGTGTAGCTATGACATTTTTTACATGTTTTCTCTGGTTAGGTTTCATGTTATAACAGCATCTGTAAGAATAGCCATGCTCTTCAGAGTGGTACTTTGTAAATGATGGACCATGCATATGATGGTATAGGGTATAATGGCCTAGTGACATGATAGCTGTCTCAGCTTATGTACGTATTCTCTCTCATGCTTACAAAATCCTGGAATGGCATCATATGACATTTTCCCTGATGATCCCTCCTGAAAGCCATGCACAATGACAGCTGTAATATACACCATATGTCTGACAATGCTTAGAGCATTTTTTGTCTGATCCTTTACTGAAAAAGATTTGTACTCCTTGGCCTAGAAGTACAACTCTGATGATTTTGTTTAGAGCTAAGACAGTATAAAGAGTATGTAGCGCAGAGGTCTCAGCTTCAAGGCGTAATATGTTTGGCTAAGATCATGATTTCAGTTTTGAAAATTTTTGTACATCCACTAAAAACTCTTCTTAGCTTCCCCCAACCAACCAACCAACCAACCAACCAACCAACCAACCAACCAACCAACCAGCAACAACAACAGCAACCCTGTTGGCTCTGGGTTTGTATTGTCTTCTTTCTTTTTTGAGGTGTCTTTCAAGTGTTTGTCCTGCAGTGCTCCACTGCCTCTCAGCCTCATTTTCTTTTTTTGCTACCTGAGCTGGACAAACAATTGCATTGTTCGTCCTTCATCTGTGTACAGATATACTGCTCTTTCCAGTACTGGATAGCAGAGAAATTTGGGATGTGTTTTCTGAGAACTGACTGGAATGTGCTCTGTGTTGCTACTTAGAGGCAGATCATACATCTCTTCTTTAGCCATGGAATTGGAGGAAGGGCTGATAGGCTCCTGAGAGGCTGAGGGACTTGCCAAGGCTTGTACCTGCACAGAGGACTAGCATACTTTGTGTGAGTGAACTAAGGGATTTGGCATGTAGGTAGTCTTAAATTTTCCTCAGAAAATAGTTCTTTCTCATTACAGAGACAAATGGATAGTTTTGGACCAAATGACATGTAGCTTATGTTTATCACTTTGACTCATCAGCTGTTCTATTTAACAGAAGTTATAATTGGTTAAATTATAGCCATATAAATAAAAATGAAGATCAGCCAAGAAAATATGAGATAAAACAAGGAAAGGTATGGATTGTGAGGAATTAATCAAAAGACAAGTAATATTGAGCTAGGAATATAGCACTGTGGGAGAGAGCTTTCCTAGTATTTGTGAGGTCCAAATTCAGTCTCTAACACCTTAACCAACAAACACCAAAAGAATAAACACAAAATTTAGTTTGTTGTGTCAGAATTTGGAGATGGAGAAGGAGAAAGAAAGATGGGGCTTGGCTGCACTTCTTAGAGGCAAAGGCCTGAGAGACCCAGCTGAGGATCATTGTTCCACTTGATGGGTAGAGACAGGGGTGTAAGGCGCGCCATGGGAGATACAGAGAAAGATGAGTGATGGACTTTGTGCTGCTTGGATTTTTGTTTTCTGTTTTGTTTTTTGTCAGATTAACAGATTGACACAGACTACAGTTATCTAGGAAGAGAAAACATCATTTGGGGCAATGCCTACACCATACTACCTGGAACAAGTCTGTAGCGTATTTTCTGGATTACTGTTTGATATGGGAGAGTGCCATTTGGGTGGTGCTACCCTTGGGCAGGTCCTGAGTGGTAGAAGAAAGCAAACTGATCATGCCATGCTCCTCTGTGGTCTCTGCCTCAGTACCTGCCCTGATTTCCCTTGACTATGGACTGCAACTTGCAGGTTGAAATAAACCTTTTCCTTACCAGGTTGCTTTCAGTCATGGCATTTTATCAGGGCAACAGAAAGCAAACGAGGACAGACTTTATGACTGTGTAGGTGATCCTTAGATTCTTCTCTTGAGGAAGTGATATCATCTGCAAAGAAAATGGGGAGGTAGAAAACAGAGATCAGGTCTGTTAAACTTGAAGGCATACTGGGAAAATTAGTCTGAGAGCAAGACTGAGATATGGGATAGAGAAATGGAAAATCGCTGATTTGCCTAAACATGTTGGCTGTCATGAGAAAGATAAGACCTGCCACATTCTGTAGAAAGAGATGGATTAAGATATTCAGAAGAGACACCTGCCCTAACTTCCCTCACAGGTGAGCCAGGAGAGTTTCTCCCTTTGTTTCTAAGCATATGAGCCCAATTTACAAAATTTTAGAAGTCATTAATTACTTTCACCTAATGTGGTTAAAGAGTCATGGGGATACATTTTGGTAGCTTTGGCATTCATTTGAATGTTGGTCTGATCTTAGATTTTTTCTTTTCTCTTTGTTTTTATCGTGTAATTATTTTTCTCTTTGTAATTTAAGTATATATTACATGGCTGTGTTTTGTCCTGGCAGCTTAAATGACATTAAGCCATATTTAAAGCAGACCAGATATACGTCCTAGTATTTGCATGCTGTACTTGCAAGGGCTTTATAGAGGCTATACCTTGTATCTCATTAGTTTAAGGATAAATTATACTGTTGTGGTTAAGAATACAGATTATTATAACATGAACAGCCCGGTTTAGTCCTGGCTTGACACTGTGACTTTGGAAAATTTATTTTCTCTCTATGCTTTATTTTCTTGATTGGTAAAAATAGTGGTAATTATAGTATAAGATTACAGTAAGCATAAGTACATGGTACATAATTTGTATAGGACTATACAAAATAGTTCTTGGCTATTATAATGTTGCAAGATGGCTAGGGTATTTATTGAATGCTTAACTTGATTTTTGTACATTTTTTTCCTCTGGAATTTTTGATCTATGTTTGAACATAGATTAAGTTGTGATGGACTATTTTAAATTTAATTCTATTATGTTATATAGCTGAAAGGGGAGTTGATAATCTGTAATTGTTTTTGTGACTTAGTATTCAACAGGCAGGTCTGTGTTATAGTTGACATGCGACAGCCTCTTATTTTGATGAAATGTATTTAGCGTTCTGTCTCTCTTGGGCAATAGGAGATGATGAAGCAGTGGCATATGAATCTGATAAGAATAAGCCTTAAACCATAGACTCATTAGCTGGATTATTTTGTTATAAAGATGCTAAACATGTTAAAATGAGGCTGAGCTTGACATTCAAAATGCCCTTTATTTGGTTGACTCTTTGTCGACTTGGCCAGAAAGCTACAGACTACAATTACTAACATTAAGACAAAAAAATTTTAAATTCTGTTATATTTTAAGTTTAAGAGAACTTATTAGTGGATTCTATTTTATAAATGGAAGATTCTTTTGTGACCATAACTCTTTTAAGGATAAGATTTTTAAATATCTGTTTTTTTTAAGACGAAAGAAATCTGTTTTGTGACTGTATTTTATAATGAAAGAAAACTAGAATGTTAATGTTGTTACCTTGAGTTTGTATCAGACTGGAATTATAATACTGTTATCTGTAGTTTTCCTTCGTGTGGTAGTAGCCTGTGGAACATAAGCTTATTTTGTATATGAGTTGTGTTTGGACTTTATATAACGAGAGCTTCTCTAGTTTGTAACTGTTCTGTGATAAATACTTTGTGTTTTGTTTCTCATTGAGCTTTAACAAGATACCTGTTATTATGTTCTACTTATTCTGTTTATATTAGTTTCAATAATCTCTATTTGTTCTTGTATCTGTATGTTTTTATTATAATTCATGGGTATACAAAACTATTTACCAGTATGAATATAGATACTTTCTGTGACTTAGCTGTATTCCTCCAAAAGTATAAAAGCATTATTAGTTTGTTACTTAGTTAGTCCAGAAACACAAAGGTTGAACAACTATTTGAAGACCTAAGAGATTGATTGTGACAAAGAATTTGAAGCATAAGCAGTTTTGTTAGGTGAGGAAGAGTGAGTTAGGTATCGTCTAGGGAAGGCTGATCCTCTCAGAGTCAATTTTCTGTCACTGGCTGTCAGTGTGTGTGTGTGTTAGGGATTCATATAGCACATGAACAACATGTGCTGAATCGCCTGTCCCACAGCTTGTTAGATTTGGGAACACTGGGTGTGTTAGCATGTGCCTTGGAGTCACTTACACTCTTCTAGCAGAAAAATTCCTTGCCTTATCAAAGTTATTTATTAATGAAATCTATTTTGATCTGTCACTGATTGCTACTTGAGATAAAGTTCAAAGGCCATCTGTCAGTGTAATTGCTAATATATTAAATGTATCAACACATTTATATTGTAAATTATGTGTTCTTGGAATTAAAAAGGTCTGTGAGTTTTCTGCCTTTAACTCTTTATAGTGTCTCAGTTTTTGAGTAATTAAAGTAGGAGTAATGCCAAACAGTTGCGTGTCAGTGTGCATGTGCTTGTGCACGTGTGTGCATGTGCGTGTGTTCACAAGTGACAGAGGCCCAAGAAGGTGGTAGTGCTTAAGCTTCCGGAGGCATCACCAAATGCCAAACTGTCCCACACTTCAAAAGCATGACAGAAACACATTCCCAGCAGTAACCAGATAACAGGTGTGTTATCTTTACTGTAACATTTGAGTAGGAACATGTCTTGAGATATTGCTGTTTCTTTAGCAAGTCAGGAAATTGTGAACAAAAACAAGTATTTTTTAAAAATAAAGCCTGCAGACAATTGGTTTAATCCTGAGACGATCATGTGGAGCCATTACCCAGGCAGAATTCTCTTAGAAAGCATACGGAATTTAACACATGCCATCATCAAATACAAAACAAAGGGAAGGTAGAAGGAAGACTAACATCCCCTCTCCGGCAGCTCTTCGAGAATCGCTGCAGTGTTTACTGCGTATGGATTCTCTATGGTTGGTCCAGGTTTTAGTGCAATGCAGTGCTGAAAATGGAAATTATGTTCTACCTTTTAGTTTACATATCTTATCATACCAAGTAATGCTTGGACTATTTAAGCCCTGAACAACCCACTGGCATGGTATTTAGAATCCGTCATTAGGGTTTCACAGGAAGGAGGTGAGGTGGTAGGAATTGATTTATCCCCACCACACGGAGCCTCCCACTCTTCTCCCACTCTGTCCTCCCATGGGTGACACTCACAGGGTTGAGCTGCCAATCTGTAGACTTAATTTTTTCCAGCAGTACCATCTGGCTCCTTGGCACTATGAGTTATATTGGTTCTTTGTGGTTGCTATAAACAATATGAATTTGTCATATTGTTAGACAACTTATAAGTAGTTTATTGTGGCTTGATCCTGTTTTCTTGCAACTAATTATTGATTATTATTTCGAGAATCTCCTTTGGTGTTTGTGAGAGCAACAGCAAGGCTTTCTTGTGAAAAGAATGGAACATACCAAGGCAGATTCTGGATGTCAGCTGGGGATGATTCTGTCCGATTCTTCAGTAGCTCTTCCTTTCAAGACAGATTAATTTCAAGTTAATGGTAGAGGTTTTCTCTTTCATTCAGAGTCCATGCATTTGTTTTGAAAATTACTTAAATGTGTGTTTAAAATCCCATTTTGATTGCCCCTGTGACCCCAACATGAATATTTAAAAATCTCTGTTAGTGTGCAGATAGGCCTCTCACATCTGCATTACTGGCTTGCTTCCTTCATCTGTCATTTTAAAAATGATCATCTGGTTATACTTTGTGTTTCATTTTGCAGATGAGGGGTTTTTACTTTCATGTCTCATAATATCCATAAACAAATCAAAATGATTATGGAAAGTTCATCTGAGTTTCAATAATTGAAAAGATATGTCCAGGCATGTATTCATACAGACTTAAGCCATTTTCCTTAACACGTAGTAAGCCAGACATATTTTTTCTTAAACTCTTAAGGATTCTTTGTATAAAGCAGCTCATTTTGACAGGGACTTACTCGATCACATTTTTGTGAATTCTTATGGAACAAGATCTTCATATTTTTTAGGAAGGTTTGAGAGTTGCTCATTCATATGAAAGTGTTTCTCCTGAGTTTGTTTTTAATAGATGCTATATAATCTATGTTGCTTCATAAGAATGAAAGGATACTGATGTTGAAAATGTGTACCTTGAGTCTTTTTAGTTGCTGGCATAAGGATATTTGAAACTCATGAGCTGATTTAGTGGGGATTATTTTCATACCACCATATTAGCAAGCAGTAACTGCAAAGTTGACTTTGCAGAACATTTTCAGAATGTTGGGCAAAATGCATGGCTAAACTGATGTAATTTGCTTGTGATGTTAAGGTCCAGTTGTTAATAATTCTTTTGGTTCTAAGTATGTAAAGAAAAGGAGCAGTGAATGTCACTGTAGGAGAAGAGCTAAATCAGATGTCACTGGAGTGATTCATGTGCTGACTGGAATGGTTAACATGCATTTTATTCTACTGTCTAGCAGAAGGAGGTGGGCTATAGAAAAATGAATTCTTCACTGAATAATTCACAACAATTATATCAAATTTTAATAACTTGAGCTGAGAAGGCATACATATGATTCATGTTCTCAGAATTATCCACATTAGAGATTAATTGTGCTTTCTTAAACAAAAATGCACTCATAAGTGTTTTTAATTGGTAAATCATAATCAGTTTTCTATTTATTAAAGTAGCATCATTTGATCAGTTTTTAGCTATAATTTAACATGAAGTTTAAGCATCACAATTCATCTGCTGTCACAAATGTCAGCTCATTAGATTTTGCCTTTAATACCAAAAAATGCCTTGAATTGTTTGTTGGCTTTATCTCAAACTCGGATATGTAAAGAGGACAGTAGAACATTTTTCTTTGAAATCACAGAGAGTTCAGTGACCTTTCAGTGGCAAATTATGTAGAAAGAAAATATTATATTCATTTAAAATAACCTCCGTGAAGAAATCGTCTCATTACCCTGTTTGATCAATTTCTCGTAGCCCGAGCTGCAGCACGCCGCTGTTGCCATTGGTTGATGGAGTACACTGAGTAGTGGCTAATGGTGATGGCGCTCATCAGGAAGAGTTCAGCCAGCGGTCAGCAACAAATAATTCAAGGCTGTTTCTAAGTTTGTGGCTGGTGGAATTTGCTTCTTGCCCCAAGCCAGCGGCATTGCTGAGCTGGGCTATTTGATTAGAAGAGAGGCATATTTGCTTCTTAGCAACTGCACATTTGCACAACCCATAGTCCTCTACTGCCTCTGAAGGTTTCCCCTTTGTGACGGTAGAATAATACTTTATTGTTGATTGACGGACAAAAGAGGTTCTAATACAAGGCAAGCTTATAACCATTTTTTGAAGTTTTTATTGGCATTACAAATTGTAGCTTCATATTCCAATTTTAAAGAAAATATAGACCAATTGTGTGCTTAGTGTAAATAAGCATTGAAATCCCAGTGTACTAGAATTTTGATATGTGTATCAGCACGGTTTACAGTGCATGAATATGATTGCATACTATTACTTTTTTGCCTACCATGTTCAATGACAGAAAATAAATTTTGACCCGTGTGTGTGTGTGTGTGTGTGTGTGTGTGTGTGTGTGTGTAGTTTCAAACTAGGGTTAATACTAGTTAAAATTTAAGTAATACTGTTGAGAGAAGAGTTGATGCAAGTTGTCCTTTTTTATTTGAGAGTTAATTTTTATATGAAAATATGTCAGATTTTGAGTTCTAAATGGATGGTGGGTGCCAGCTTTAGAACATAGTTCTTGTGGGAGTGAATCTATAGAATAAACTATGTGTCTCCAGTAGTAGATACAGTTATTTATAACACAGCAATTAAGTGAGCAAAGAGCAACATGGGAAACACAGTCTGGGTTTTATGTTCCTGGGAAACCATGATGAGAAGAAAACTAGGTTTGTTTTTGTGTTTTTAAACATGGTTTTATGGCTTTTTTATCATTCAAATTTTATGGATTGACCTTGAGTTTTAAGGTTTTTAAGCAACTGATATGACCAGAGATGGTGTTAATTGGATCTTTCATTTTTTGATAATTTTTTTTAAAAAAGAAAAGTATTAACCTATAAGACCTTAGGGGAATAGTACAAAACCTAATTGAGCCAATGTATAAATTTAAAGTCATTATTTTGTATAGGTAGTTGATATAGTTTTTGGTAAGATGATATTGTATATATAAAATGAATATAAGTTGCTTTAAATATTGCATGAGGTTATATCTAGAATACAGAGTGCTTTCAGATATAGTTTTTTGCCTCTGAAATTTATGACAGATATGAAGAGTTTTCATAATTTAAAATGATCAACAAAAAAGTGCATTGGTGTGAATTTTCCAGTTAGCAAATCTTGAAATGTGTTTTGGGACTTAGGGGAAGTTAAAGCAAGTGCAGACATTAGCATAGACATAAAGTGTATATGGGCAAATACTCTCATTTCCCAATAAAGGGGCCTTAGGGCATATCAGTATGCATAATCTGACCATCACTGTATTTACTCACTAATAAATAGCTGCTTTCGTGACAAGCTAGAGTCCAAAGAAGGGAAGAGGAATGAGGTTGAATGGTTCACTACTGCAAGGCGGTAATATGCCCAGTGTATCAAGCAGCTGTCCCTGTGCCATTTCAGCTAGCATGTTTGACGTAGTCCTTTAAAAACAAATTGGAGCGCTAGGAGAAAAAGGAAAGCATTTTTAAGAGTGGGTTTAAATCGTTTAAAAATTAACATGCCTGCAACTAAATTGCCAAAGTTAGGATGTGCTATATAAATTAGAATTATAGTTTTTGCTAACGTTTTATTTATAAGGTAAATTATGAGAGTTTGGTGTAATAAGGAAATGATCTTTAAATTACTAAACTCTCTCAGATAGTTCAAAAATGGATCTTTAAGACCCTAATCTACTGCATTAAATTATGTGTATCTGTCTGTAGCATCATGTGACAGTTGTTGCTAACTGCCGTCCCCTCCTTGCTGTTTAGGGATACAGCCCATGGTAGTTGTTTTAGTGGACTTTACAGCAGTTGTCACCTCGGGTTGAGGGGTCTGTTTCATTATTGAGGCTCTTCTCTCCATCTTTAATGGTAAACGTAGATTCAGTGATGTCTTTGCACATAAGTATGTATGAGTGTGTTTTGCCATGCAGATAAGCAGGAGCAGAGGTTTCTAGTGCTTTCTTTCTAGGGAAGGAAGAGACTGATCAGGCAAGGAGCAAGTCTGTGGGGTTGGGGTCCGGCCAGATTTTGCCATCTGTTTACCAAAACTTTCAATGTTCAGAGCTTTAAGGCCAAGTTAGCAATCAGAATTGCTGTATTCTTATTGAAGAAGCCGTGACCAGCAATGCTAGGTGATTTGCCCAAAGCCACACAGCAGTGGTGATGAGCAGAGGGAGCGTTTTCTCTGTAGTCCGGTGTTTCTCCTGTAGAGCTCACACAGGCTATACAGTCTGTGGTCCCCAGGAAGATGAGCTTCAGGACAGGAGGTCTTGGGTACCAGCGCTGTGACCTAGCTAACTCCTTGGCTTCCTATTTTTTTTTAATTAAAGACTCTTAACTGACAAAACTTTATGTGTGTGTGTTTGGGGGTGGGGTATGTGATACTTTAACCCATGTGCACATTGTGGAATAGCCAAATCAGACCATTTAATGCATGTATGCCTCATTTATTTTGTATAGTAAGAATACTTAAAGTTTACTCTCTTAGCAATTTCAGGTATATATTGTAGAACCTAGCTGCTAAGATGTGCAATAGCTCTCTTGAAATTACTCCCCCTGACTGACTGAAGCAGTGTTCTTTGGACAACTTTTTCCACTTCTCCTATCCCCAAGCTTCTGGTAAGCTACCATTTTACTCTTGTTTCGGTGAGTACGGCTTCTAGCACTCAGTATTATTGGGATGGTGCCTTTTAGTTTCTAAGCATTTAACATAATGGTCTCTAGGCTGTGATAAGGATTTGTTTTTCCTTTTAAAAGCCAGTTACTAGCCCTTGTATATAAACACTTCATTTTCTTTACTCCCGGCTAATGACCCCTGCGGGAGCAGGAGTGCAGATGGCTGCAGGGCTCTTGGACATCATAGTCATGCCACACACACCCATTAGACCATATATATAGGCCACCAGGATTCTTGGTCTTAAAGTAGTTTGTTTGTAATTTTTCAAGGAAAACTTCATGCTGTTTAACATAAGGGCTGGATTCACTTACATCCCATGCAGGAAATCTCTGCTCCACATCTTTGCCAACACTGGTTCTCTTTCATCTTTTTTTCTTTTCTTTTCTTTTCTCTTGTGTGTGTGTGTGTGTGTGTGTGTGTGTGTGTGTGTGTGTGTGTGTGTGTATATATATATATATATATATATATATATTATGATATATATTGGATTTAACTTGATTATCTGATGATTATTTTTTTTTTTCATGTACTTACTGGCTAGATATGTGTCTTCTTTTGTGATATATCTATTTAGGTCTGTTGCCAAATTTTTAGTAGAATTTTTTTTTTATTAAGCTATGTTCCTTAAATATTTTGTATATCAACTCCCTATTTGCTGTGTAATTTGCAAGTATACTCCCATCTTGAGGTCATCTCTTTACTCTCCTTTTTCTTTGCTGTTGAAAACCTTTCAGTTTGATGAGACCTTATTTGTTTATTTTTGCATTTGTTGTCTATGATTTGGGGGTCCTATGCAAATGGTCTGCCTACACAATGTTGTGAAGATTTCCCCTATGTTTTCTTCTAGTACTTTTAAAGTTTTAGTTCTTGTATATGAGACCTTAACCTATTTTTAGTTGAATTTTTGCATATTGGTATTTAATTTACATACCATAATTTATAAAAAGGTTATCCTTGTCCTGCTGGATGTTCTTAGTAACTTTGTGAAGAATTAATTTATAGTTAAGTGTGTAGGTTTATTTCTGGCATCTTTATTCTTCTTATTAGTCCTGTTGTGTTTCATTCTGTTCCACTGCCTCCTGTTCCCCCTCTCCCCTTCTTTCCCTTCCTTTTCTGTTTTTGAGATAAGGTCTTATTATATAATCCAGGCTGGCCTTGAATTTTAATTCTAGATCAACTCCAGAGTGCTAAGATTATGTTTTTAAAAAATCACTATGCCCAGCTAATTCATCGTTTGTGTGTGTGTGTGGTGTGTGTGTGTGTGTGTTGTGACACACACACATAGTGAATGGCTTTGTTTGTCTGATTAGTTTTGGAAGGTGGAGGGAAGCTTTCATTGTATATAGATATGCTATTGACATTTCTATATTGAGTTTTGTATCTTGTAACTTTACTGAATTAGTTTGTTTTAATAGGTTTTTTTTTGGGGGGGGGAGTGTAGTCCTGAGGGTTTTCTATATATGAGACCATGTCATTTAGAAACATACAGTTTAACATTTTTTTTCCCAACTTGTATTTTTTTATTTCTGTTGCCTAATTACACCAGCCAGGACTTACACTAATATGTCAACTAGAAGTGGCAGCCATGTCTTCTGGGAGACATTGAACTTCACTGCTGAGATGTTTGCCCTGCCTGTGTTCATTTGGGGCCTGTACTGTGTTAGGGTGCGTCTCTTCTGTATCTTATGCATTTAATTAGTTGGAACCTTTAAGTTCATGTTCTCACTAGAATAATATAATGATAATATACCCACATTGTAGATTGATGTCCAAATGAGCTGATCTGTGCAAATTTTAATTGTGAATCTGAAAATAATTTATAATAATGAATTGTTTTCTAATTTAATAATCTAAGTAATTTGAAGAAGTTGAATTCTTGATTTTTGATTTCTTACCATAGGAAGGAACTTGGAAAACAATTTGTTTTGCTACTTTCTAACTTAGTCATAGAGTAGGTTAAGTAGCTTTCTAGTCATGTATATAATTACTGCTATCATCATCCCTACCTGCAACCACCACTTTGGGGCTGTAATTGACAAGGCATTGGGCTAGACATTTCTCATATGTCTAATAGATGTGATAAGGGAAATATTTTATCATTTGCTGATAACCTGAGATTTAGACTGGTCACACAGCTAGGAAGTGAGAAGCCAGGCTTCAGACCAAACTCATTCTAGTGTCTGTGCTCCTGGAGCGGTGTGGTCTGCCTGCATGATACTGGGTTCCAAGCCTTAGGAATCCTCCTGATTCCAGTTTGTGAAATACAGTGTCTCAAAACATGTCTATATGTTCTGTTAAAGAATTTATTAATATTAGTAGTCTTTAAAGGATTTAGTAATGTTAGCATTAGTATGGAATTTGATCATTTAAGTATCTTATTCATTTGCTTAAAAATGAATCCTTTTTTAACACGACAGTCTTCTGAGATGATAGGAATCTTACGATTATTTTGTGGTGGTTTGAATGAGCATGGCCCATAGGCTCACATATGTGAATGCTTGGTTTGCTGTCGGCGGACCTGTTTGGAAAGCATTAGGGGAGTGTGGCCTTGTTGGAAGAGGTGTGTGTGTCACTGGAAGTGGGCGTTGAGCTTTCAAAAGCACAGGCCATTCTCACTTAGTGCTCTCCCTTTCCCCCTTCTTTCTCTGGCTTATATTTGTTTTCTCAGTGTGTGGTCTCTTCGCTACTGCTCCAGCAGTATGCCTGCTGCTGCCATGCACCCCATAATGCTCATGGACTCTAACCCTCTGGAACTGTGAGCCCCAATTAAATGCTTTCGTTTATAACTGCCTTTGTTACAGTGCTTTGCTATGGCAACAGAAAAGTAACAAATTTTATAAGGATAGATATGAAAATGTGTTAGTTCAAATAGATATTAGTAAGGCGCACGTTCATTGGGATGCTGCAGTCACAGAGCTGCTGCTTTCCTTAAGGAAGGGAACTGTGGTAACCTGTACCACCCACTGTTCCAAAACTAGTAGTGTGTGGGGTCAGAGGACATGGTTGTTCCTTTTCTCATAAACCATTTCTATTTATAGTTTTATCTGGAGACATTTTAGTTTCTTTCTAAAAGTACAAGATGCTTGCAGAGCAGGTGTTGGCAACTTTATGATGTTCAGTTAGTGAATATAAAATAAAGCAAGAATGAGTAAGACAATAAGCACTTAATTGTGGGCTGCTTTTTAATTTAGCCCTGAAAACATTGAAGCGTAGTCTTAGGGCAGTGAGCCCTCAGAGCCTGTTCACTGGGTGGCCTTATTAGTGAGGTCACTTTTAGAAGGATGTTCTTTTTGCCTGTTTAGTAGCTAATTCTCTTTTCTGATGTATACCTCCCATTGGATACAGTGTAATATTTAGCTAGTATATAAAATGATACTTTTGTAATTGACATTTAAATTTTAGGCTAAAAATTTTAAGTAATGAAAGGAGAGAGGGCGAGGCATTCAGAAGCAACAGGTCACTGTGTCTGAGAACTTGACCAGCACGACCTGACAAGGATGACATTGTCACTGATCCTCATGCAGCCTGCGTTATTAACTGAAGTCCATACTTAATGCAGATTTCCTTGGTTTGCCTCTATGTTCTTTTCCTATTACAAGATTTCATCCAGAATCTACACATTATTCTTTGTGTCTCAGACTTCTCTTAGCTGGAACATGTCCTAAGATTTTCTTTGTTCTTTGTGACCCTGTGGTTTTGAGGAGTAACGCTTATGTTGTGTGGTGTCACTCAGTTGGGATTTGTTTTTTTTCCCTTGTGATTAAGTGAGGATCGATCATGGGTTTAGGGGTAGGTGACGACTTAAAAGTCAAGTTTACTTTCGTGGTGCACACCTAAGTACACACATCAGTATGACATCACTTTTGATGTTAATCTGGATCACCTGTCTGAGATGATACCTATGAAGTTTATCTACTGTGGAGTTAATATTTTCTTCTCTGTAGTTTTTAGCTTTTACTTTGATAAAATGTTTGGAATAGGAAACTTGCAACAGTAGCACAAGTGACTCCATATTCCCCTTCTGCAGATACACTATGTATTTCTTTATCCATCTCTCTCCCTCCTTCCTCCCTCCCTTCCTCCTTCCCTCTTTTCTTCCTTTCTTCCTTCCCTCTCTCCCTTCCTCTCTTACTCCTTCCTCCTCTCCCTTTTGGTCTGAGCTATTGGGAACAAGTTGGAGCCAGGTTGACCATTGGAAGGACTTATGTAGAAGTGGCTTCGTCTTCTTTTCTATGTATCTAGTAGGAGGCATATGCTATTTTCTTGTCTAGTATTGCTGATGATAATCTTGAACTTATGGCTAAGATGATGACTTTCAGGTTTCTGTGAAGTTACTACTGCTTCCTTCCCTTTTTAATTAAGGATAAGTTATGTACATAGCCCATTTCTTATTGAGTTTTTATATATTAGTTTCACTATACATTCATTTTAATGACATATTTATTAGTTGACATTCCATTTCCAGTGGGGGGAAAACATTTTCCCACTTATGTATATTAATATAGATATATAGCTTATAATTTTATTCACAATGTTATAATATTTGACCACAGTTTTATGTCACCATTTTGATACTGAAATTTGTTCTAGATAGGGCTTCTGAGTTCTCATAATATATCTCCATCATATTTTTAGTTCTTCGTATAACAAGATATTCTGGACTCACCTAGTTCCAACCTGTGATCAGCCCTTTCTTTAAGAAGCACGAATTTATTTCAGTAGAGAATGATGTTGAGAGACCAAGATCTCCGTGCTTAGTGTGTTCATACTGCTTATGTAACATGGCTCGTGCAGTGTCCACAGTAGGAGATCATTGACAACTTATGTCTGGATCTCTGGAAATGTGCAATGTCACTACTGAGGCTAGGGCACTAGGAACCTGACAGCTTTCCGTTGCTCTGGGTCTTTCTGATTGCTCACCAGTGGGATGTTTTCTACTGGACACAGATTGGTTGCATATATGAGAAAATTAAGCCACATGAAGCAGTCATGTTTATGGACTGTGCCTGGCATTCTCAGATGAGCCCTGTCCTATACTCAACATCAACTGCTAGCCATGTTCTGAAGCCATCTTGGATGTTTTAGCTCAGTAGAGTCAGCAATGACTGCAACAAGGCCAGCAGCATATGGTGGAGTGATAATAACCACCCAACTAGTAATACCCTCAGCTTTTGCTTTAGTGCTTAGTCGGTGTTATGCACATCAGGAATGATTGCAATTGCAAGATGTTTTGTTACTTAAATTCCCAAAGGAGGAGATGCAGCATACTCTACAGAGCCATGGAGGGAAGCACCAGGATGATCAAAACAGACGGGATAAAGGGGAAATGTGGGGGAAAGGCTTTTTTGCGGGGGTGGGGGGAAACCAAGGCAAAACAGAGTGAGCTGACATAGAACTGGCTACTTTGATAAATGTTAACAGACTCCTAGAAGTGGGGACCATCTGTGGTTGTCTGACACCTGATCCTGGGTAATTAGTGCAGGTGGCTAGTGGCCAGAGTGTAAGACCTGGATACAGGAGGTAGCTAGGCTCTGGAGCAATTGGCTCCAGTGAAAGGCACTGTTGAGGAGAGTCCTTTTTAAGTGTAGGCATTGACTGGCTTTGGGAAGACCACTGTCTTAAGGATCTGCAAGTGCTTTGTCCCCCAGATGGTAAAATACCAGAAAATAAAGAGACACGACTAACACAAAGAGAGATCGTGAAAGGACTTCACACACACCCTGCACAGTACTCACAACCCTGCCTACATTTTGAAGTGGTCACTAAGTAACTTTAGACATCCATTTATACAGGCCAGCCTGCCTCTCCAACTTCCCACTCACCTACTCACCCAGAAGTAACCATTACTCCATCCTGGTAACCCTCGTTCCAGTGCAGTACCACAGATTAGAAACTGGATTTCTGCCTTGCAGGGTTTCTACGTCCCCTTTCCAGTGGTGGGAGATTGGCCTCCGTTGTCCTCAGTGTGTTTACTGTAACTCGAATTCAGATTAAGAACCCTCAGTGGTGACAGCTTGAAACTATGAAACAGATTTATGCCCAGTGTTCAATGTTCATGTAGTTTTTAAAGATAAATATCACATACAGCAAATGTTAAGTTACCTACACCACTGTCAAATGTAGAATGCTTCTAACTGCCCTGGAAAATTTCCTTGTATTATTTCAGCGCCCAGCTCGCTCACATGGCTCAAATTGGTGTAAATGTTGTCAGGAGGCCACAATTTCTCATGAAAGGGCTCTTTCTACTGGGTACTTGACTGTCCCTAAGATACGGTTGCTGGCTGCTTCTCCCTTGAGTGGTGGCCTAAGAAAGAGCCACGTGGAATTTATATTCTTTTTACCACACAGTCTCAGGTTTCATATAACTAACGCCACTTCAGCCTTTTGCAGCAAGTCACTGAGTTGACCCAGATTCAAGGGGAAAGCTATCAGGTTCTATCTTGTAAAGGAAAGAATGTTAAGGAATTTAGGAATGTGTTTTGAAATGTCAACAACTGAGATGCTTAAAGAAGTTAAAATAAGCCTGCAGTAACAGAATAGCAGAAATAACTCCTACTAAAAGTATCCTGTATTTCTGTATATATGATCTCATAGTTGATATGCTGCCTTATAACTTGATTTTTAAAAATTTAACCTGAGACTAAATTGTGTTAAAGATTTGCTAGAAATTTTTTGTACATATCTGACCTGATAGGAATTTCATAGGAAGTATCATATAGGAGTTTCATAGGAAGTATCTTTTAGTGATAGTAAATATTTTCTCTAAATAATGGTTAATTTATCAAGAACTATATTTTGTTCTTTAAATTGCATTTATTTTAATATGAAAAGATGCTACATTTTCTCATATTTAAATTTATTAGTTTAATTTCCTTTTTACAGATCATCTTCTAAACATTTTATTTATTTAATGTGTTTGAGTATTTTGCTTGAATGTATATCTTTGCATCAACACATGCATGCCTGGTGCAGAAGAGGGTATTGAATCCCCTACAACTAAAGTTATGGACAGTTGTGGGCTGGTGTCTCGGTGCTGGAAATTGAACCCAAATCCTCTGCAAGAAGAATACGTGCCATCTCGTCAGCCCACATAAATTGCCCTGTACATATTGCTCACTTAAACATTGACATATTCTTTATTAAACATTCACTTTATGTTGAGAATTCTAAAATATTAGCAAATAATTTATATATTTGGTATTATATTTCTTTCTTATTTAAAATGTGTACAACTGATTTAAAAGGTAAATTGTATAGGGGCTAGAGAGACAGCACAGTTGATTAACTTGGGCATGGGACTTTAGATCAGATATCCAGAACTTGAAGAAAACTTGGCATGATAGTATGCTCCTATAGCCCTGGTAGGTATGTGCGGGGCGGGAGGGAGACAGGAGGACCCCTACAGCTCCCTTGGCCAGCCAGCCTTGACAAATTACAGAACATCAGGTTCAGGGAGACCTGGTTTAAAAAAAATATATATCAATGTGGAGAGCAGTTGAAGGAAAAAAAAAGCCATGTCTGTTCCTCACATTTGGTGTACTGACTCTCAGACATGTGCATACAACACAGCGTAACACAACCAATACTCACAAAACTGGAATTTTGCTGTTAGAAAACAGAAGGAATCCAGTATACTGATGATTCATCATGGAAACTCCTATTTTCTCCCCATTACTACAGAAAATCAGCTGGCAAAGACACAGAGTGAAACCTAGGATGCTGCCTAGTTTAGAATCTCTCCAACTGTCTGGTGCCCATACCAAATGTGCCATCAGTGGTTAACTGTTAATGGAGGGCTCTTTGTTAAGATGGAAAGACACAACATCTGACCCTCTCACATTCTTTATCTTGGTTGCACGTAGCTACTGATTTTATCTGTCACTACTGATAAGAAACTTATCTTGAGTTCCAAAGGTGGAGGAATTGATTGTATAAACTGAAGAAAGTACTAGGTAGCAAGACTATTAACTGATTTTCTGTGCCTCTTGTTATGAAGGCTATTAGGACTTTTCTGTTTATATGCTAAGATACTCTTTAAGTGCTACACAAAAATGTTATCTTATGGTAAGCCCTGTTTTGTCCAATCTTTTATTCACCCTATGTCTAGGATAATTGAGAAATTATTATATGTTACTCCCATAACATTTGTGCCACTATGTCACGAGTATGTCTTGTAGGCAGGTCACTGTTATATAGGTCACAGGGTTTGTAGCTGGATCATACTGATGACTACTTTTCTTTTCCAGTAGCAAGCAGAGTACCTTCCAGAACTGTGAATGGTAATCAGTAGGGGTGAAGCTTCAAGCTGGGCACTAGTTCAATTTTCCATGTTTGATGACCTAAGAAATGGTATCTTCAGCAATAGGGCATGTTTTACTTAGGGTTTTTATTGGTGAAACAAAACACCATGACCAAAGAGCAAGTTGGGGAGGAAAGTGTTTATCCGTGACTTATATAGTCTGTCATTGGAAGAAAAAACATGACAAGAACTCAAACATGGCAGAATGCTGGAGGCAGGAGCTGATACAGAGGCCATCCATGGAGGGTGTTGCTTACTGGCTTGCTTCACACAGCTTTCTTAGCCTGCTTTCTTATAGGACAAACCCAGGACCACTAGCCCAGGGATGGCACCACCCACATTAGGCTGGGCTCTTCTCACTGGTCACTAATTGAGAAAATGCCTGTCTTAGGTTGTTCTGACAAGAATGCATTCCTTACCTGTCATGGAATATGCATTTTCAAAAGCAATGCATTTCTGTCTTAGGTTGGTAAGGCTCTGTGCAGCATCTTACCCATCTTGTCTTGCCAGCCTGTTAATTTAATAAGTCTGTTTGGGGGTCCATTTTCAGGTTCAAGACATGTACTTTGACTGCCAATATGTTGATGTTGTTAAAGACAAGCTTTAACACAATGGGCAGGAATAAAAGTATTCCCAGGACAAAAAGGGCTAACATGATCAAGCTATATATACGATTCTTGAAGCTTGACCAAATAGAAATACTGACCTTGGGCCATGGGTAATTTTATGAGCAGTATCTGCCGCATCAGTGTTCACCACAGCATCATTCTTTAAATTCATAAGCTCACTGTGCAAAATTAAAACATCCAGAGAGGTGTTAGAATTATGCCAAATACACTGCAAGTGTCTTTAAACTTTTTCCTAATTATAGTGACTACCACTGTAAATTTTAGAACTAACATGAGTCAAATAAAAAAGGGAGAGAGGCAAAGAGCTTTTGGGGATGCTTGGCAAGAATCTGACACGGGCCAAGGACAAGGAAATGGGTTGCTTGGCAGGAATATAACATTGGCCAAGGACAAGGAAGTGGGCTTCCAGCAGGAATCTGACATTAGGCTAGAACAAAAAGTAATTTCAGGCAGGAATCTAAATCTAAGACTAGAACAAAGAAGTAATTTCAGGCAGGAATCTAAATTTTAGGCTAGAACAAGGAAATAGGCTTCAGACATGAAAATGACTTTGGGCTAGGACAGGGAAGCTGGCTCAGATATTTTGGTCATCCTGATAAGCCCTTAGAAACAGTGATCACAGGAGTGTTCACAGAATTTTGTTTATTGCCTTGCTTGTTCTTTGACTATTTGTGTTTATTGTCTTTCTTGTTCCTTGACTATTTGCATCTATTGTATTGCTAGTTCCTCAATCTAGAACTGACTTAATACTTGCATGTAATTAAAATGGTATAAAAGGAAAAAGGAGGAGGGGGGATGGGATGGAGGGCTCTAGGGAGGGGAAATGGGGAAAGGGGATGTCATCTGAAATGTAAATAGATAAAATATCCAATAAAAAAGATTTAAATATGGCCAACCTTTTCCCTCATATTTCAATTGTGTTAGCAAAGTTATAGTTTTAAAAAATTGTGTATTTATAATTCTAGGTTTTAAAAATACTAAATGTAATTTGTCAATATGGAAAACAAAAGAAAATGCCTTATAGCTGAATCTCTCAAATGGTTTGATTCTCAAATGAGAGTCTTAGCTGAATCTCATAGAGTCATTTTCTCAATGGAGGCTCCTTCCTCTCTGATGACTAGCTTGTGTCAGGTTGACACACAAAACCAGCCAGTGCCTTATCCTCAGGTTGTGGAGAGCAACAGATAGCCTTGGCAATAGCCTGTGATGTTTGGAGAGGGAGATGCCCATGGGACCCTTTGGCTAACAAATCAACAAGGTGTAGCCCATTCCTGTCACTGGAGGTTTGGCTTTTTGCTATAAGATGTCTAGTTGGGACATTGTCTCCCTCATTATATGGTGATGCCATTTAAATTCCTTTCATAGATGTGTATATTTTGGGAAGCTTCTTTAGTAGGAGGCTTCCGTGTAGCTTTTCAAAAACTTTTTATTTAGCTTTGTTTTATCATATTTCTTCCTTTATTCTCATCTCCATTTAATCCTCCTATTGTAGTTTCCTCTTTTTTCCCTTCCCTGGAAGATGCCCGCTTTCCTCTGGTCCCTTATGAGCTACCTCACCTCTGTAGTACTCAGACTGAAACACAGAATTGACCTTAGAGCTTATTTCAGAGGAAAGGAAACTAAAGTACTGGTGGTTAAGTGATCTGTCCAAGATGATATAGCCTGCTAATAGCAGGAATCCTCTTCTTAGACTGTCTGCCTCTAGTTAGGGCTGATGCTTTGTTTCCTGCCTTCACTGTTCTAACTTGCTTGCTAGTCTGCACAAAGCAGTGGCAAGTCTGTGTGTGCATACCTTAAATAGAAAAGAATTTTCAAATCTGGAAGTATGAGAAGAAAAACCGTTTGAGGGAATTTTGAATTTATTCTTTGGTTTGCATCTTCAGTCTTTCCACCAAGACTGTGGTGGTCCAGTGGTTTCTCATCCTGGACTGCGCAGTGGGGATTTTTATGGAAGAATAGCGTACTTAAGCTTTTAGTTTTGGATTTAGGTCACAGGGTTAAGGCAAGAGCCATCCTCAGGTCTCCCAAATCTAGAAAATTAACAGTTTAGTTTCTGGTCAAGCTTGTTCAATTAAAGATAATTGGCAAATGTACCTAAGCTTGCTTCACATTCAGGAAGTTCAGAGTCAGATACAAGTAAGCCTATTTATTGGTCCTGGGGAGATTATTTTGGAAACAGCAGGTAGGAAAGGAGCTTAGCATTTCAGAAATAAGACCCTAATTTCTAGCAGTCTGTGTCACTGCTAGGTGGCACTGGAAAGGACTGGTTTCTTAAAAGGAAAAAATGGCGGACATACACTTCTCAGGAAATTATTTCTGGAACATATTGATTAATATCTAACCTTAAGGATTTTATGTAGGCATTTTACCATTATAATTTTGAAATATGGAAAGTCCTTGCAACATTCTTAGATTGCCTTCTGTCTGTCTGCCTTGTTAAAGATCCTTTTAGTTAAATGGACCATCCTCCTTAAATGATGTCATTAGCTCAGATTGAAAAGACATTGCCTGCAGGGAAATCATTTAATTGAACCAGAGTGCCTTATTTCTGTAGATCTTAGAGCAGTTTGCTCACTTTTATCTTCAGATTGGATAATTTATACTAGATAATTTTTTCAACTCTACAAATGATAAAATGTTAAGAAAAGTAATCTCTTTTAAAAGTATTTTGATGTTTCCTAGTTTGCCATTTTTGAGTTAGACTCACTGGTTCATAAACTGTTGAGTCAAGTATTTTCCAGTTAAGTGTTTTAGTTTGTTGGACTAAATTGTTAATGCATTTCGGTTATTGAAGTCGCTGTCTTCAAAATAAATGTTTGTGACTTAATATAGAAATAAACTGGTTACTTTTGCTCTTGCGCTATTTTCCTATTTCCATTTTTCTCTTAAGTCACATTTATTGTGTGTGTGTGTATCTGAAGTTTGATGGCTTTTGATACGTGTATGTAACTGGTGATAACTCTACGGTTAAAGGATGTAGTACATTGCTAACACTTTGGAAAGTTGCTCTCACTCCTGTTTAGTCTGTTTCCGGCTGTGGTTCACGTCTCCTGGCAATCACTAATCTGTTTTCTGATTTGTAGTTCTGCTTTTTTCTAGAAGATTATGTAGATGGAATGCAGTATGTAACCAGGAAGAGCTGGCTGATCACACTTAGCACGACGCTTTTACAATTTGTATAAATTATTCAATGTACCAAGAGTTCCTTTCTTTTTATTGTTAAGATGTATTCAGTGTATGTAGATACCACAACTTGGTATTTAATTTCCTAATAATGGATATATATATATGTTCTTTGCAACTCTGACCAATATTAATAAAGCTACTATAAATATTTGCATGCAGTTTTGTGCATACGCGTTTGTGTTGCATTGCTGGGAATTGAACTTAAGGCTTCATATATTCTAGGTAAGCTTTCTACCATTGAACTACACTCCCACCCTGGCAGACATTTTTGCATGCTTTGTTTTTAGTTTCCTGTGAGTAGGCTCTGCATGAAAAACTAATACACAGTTTCCCACAGTGGCGGTATCATTTTAAATTTGCCCCAACGGCTTTGCATGCTCACCAGTGCTTGGTTTTGTCTATCTCTACCTTTTATTCCTATTAGTAGGTGTGTTAACTTTAATTCTACCACCTATTTAATCCTTAAAACTTAAGATTTAAAAATAAGAACAACCAAACTATAGCATCTACCTGATCGCTGGTTGAGGCTGTTTGGTATACACTATTTTTTTTATTTTTTTTTTTTTTTTTGGTTCATGGTTCTAAACTGATTATAATCATACAACTTAAAAAAGATTGCATTGAATCTAGTACATTCTACTCAGTTTTAGTATTATAATAATGAGACCATTATAAAATAATTGGCCAAGTTCCTAAACACACTACTGATCATGCTGGTTGAAGCAGGACGTGACTTTTCACACTTACAGTAAAGAAATAACTGCATTGCATTCTTTGGCTATTGTGTGTATGCTGATATTTCAAAAGAACTAAAAATGACTTTTTAAAGTCTCAGTGTGATATGTACTATTCTATTTCTTTAAGGAAGATGTTTGGTTATTACAATCTTGATGATTGTCTAGTTTCAGTTTTCCATTGTCTTAGCCCAATAGGTGTTGATAGACTTGAGACTTTATAGAGTATGGCTAGTTGGTAATAATTTTAAAGTTCTACTGATGTTTGGTTCCTGTTTTTCTGCTTAGATTACCACTGCTTTGAAATAGGAAAAAGTTATTTTACATAAAATTTGAGGCTGAGCTATGTTGTCCAGAGATTGCTTTAAAATCTTAGAGTCTTTAGTTAACTATTTATCCTGGATATGTTTTTTTTTTTTTTTTTAAAAACTTTCAATTCTTGAATACATTAATTTAAAAAGCAGTTATGGAATGTAAAAATGCTTTCTTAAAACAACCACTACATGAACTATCTTACCAAGGTAGAAAATGATACCAAATGGAACATATATTAAAGTAAATCAGAACTTTATTATAACCAAATTCTTTTCATGAGCTTTCTTCTGAAAACTAGTTTGCTCTTAAATAACCACCATATAGTTTCAAGACTCAGACCGTAATATTTATATGTAAGATTTCTAAATTCTCCCTGTAATAAGTTCTGGTGATTCCAGGGGATATAGGTCTTGTATCATTTCTATCATTCATTTGATTTAAACTTCACCAAAATCAGTTGCAACAACATCCAGTTTTCTGCAACTCTCTACTTCACTGCTAAGTCAGCAAACTTTTATGGAGAAGAGGCTGAAAGGGGTAGAAGGATCTAGTACATTTAATAGGCAACTTTTTGTGTCCAGGTGAGAAGGTTCCTTGCTTCTAGACCTAAGTAATTAGGTGGGTAAGAATCCTCCGATAATTCAGCCAATAAAGGTGTTTAATGATAGAATGAACAGTTAGAGGTATGATTAATTAGCCTGGGCACTTTGGGCTGGCCGGTGTGCGTGCAGCAGTCCATACTGGCCATCAGCTGGTAGGCATGCAGTCTTGTAAAGGGCTTTCTGCACTGACACTAGTCATATATCACTGCAGCTGTGCCCTTTGATTACTGGGAGGGCTTGCAGAGTGATTAATAGCCAGGATCAATGTTTCTGCCCAGCACATGACATTTGGTCACAGAGCAACCATATACTTATTCCCCTTTGGCCCTACGCTTAGGAGGAATGAAGGATGAGACCTGCCAATTTATAGCTGAAGAGCTTCCAGTTTATAAAATGAGTCAACTTTGACTGTACAAAATTATTCCCCATTGAAATAATTAGTGCAGCATTAAACACAATTAGAACTAAAACTACAGGAGCATGCTCGCTGAATTCAAGCCAGTTGACAGATGGTTAAGGTCTGATATTTGGCCGCCTGTGATGACCAAGAGTTATTATTTTGCTGAGAAAATAAAAAAGCTAGAAAGTACATAGTGGCTACTTAAAGTAATATGATACAAAATACACACTTAAAATACATTACGATGTCTAGTGTAACATCTCCATATCTGTAACACAAGCGATATTAGTATATTATGCTTATTAATATACTATGCAGCCATTAAAACAGACACTATTTTAAAAATGAGGGCTACTTTAATAGGACAAGGTCTTGATCCAGTAACAAATACTGGGCCCCAACTTAGTTATTGCAACACTTATAAAACTTTCTAGAATAATAGAGTTGTGGATAGCAGATATCAAGACCTTAACTATATAATAAAAATGCTTAGGTCAAAATATTTTAGACCTACAACCTTTACATCTTTATATATGTAAATTCTTTGCCTATATTATTTATATCAGCAAATATTATTATAATAGAGAAAAGACAGCTTTTGACTTTCTAAATTAAGAGCTTGCATATTCTAATAGTGTAATATTACATATTAATGTATTATATATTGACAATATATAATATATAAATATTACATGTCATATAAAAATCAATAATAATATATCTATTAATTAATAATATTAAATTTATAGTTGTTGTGCATCTTTGCAGTTAATAATTGGTTACAATGTTAGCTGACTTGGTTCATGTTGGATATGAGTGCTAGTTGTCTTCTAGTTAACTTAGTTATTTAACAGGGTGTTTTACTGTGTTCCCACTGTTCTGGATAGGCCTTGTATTTACTGAGTCATTTTATTTCTCATCCTAATTGGATGAGGGGTGTTTAGAAAAATTCCCAAGTTTGTTGAGGTGTATTGTAGCCCTTCAAAATTGTTTTCTATTTACATGTGCCTATAAGTTTGTTTGTGTGTGTGTGTCTGTGTGTTGAGTATGATATATGTGTAGTTTCACATTAAGCATGTCTTTGAGAGATGTGAGAATTAAGATTTAGAAAAACTGTAAAAAATTAATAATGAATAGAATCTACTTTCAAATTTATCACATGAATAAAATTAGACCTAAGGGGCTGTGGTGGTGCACACATCTTTAATCCAGGACTTCAGGAGGCAGAAACAGTCGATCTCTGTGAGTTACAGATCTCATTTCAGGATAGCAGGACTACAGAGAGACCTGTCTCAAAAAACATCCCAACAAAAACAAATTAAATCTACATTTCTGTTGGAGTCTACAGTAAGTCAGCCTTTCCTTCATTTTTCTGTTGAATTTTAACCAGAGGTCCAGACTAATTGCTTGTCCTTTAGTACTTATCCCCTGTGTTGAGGTTAGACAGGAGCTCTCTTCACATCTTAGTAACTTTACCTGTACGGTTAGCAGGAGCTCTCTTCACATCTTAAGTTACCTTACCTAGTGTGTTAGCAGGAGCTCTCTCACTTACATCTTTATTAGTACTTACCTGTGGTTAGCAGGAGCTCTCTTCACATCTTAGTACTTACCTGTGGTTAGCAGGAGCTCTCTTCACATCTTAGTACTTACCTGTGGTTAGCAGGAGCTCTCTTTACATTTACTTATGTAATCTTACCTTGTATAGGAGCAGGCTCTCTTCACATCTTAGTACTTACCTGTGGTTAGCAGGAGCTCTCTTCACATCTTAGTACTTACCTGTGGTTAGCAGGAGCTCTCTTTACATCTTGGTAGTTTGGGGTTAGTTGCTTATTTTTGACATGTTTCCATTTCTTAATCTGTAATGTAAGAAAACATGCTAACATTACCTGGATTTATATATTGCCCCTGTTCTTACTAATTCTGTGTGCTTTCCAACTTCCCCTGACCAGTCCTTTTCTTTCCTAGTGAACACTGATAAGACAAGGCAGGAAAGGATGGGTGCTTGGTTTAGGAGTCTGGCTTACAGTTGTGATGTTCTGGTCCTAGCAGCTATGGGGAGAGTTTTTCCATTCTTACATTTTTAATATCTCTTCTTGACCAAGAGCATACATGGCAAGCTGATGAGTTTCAAGAGTTAAAAGTCATTAGGGGTTGTGAGTTAGAGCACAGTCGTGAGGTTTCCCTGAGGAAGGAACTTGCTTTCATCCTTAACCACGCTGGTGAGATAGCTGGACATTGTGGACATGAAAGCTAACGCTGAGCTCAATCGATGACTCCCAGGCTGTGCATGCTTCCTCTTACTTCATTTCCTGTCCCAAGTGAATATATAAATGTTCAAGTGATTAAAATTTAATTAGTGACGAGGAAGGGATGCTGAGTATTGAGTTAATCACTTATTAGATAATTGCTCTCAAAAATAGAATATTCGAGAGAGAGAGCTTTTCCTTAAAAAAAAAAAAAAAAGTCCTAGAAACTGTGTAGTGTGACAAGTCAAAGACCTCTGCACAGAGACTCAAGACACTTTAGAACAGTCACTTCACAGCGGAAATGTCTGTAGCTACAGATTGAGGTTCCTGGTTCCTCACATACCAGCACCACGGCCTTGCTGACGTAAGGGCCCACTGTTGTATATTGAAGAACCTTTCGGCCTGACACTGAGTGCTCCTCCAGGCCCCGCCAGCTCTTCACATCTGGACCTGACTCTCTCCTTAGTCCTTAGTTCAGCCCCCTGACATCACAGACCACCCACCCATTCTGTGGCAGTCCTCTGTTGTCATTCTACAGCTTTAGCCTATTATGTTCTCCATTATTGCAAATATTTTGCATTGTTTAAAAAAATTTGTGTCTCTTCTCTAGAATGTGGCTTCTGTTAGTTTTCTTTGCCATACTCAATATTATATCCCATCTTCTGGGAAGTTGGGCCTTTAATAGCTTGGTTGAATGAAGGATTTAACTTTTCCTTTATTAAATTTTTATCTTGGTTGAAAAGGTGTCTCCCTACCCTTGTGACTTGTTTACTGCCATGATTGCCAGTTTGTATAGAGCATGGCCAGTATGACCCTTAGACCCAGTGAGAGAGGCCCCTGTATTAGTCAGGTTTACAGAGCTTTGACTGGACATGTCTCCAGTTGTGCTCTTCCCCACAGGATCTAGTCCGTGGAGCTGAGGTTCAGTTGCCACCTTATGTATGTGATTCATCTTAGCTCACTGGCCCTCACTGTGCCTGACTTTACCTCACTGGACCTCACTGTGCCTGACCTTACCTCACTGGCCATCACTGTGCCTGACTTGCTCACTGGCCTCACTGTGCCTGACCTTACCTCACTGGCCATCACTGTGCCTGACTTACCTCATGACCCTCACTGTGCCTGACCTTACCTCACTGGCCCTCATGTGCCTGACTTTACCTCATGGCCCTCACTGTGCCTGACCTTACCTCACTGGCCCTCAGTGTGCCTGACTTACCTCATGGCCCTCACTGTGCCTGACCTTACCTCACTGGCCCTCATGTGCCTGACTTTACCTCATGGCCCTCACTGTGCCTGACCTTACCTCACTGGCCCTCACTGTGCCTGACCTTACCTCACTGGCCCTCACTGTGCCTGACCTTACCTCATGGCCCTCACTGTGCCTGACCTTACCTCACTGGCCCTCACTGTGCCTGACCTTACCTATGCCTCACTGTGCCTGACCTTACTCACTGGCCTCACTGTGCCTGACCTTACCTCATGGCCCTCACTGTGCCTGACCTTACCTCATGGCCCTCACTGTGCCTGACCTTACCTCACTGGACCACCCCTTATCTCCCAGACTGTGTTCTCAGATCTGAGGGTTCTAAGATGACTGAAAAGTTTTTCTCACTGCTGTATGGACCTTTTGTATGCATTTGTTCTCTGGGGAAGATCCTTGTAACTGACCTGTAAATTCATAAGTAGAGGCTGTAGCTTGTATATAGGTGGTTGGCTGAGGGTATGGAGAAGGCTCCTTGAAAGCCTGGGTTAGAGCCAGTAGGGAGAAAAGAGATGCAGATATCTTAGGTGTCTAAGATCCTAAAGTTGAGTTTAGTATTTTGCATTGTTATAATGGCGTGTATTGGCCAAATCTAATAATCTTGTTAGCTTGATGACTAGCTTTATATTATTTAGATACTTGTTATAGGGATCTCCATTTGTTCCAGGGACACAGATGCCCGGGGGAGCTTTGAATCAATGTTGTGTTTAAAACGTAGCCTTCTTAAAACTCGGAGGGCCCAGGCCTTGTTTTCAAACTTAACCATACTGAAAGGGGTTAGCAGATGGTTACTGAAAGTTACTGTCAGCATACCTCATGTGCAAAAGAATGCTAATTCAGCTCTGCCCCAGCATCTTATTATGAGAAATTTCAAACATACTGCAAAGAAATGGGAGGATTTTACTGTGAATATTTACATAGGAAGCATTCAGATTTGTTTATTTGATTAGTTTGGGTTTTTTGTTTGTTTGTTTTTTGTGTTTTGAGACAGAGTTTCTTTGTGTAACCCTGGCTGCCCTAGAGCTTCCTCTGCAAACCAGGCTGGCCCCTATTGCCTTCCTCTGCCTCCTGAGTGCTGGGATTAAAGGCAAGCACCACCACACCATCACAGACCAGATTCCATTCATTAATTCAACTTATTTATTTATGCTTATCAAAGTAAATTTCTGATCCTAGTATAGTCCCTTAAATATATAGGTTCAAGAACTCACTTTTAATAAGAAAGGAGAAGCCTCTGTTCAAGTGCCTAATGTTTTAAAAACAAATTTCCCCATAATGATTGTGTTCAGTGTTTAGCAGTGAGCTTACACACTCACCAAGTGCTAGCCTTATTTGGGGGATGCCTGTGATGATGTTTATTGTGATGTAATGTAGTATGTGGCGATTCATACCCAGGTTTGCTCAGGTAAATAGGCATGTCGTGACTAATATGATGAATGTGAATGATTGCTTTCGTTCAGAGGCAGATTCTGGATTAGAACCAAAGAGAATTAGAATTAGAATGCTGGGTGATAGCAGTGGCCTGCTGCTAAATGTTCCCTCTGCCTCTTGTGACAGAGAAACTCTGCCTTGTGGCATTTGCTGATTTCCATTGGCATACACTCCTGAGAATTTTGCAATAGTTTTATGCTGTTCTGCTGGTGAATATTCCCTGCTCACCCCAACTGGCCCATCCTCCTGGCCCGAAACATTTAATAATTCTTCCTTAGTTTCAGAGTCTTAGACTCCTGAGAGTACCCTAGCTCTTTTCTTCCCACCCTTGGCTGTGTCCCAATCTGCAATGGAAGAAAACCTTTCCTTACTACTTTACTTGATGTAAATCAACAGGAGAAACCTATGAGATCTTGCAGTAGTTCATAACAGCCAGTGTAACTTAAAAGGGTGGTGGTCAAGGCCTCAAAGGAGGGAAGGCTCTGACGCGTCTTGTTTATACATTTACTTTTAGACTGTGTTCTGGAGTCTGTTGGGGTGGAATCCTGGCAGCTGACTCTAGTCAGATAACAGTAACTTAGATAAGATTTCTTTCTGTCTTCGTAGTTGGATTTTGTTTGTTTAAGCAATCAACATGGTAACACTTGGTTTGTGATCTAGCTCCTAGTGGCCTCAGCACGCCAGTGGAAATGTTAGGAGTCTGTAGAAGGAAGACATCCTGACAGATACAGTACTTGAGCTAATGTTTGAAGGATCAATCCAAGTTAAAATCTAAGGGTAAGGAGGTGGCCTATTTAAATATGCTGGTTGTTGCATATTTGCTCAGATCTTCATAGATCTTATACTTTGCTAAAAAGTTCAGAGATAATCAGAGAAAAAGTGGTATGGAAGTATAAGTATTTATCTCCAAACATCAACCCAGTAATAGTATGGATTGAGAGAAGATCAGAGAGAGGCAGGTGAGAAGATATTCATGATGTTTAACCACCAAATGGTGTCTCAGGTGAATGACTAGGGTAATGGGAGAAAAATAATCTGGGGTGATTTAGAATATTTAGTATGAAAGAGTTAGAAGGATCGGGGGCCCTCAAGGCAATCCCATAGGAAGACCAACTATGTCGTCAATAACCTGGACCCCTCAGAGCTCCCAGAGACTGAGCCCCAAAGAGCATACATGGGTTGGTCTGATGCCACAACACATATGTAGCAGAGGACTGCCTTGTCTGGCCTCAGTGGGAGAGGATGAACCTAATCCTGCAGACTTGATTCACCAAGGATGGGGCTGACCTTCCGTGTGGTTTGTGTACCCATGAGACTCCATTGGAGAAAAGTAAGTTTTCTTTTGTGAGTAGTTGACAAGAAGGAATAGCTTCTTGGTTGGGGATGGACGTTTGTGTCTATATCCCCTCTCGGTGCTGGGGTCCCGTAACGCTGGATCTGTGTGGGCCCTGTGCATGCTGTCACAGTCTCTGTGAGTTCATATGGACATCAGTCCTGTTGTGTCTAGAAGGCACTGCTTCTTGGTGTCGTCCATCCCCACGGCTCTTATGATCTCCCTGCTTCCTCTTCTGTATAGCTCCCTGAACACTAGAGGAGGGGTTTCTTAAAGACCCCATTTAGAACTGAGTGTTTCATGGTCTCTCACTCTCAGCACATTGTCCACTTGTGGGTCTCTGTATTTATTCCCATCTGCTGCTGGAGGAAGCTTCTTTGATGATGACTGAGCAAGACCCTGATCTCTGAGCATAGCAGAATGTAGTTAGGAGTTCTTGGTGTTAGCCATCCCTCCTTACATTCCCTCTCTCCCCTTCTCCCCATCCCTTACTCTTCCAATTTGTGTCTTCCCCCATCACACCTTCTTGAATTAATAGAAAAGGACAATCTTTTAAAAACTCTCTTTAGAGGATTTGTAAGATAGCATTTATTCATTATAATGTGAAGTGACTTATTTATGAGTTTGTTCCAATAAAGCAGGTTTATGGGTAGTTTATGGGTAATTGAGGCTAATCGCTATCTTAATTATCAGGTGATTCTAAAGGGACTGAAGGGGCAGAGGGGGTTTGCAGCCCCATGGGGGGAACAACAGTGTCAACCGGCCAGACACCCGGAACTCCTGGGGACTGGACCACCAACTAAAGAATACACATGGAGGGACCCATGGCCCTGGCCACATATGTAGCAGAGGATGGCCTTGTTGGACATAAGTGGGAGGAGTTTACACTGGGGGTTTAATGCCCCAGTGTAGAGGAACGCCAGGACTGGAAGGCAGGAGTGGGTGGGTGGGTGGTAGAGAGACAGGGGGAGGGGGATGGGATAGTGGGTTCCGGAGGGGAGACCTGGAAAGGGGATAACATTTGAAATGTAAATAAAGAAAATATCCAATAAAAGAAAAAAATAAAGTGTGAAGAAAATAATTCTTCAGTATTCACATAAATGATATGTCAGTGTGTTCTATAGCATTTAGAAGTCAGTGATGTCATCAGAGTGCTGCAACATGCCAGGATTGTGTGAAGTATTGGGACTTGCCATCCCTAGAGCTGGAGTCTAAACAGATAAATAAACATTAATCACATAACATGGAAACCAATAGTATCAGTGTATTTACAAGTCTGAGTAAGCAGAAACCATGAAGGTCACACGTGACGCTGAGGGGAGGAGTGGCCTGGTGGTCAGGGACGCTCCCCTGAGGAGGTGAGCTGCAGTGGGTACACAGTGATGAGAATGACCAGAGTCCATGCTGCAGAGAGGTGGTTTTGCAGAGCTGGGGACCAGACGACAGCAACGTTGTCTGGAGCAGAGGTGGAGGAGCTGCAAAGGCACCAGGAAGAGTTCTTAAGCAACTAAACTGGAGACCTTTCAGATTGTGTTAGCAGAGGGAGGTCCTGAGTTACCTCAGTTGATTTCTACCTTTCCGCTTCATTTCACCGGCTTTATTCAGGAGCTATCCAAGGTTCAGCATTTAAAGGAAACACCAGCTTTACAAAGCCTACAGATAATACTTGTCTTTCTCTTAGAGAGTTCTCCATCAGCAAGTTTCCTCTGGAACTAAAATGTATTGCCAAGTTGGTCTATTGCCTCTCTAGTGGTGGGTAAATATGCAGATATCTTTACAAGGGCACCACACTGCCATCTCCTTCTGACAGAACGTTTGACTGCTATGAAATGGGAAGTCTTACAAAGTAAGCAAATATAAATACTTACTTTTCAGAAAACTTTTCTTTAACTAAGTAAACCCCCACAAGTGTTATGTTTAACAGTGAGTTTTACATGCACCGTGCTTGTGTTCAAAGACTAAATATGCACTGCTTTCTACAGCCGGAAGGAATTGCTCTTGTATTGATTGTACACCGCTGAGGGATAGGCTTCTGTCTTGGTCTTCTTTTATTGTAAGTCTGTTGGCAAGGATTTAGTGAGCCTTGGTAAACTGTCTTTTGTGGTCCTAATGACAAATGGGCAGTAGCTCTAATTATCTTGTAAAATAAGCAATGGTAAATAAAACTGACATAACAATAGAAATTTTAATGTATAGTGGTCTCTGTGAGCACATTCTTGTACTCCAGCCTCAGACAGCAGACTTTTGCTGTGTCGGAGCTGCCACTTTATGCAATTGTGTTAGGCTGGGGCAAGCTAGGAGAAAAACTGAGTCCATGCTGTTTCTCAGGTGAAAATCAATTTTAACCATATGTCCATTCAGAAGTTAGGGAAGTTGTTATATTTACTTTGATTTTACTGATGGTAAAATGACTAATGAAAGGCTTCATATTTATGGTTCGCTACCTGTTTTTGTCAGCTTGTAAGCAAAAGGTGGTTTCCACAGTCTTAAATGATTAAAAAACAGCATTGTTTCCCAGCATGTGAGCATCATTTAACATTAAAGTCTCATTGGCTAGGAGTAAGGCTTTATTGGGATACAGCGAGCCCATTCATTTCTGTATTGTCCATGCTGCTGTCAAGTGAAGGGTACTAGTGAACAGTGTGACACAACTAGTGAACAGTGTGACACAGTCTGTCTGGACAGTGAAAACCAAGGCTGTTTCATCTGCATCCTGTCTAGATAGCTCCTCTGCAGGAATGGGACCTGTTTACACATGCAGAAGCCGGGGGAGGGGCGGTGGGATTTTAAGAGAGGAGTGGTACAAGCATGGATTGAATTGAGCCAAATTAACATCTGGCACGGTAAGAACACTGAGTGTTTGCTGCAGCCACTCATTGGCTTCATGGGATTCCGTTAGTACCAACTCAGGCAGGCTATTTACAGGAACCAGTATAGAGAGGTTAAATATCTTGTCTAAAGTTAGGACTGAAAACAAACGCTGGTCTTCCAGTTTACCCCAGTGACTTTCTCAAAAGTCGCACTCTGCAAATGCCTTCCATTGAGTGTGTTCCAGTTTCTAGTAAGAGTCAAGGATACAGGTGGAAATCCCAATTTGAAAATCTGAAGTTGAAAATGACAAGCCACTAACAAATGGAAAATTCCACACCATGAAACTTGCACAAAATTATTAAAATAAATGACTTTCATGTTTAAACCTGGATTCTGTCCCCCAAACAATCTCGTCTTGCTTATGTAGATAATTTCCGTATCAGACTCAAATTCATTCTATCCCTTTGCATTTTAGATGAGGCCGTTCAATGTGTCGTCTTCTTTAGGGGGACCCGACTGCTTCTCTAGGATACAATATCATTGTACGTGTAAGAGCTTAATTTGAAATTGAATTATCTTAGTGACAATTTTAGTTTATTAGATATTATAAACAGGTTCTCTACTCCTAAAGCACAAGCTTCTTGTTCTTTTTTAATTATAAAGATTTTTAAAGCTGTGTTTGAGTGTTTTATTTGCATGCATGTGTGTAATGTGCACCATATGTATGCAGTACCGGAGGCAGTCAGAAGAGGGCGTCAGTTCTGGAACTGGAGTTACAGACAGTTGTGGGCGCTAAGAACTGAACCCAGAGCCTCTGCGAGAGCAGCCAGTGCTCGTAACCACTGCTCCATCTCTCTAGTCCTATTTTTAACTTTGGAAACAGCGTCTCAGCATACAGCCCGACTGGGCTATATGAGCCTATAGCTCACTCGGTGTGCAGAGCAGGCTGGCCTTATAACTCCCAGGCAGCAATCCTCCTGTTCACTGTGTATCACCAAGCACAGCAAGTGTTTGCATTCTAAAAGCAGACCTCGATTGTGTTTTCTGTTGTTTATTTTTAGCTTATGACTTATTCAAAAATTTTTTTCCTGGTAGTTGTTTTTGACATATGCCACGTCATAAGTCAGTATCTCAAATAACTTCATATACCCTTAACATCAAATCCTAATTCTTAGGAAGCTGACTTAGAGTTTTGCCTGACCCAGTGCCCTCACCCTACACTCTCACACCTGCTGCGTTCTTTCCCTCACTCATCCTGTTTTAGGGTTTGCAGTGAACCACGCTTTCTTCCATTTTTACCTGTACTGTTGTTTGTACCAAAACCATTCCATGTTTGTGTCAGCCTCCGTCATCATTCCACAGACCTTCCTGAGTTGAGGCTCCTTTTCTGCCCCACGTGGCTCTGCATCCCCTTTTATTTTCTGTTTATCACTTACCACAATTTGTAAGTTTATGAGATCGTTTGTAACTTTTCTGCCTACCTTTCTGACTATAAGATTGTAAGTTCTGCAAGTGAAAGGGCCATGAGACTTGTTTACTTTTGTGATCTTCATGCATGGCACAGTGCCCACCATGTAACAGGCCCTCAGTAAATCTCTGTGTAATGAATGAATAAAAGCAGTCTACTCTCGGTGCTACTGTTTAGTATGAGACCTCATCACAGTGAAATACTGTGGCTGCCTCCTAAACTAAAAGCCCTCTCAAATTCCTTTTATGTTCCTAATTCTACCCTGCCAGATTGATTTTATGAAATAGTACATCGATAGAATCATTTGCTTCCTCGAGATCCTCCAGGAGTGGCAGATTGCCCACTGAATCAAGTCCAAGCTCCTCTGCTTGTTTTTAAAGCTCTCCTAATCATAATCTTCTACTTCTCTTTCACATAATTCTTTACTTTTATAGGCTAGCCTCTTTCATAAGCCATCAATATTTATTCTAAATGCTCTCTATCTTCCAACATTCATAAGAAGGCCTGCAGCTTTCCTGCCTCCTTCAATAAATCCAGCCCTTCACTGCTTGATTTCCCATGCAGCTACTGCTTGATACACATTAGAACTTAGATTCTGGCCGTGTTCTTAACAGAGTCTTCAGTGTAAGTCTTGGTTTTACAACAGCATAGAGTAGCCAATGTGAAAGTGTTGCCTCTGAAGACCAAGAAGAAGCAGAGTCAGTTGAAACACTGTTTTATAGAACTGTATCGAGTGCTCTGTCATAGGATTATCTAATGAGGGTTATAGAAAAATGGAAACTTTTCTGTCTTGGTTATTAATTCGAACATTTGATAGCAGTGAAAAAAGTCACATTTTATCTTTATTAAATTTCATTGAGAATTGTAAGGCCTCAGATTTTTGTGACATGTGATGCAGAACTACTTATAAAATTAAAGATTCTCATTCTATTAATTCAGAATTTGTGGTAATAATGTAAGGTCAAAGGCTGTGTTCTTTCTGGGGAAAAATGATTATAGAAACATCTAATCTGAACCATTCTTATAATTCATAAAGACATTTAATATTCAGTTGATGGTAATTCTTAGAAATAGGACATCTACTAGACATTTTTTCCCCTGAGTTCTAGAGATGGGCTTTAGGCTTGGGTAGGCAAACGCTCTACCACCAGCCTCACCCACAGTTCTCTGAGTCAGTTATACCGAGTTCATGTTTTTACTCACAATCTAACAAAAAAAAACACTCACTATCTCTGTTCTGTAGCATATTTTAAAAACAGTTGAATATTATCATCCATTCAAATGTATAGCTCACTACTTCATTTAAATTAATAAGTGAATTTAACTTCTTGAGTCCTTTGAAACTGTAGACAAGTTTAGAATGCCTTGGTTACCATGGCAGTCATTATACAGTCTCAAATGAAATCACTTTTTAAACTGCTTTTGATGCTGACAGTGCACACCACTGAAATTCATTAATTTACTTTGATTTTCTTATTATATCAAATATTTGAGGGAAAGTAAATTAATTTTGCTTTAAATTTGTTATAGATTATATGGATATATAATATGTGTATATAATTTATTTTACAGATTTTATACTTTGGTTATCTTTAACACAAAATGAATTCCTTTTAGGTGTATTAGGTACATTGTTTTGTTGTAGGAGATATTTAAAACGGTGACACGAGATCTGTCTTGTGATAAGTTCCTGACTAGGCTAAGCCTGAGGCCAGGAGCAGTGGTAGCGTGCCGCTCAGCTCAAGCCGTCAGCTCAGGCAACCAGAGACACCGGCCCTGCCACCCACGAGATGCCAGCGTGGGAGATGGCTCTGCCAATCTTCTACACTGTTACCACAAGGCTGGGCTTAGCTCAGATCATCCCGCCATCCACACGGGCCCAGTAGAAATGAGACTCTAATGCTTAGATTATCCAAAGGCTTTATGTTTGGTAATGCTCAATAACAAGATGCCCACACAATTAGAGGTGTTTCCCAGTTAACTAACCTAAGATATAAGTTGTTACCTAGGACTGCTCCTGATACATGCATGGCCCTCCATCACTCCTACATCTCTACTCCCCTAGCTCCTCCTCCTCCTCCTCTTCTTCCTCTCCTTATTCTTCCTCTTCCTCTCCTAACTCCTCCCACCTTAGCTCCTCCCAACTTGCGGGGAAAATTTCCCACTACATTGTTTAATGTAATGAAATTGCCTGGAGTTACCTGCTAGTGAGTGGCAGAACATGAACTGGAAAGCCAGATGTGACTTGAGACCATGGTTCTGACTATTGAGCTTTCCTCTTTACAGATACAGTGTAGAATAATGAATGAGTGCAATGATAAAAATCTGTCTATGAATGAGTATAAAGTTCTTTGTTGTTCTTGGTACACTTGGACATGCAATTCTGGCTGATAGTAGAATTCTAGAGCATAGAACTTGAAGTATCCAGAAGACTGCCAAATATTGATCCAAGCTTTACTTAAATCATCTCAATTAATCTTCCAAGCAACCACATAAAGAAGGTACTCAAACTGAGGCTCCATAGAAGTTAACTGTCTTATTTTCCCCAGGAAGTCTGGGCCAACCTCACCATCTTCTTTCAGATATTAAAGTCATCTCCCTGGGATGTTTTCTCCTAGTTTTAAAAGGAAGGGAGGTCTCATTTGTCTGTGATGATTTTCTCATAGCAAACAACATTTAGACTTGTCATTACAGGTCTCACAGTGTGGCTGTGTTCCAATTCCAGTCTTAATGGTCAAACACTGGCTTCGGGAGGATTCTGTGTTCCCATTTATGTAGGAGACTTTAACACTAATGGTTCGCTGTGCTGAAGCATGCTTGTCTTAGAGTTATATATCCCATGGTTTTATTAAACAGTTCATTTATAAATGCTGAGTTATAAAACAGTGTATATGACAACTTGAGCTGTTTTTCAGCTTTTTCCCTTCATAATCCCTTTTATTCTCATGTTAACCTGTATTCTTCTCTTCTCTGCAAGTATCTTGTTTGTCTTTATAGGACAGTTTGGATGTTTATGACATTCTGTTAACCCATAGTATTTAGTATATTTAAGTTCTAGTATGTATCTAATGGAATGGCTGCTTCTTGCAAGCATTTTGAATACTTAGTTATATATTTTTTAAAAAGATTGTATTTATTTATTTGTGCATGTGTGTATATTTGTGCACCTGTGGGGAGATCAGGGGACAATTTGTAAAAGTTGGTTTTCCCTTTACTGTGTGGAACCCAGGGATGGAACTCTTTCAGGCCAAATGGCAAACATCCTTACCCACAGAGTGATCTTGGTGGCTCTTGGATATGTATATTTACCTTAATGACCGTATTTTGATAAACACTACCACCCTGTGGGTCCACAGAAGAGTACTGTACCCGTGCCTGTGGTTTGATCATTCTGTTATCAGCCTTTAAAGCATAGCAAGAGTGATAAAGACAGATTTAAGAGAATCTTGCCTACTTGAGGAAATCATAGTCAATTTTTAAAGAATAATTAATATCTATTATTTATATCTAGCAAATTTTATTTCCTTTTCTGTGTCATTAGTGCTTTCAGAGAGGAAATATCTCACAATATCTCTTACAATTCATAATTGAGACTTTATTCAAGTGTCCAGAAAGATTATATTAGCTACCTCACTTCTGAGGTATTTGGATTTCATCCTCCTGGAGTGAAGGAACAAGATGGTTGTTCTCTCCAGAAAAGACAGACTTACCTTAAATCTTTAAAGTGTTTGTTTTGAAACATTTATTACTTTACTCCCAAACAGTTAGTAATTCAAACTTGTTTGACCTCCTGAAAGTCTCACATACCATATTGGTTCCCTCAGAGAGCTCTCCAGACTCTGCATGTGGAGGCCTGTGTCTTAGGCTTACGGGACAGGGCAATCGGAAATGACAGGTAGCCTGAGAAACTGTGTGTATAGAATGTGGGTGTGTAAAGAGTGTTAGAAGATGAAGTTAGCAAAGCATAGATCTTAAAGGGTTTTATGTATGTATGCTAACCAATGAGACATTATCCACATGGACAGTGCAGTTACCATAAGATCTTAGCTCACGTAGATCAGATCTGTGGCCAGGTAAGAGCGTCCTGAAGAAATTTAGAGAAGACTGTGGGAAGATCAGATAGACGGATAAGCTGTTTTGATGACACAAGAAAAATGAAATGATGAAACCTTAAACTAAAGTAGTGGTGAGGGGTAAGAGGAACGGTGCTCAGGAGATGCTTTAGAGAGAGAGTTGACCAGATCCAGTGGCTGATCTGATGTAGACAATAAAGAAAGAGGTAGAGGAGTCTGGTGTTGTGAAATGACCACAGAGTCATGCTGTTCACAGAGACGCCATAGGATGAAGGAAGTGGTTGGAATTCACTCAGTTAAAGTGAAGAAAGAGGAGAGAAGAGAGTTAAATGTTAGAAAACATTTAGTTACGTGAAAACGTGGATTTGAGATTTGGGAGAAGGGTTCTTGGCTGAACTCTTCAGCTAGAGCAAGAATGGAAGGCATAATTGAGAAATGACACTAGGAGGGATATGAACTATTTGAGAAGTGGAAGCTGTGAGGCTGGGACCCTCAGAAAGGATGCCATCACTGGGGACTGGGGTGAGGAGACAAGTCTAGGAGACAGAAACAGTGGTGAAGAATCAAGACCAGGAGGGAATATTTTCACGATGGTAAAGGAAGAGAGAATATTATTGTTACGATGGGTGGTTAGTAGACACAGGTACTTCAGAAATAGCAGAGAAAGATAAATACTAGAAATTGTTCATTGAATGTGGCATTTATAGTTGTCCTGATTTTACGTGGTGATTTTACAAGTAATTTTATGCATGGGCAAGGTTAAATTTCAGTAAATTGGGGATTGAGTAGTGAGAAACAAACTAGTCTAAAAAACATGACAGTCTCCTCAGAGTAACTCTCAGCAGAAGCACAAGTGAACTGTTAGTGCACATGACACACGAACTGGACGACTCTCTAGGTAGTTATACTGTGGGGAAAAAAATCCAAACTCTAAAAGTTTTTTATTGTCTTATTCCAAATATATTCTTGGAATGGGAAAAGTACAGAAATGGAGGACAGAGAATGGTTGCCAAGGTATAGAGAAAGGAGGGAGAGGCAGGAGAGATGTGGGTGGAATTATAAAAGTGGACAGAAAGCATCTTTGAACCTAATTCAGTGTTCTCACTGTGATATACACATTAGCCTATGCAGGTGGCAGAATTCTAAAGAACTCAGCACACACACACACACACACAGTAGATAGATAGATAGATAGATAGATAGATAGATAGATAGATAGATAGATAGATAGATAGAATAAAATGGGGAAATCTGAGTATGATAGGTGAATTGCATCAATGTCAGAACATACCCTGGTTGTGCTGTTAGACTATAGCTTTATAAAAGGTTATCAATGGACAAAGCGTGCAAGTGATCCTGTGTGATCCTTTCCATCCCTTTCCTTCCTTTCTTCTTCTTTTTTTAATGTTCATGGGTGTTCTGTTTGCATGTCTGTCTCTCCGTGCACCATGTGAGTGTGCCTGATGCCCACAGAGACCACAGGAGGGTGTCAGATTCCCCAGGACTAGAGCTACAGACAGTTGTGAGCTGCTGTATAGACACTGGGAGTTTAACTTGGATCCTTTGGAGGAACAGCCAGTGTTCTTAACTTGTAAACATCTCTCCAGTCACAAGTTTCCTATTTCAGTTAGGCTTTTAGTGTGATTTTCTTTTTTAAGAACTCACTGTCACATAAAGTTGTACTATAACACAGCCCTCCACCCTGTCCCAGTGCCCGCAGCCCTGCCTGCCAACTTGGATCCTGTACTATTTCTTACAACTGAATGAGTCTTTAATTCTCTAAATAAAAATGTCATGGTCTAGCAAGGCTCTTGACACATTCTACCTTTATAGTAAATGTGCATCGAAGAATGACAGTCATGCTTGTTGACATGGACTAGACTAAAAACGTTCTGAGGAATTGAGTTAGTAAGTTTAGATACCAACTGTGGAATGACTTTTTAAAGCAGCATTTGTTGGTACCCATCTTGAGATGTACGAGCTAAAAGCTGCTGAACAGGATAGCTGAGGAAGGCTGTGCCAGGTCAGACCTTCCTGCAAATACCAGGCATCCCCAGAAGGGCCATCAGTCTCAGTTCAGATGACCCAAAATGGAAAACAAGGAAAGGAAAGCAGGAAGATGGTATTTCATTTCCTTCTGGAGTATTCCACCAGTCTCTGACAGCTGTGGTAAGTGCAGGAGGTGGCACTGTGACTCTTTCTGTGGGCCAAAGAATACATGGCCAGTTTGTTCACTTGAGGAATTTAGTGTATCTAAACTGTAAGTTTTCCAGAATGCTTTATTTGGTGATGTATTTGTCTCATGTGGGATGTATTGACTAGATCATCAAGACCTCCAAGGTGAACACACCCTAATATCACTGCATCTAGCAGTAATGTAATACAAAATTCTCAGCATTATTGAAAGTTTATTGATTAAATATTCTAGATTGTTCACAGCTGCATGCCCATGAAGTTTAACTATATAATATTATATCTGCCACCAATTATGGTTACAAACCATAAAAACACTCAGCTCCCAGAAAAACAAGCACATGTGGGTTCAGTTTCACTTGGAATATATCCCCTGCCAGCTGTTTAAATGCTTGCCAAGGTCTTTGTAAAGTACTGCAGTAACCTTGGGTTGGTTTTTTGTTTTGTTTGTTTTTTCCTTTTTTTTTTTTTTTTTTTACATTTTCCTACTGTTTATTGACTTTCATTAAAGTTCTGTTTCCTTTTGAGGCATAGTTTTTCTTTGTGACTCACCCTGGTAAATATAATTTCATATAAGGTAAAACTAGGACTGTCAAGATGACTTAGCAGGTAAAAGCACTTGTTGCTAAGCCTAGCTCAGCCCCCAGAACCCCTATGGTGGGAGGAGAGAAACAGCTCCTGAAGATTGTCCTCTGACCTCCGCAGGTGCCTCACAGCACACTTGCCTATACATGCACACACCCAAATAAGTAAATGTAGAGAGATGGGTGTAAAGAAGGATCCTTTTATATCTTTACCCAATAGCCTTCATTTTTTAAATGTGCCCTTACTGAATAATTACATTTCAGGCATAATTATACTCAGCCTTTTCTTTAATGATCTTAATCCTTTTCTAGAAAATACTGATTTTATAATGATAAATAGTTATCATTATTATTTTCAAAATCCGATTTGTGGCACTTTTGTCAATTTGTAACTTACTGACCAACCGCTTGTAAATTTCTATTTTATTGAAGAAGACAGTAAATATTAAGTAGCAAACAGAAGGATGGTTATATAAATGTATTCAATTTTGGTACCTACGTGGATGTTCTGTAGTAATTTGCACCCTTTTCTACTCAGCCACACAAGCGTGTGTATTCCTCTGTGCTTTATACAAACGTACACACACTCAGCTGACTGCCTAGGGTTTAGACCTGTCCATTGGTGTTACACATGCCTCTGTTTTGTATCAGTTACATCATCGCCTTAGCATTAGATGTCAGGGAGGTGTGTTTTGTTCTTAAATTCTACCAGTTCATTTTCTTGTACCCATTAAACCCCAAGGCTGAATTTGGGCAAGAACACAGACTTGTGTTCTCAGTGGAGTCCAGAAGAGTTTCATCGGCCAGGCACTGACTGGAGAGGACCGGTGTGTCTTTTGCTTTGAGTCTTCTGGGCCCAGAGTGATTGTTGTTTAAAGCCCCTGCGACCACTAGCTGTGCTGGAGCAAGCTTGTGTATTGCCTCCTTCTGACACTTGACTTACAGAAACAATACTGCTTTGGCTTTTGTTGGGCAAAATTGATACCATCTAATTTAAACAATGAATAAAATGGCTACTCTATTGTAAACTATAACCAAAGGTTTTTTTTAAGAGAAATTATGATTTTATTTTTACTGAAGTATTATTGGCAAACTTTACCCAAACAATTATTATACCTGCCTCAGGGGATGCAGTAAAAATAAGACTTAAAAAAAGTCTTTGTATAAATAAGCACCATTTTAATAAATTTAGAGTGTGGAATGCTACTCATAAGCTTACAAGCTGCCTTACCTTTGCCTTGCATTTTGTAACTAGATCTAGAAATAGTGAACCATCTTGGCACCAGGATGAAGGTTAGGGGCTGAAAGGAGGCACCTTCTTATTTTTGAGCTGTTTGTTCTGTAAAGGATAACTATACTGCTGCTAGTTTTATTGCATACTTTTTTTTAAATATGTATATGATAACGTACTCTACCTGGTTGCTACCTAGTTATAAACACTAACACATTGTTTTTATACTCTACCAAGGCAAGAACTAATTTTACTCTTTCTGACATAGTGATTTCCAAATTGTAGGCTTTTGTCTAGATTTCAAAGCTTTGTCAGATAAAGAGTATCTGACATGTTCTTTTTAAAAAGTCTGCAAACATCACCGTTTGTGACCCTGATGGTCCTCAGTGAGTTGTGAGTCTAGTGAGTGCTGACACTGATGCAGGCAAGTCTGAGGCGGAACAGGGCGTCTACAGTGTCTCAAAGGACCCACCTATAGGATACATAGGATACTGTTAATTACAGAACGGGAAGCCAGTGTGACAAGAGAAGAATACGTCCAGTACTGCGCCAAAGGGGTCATAGAGTGACAGTGCTGGGACAGTGAGCGTCGTGTGCCTCTGTGATGGCGTGAGCCAGGACGAGGGGACAAGGTTTGAAAGAATGTTTTTTGATCCTTGTAATTTTGCAATAATTTTGAATATGCAGTTAGAATATATCTTATTATGTTAGAGTCTACAATGAAATTAAAATCATTTTTAGATTTATGTGTGAGTGTATGTGTGTGTTGGTATGCCTGCCATTGTAAACATGGAGGTCTAAGGACCATCAAATCGGTTCCCTCTTTATACAATGTTGACATCGAGGGATCAAACTCAGGTCATCAGCTTGGGTGACAAATACTTGTACCTGCTGAACCATCTCTGCAGCATTTTCAAAGATTTCTTTAATATTATTTGATCACTTTTATTTAATATGATGACCACTCTTTCCTTTTTTTTTTTTTTTTTTGCTTTTGAGATTTTCCTATACAAAAGCCTCAATGGTATTGTTGTTTTAATTTTATTTTTAAAGTTGATAGTATTGATTTATTAACATAGTTAAAAATGCAAAAATCCTGTAATGACAGTCCAGTAAGAAAATGCTTATTACTAAACTATCAGTGTAATCCATGTAAACTTGAAGGCTCAGGCTTAGGATGACATAGTCTTAGAACATGTTAAACTTCAGTCGATCAGACTCATTACATCTAAAGATGAGTTAATGCCTGAGTCACGGAGTCAACTCAGTTAAAGCACACTAACGAAACCAGAGCTACTTGTTCTCTGTGCGTTAGCATCGGCAAACGGTGTGCAAGTTTATGATGTATCACTTGGGTCTCTAAACATGAAAGCTCTGTGTGTAAGTGCACGCACATGTACATGTGCTTGTGTGACTGTGATGTGTTTGTGGGGGGGGTTCTATGTGCTGCGATGTGTCCAGGTATGTGTGCACGTGTGCATGTGACAGATGACAGATGCATCATTGTCCTCCTCTGTCACCTTATTTCTTTGAGGCAGAGTCTGTCCCTCAACACAAAGCTCCAGTTTTTCAGGTAGGCCAGTAGGCTGCAAGCCACACTGGGCACTGGCATGGAGGTGCTGAGAATTTACACTCAGGTTCTCATGATGTGCAGTGGGCACTCTTAACTATTGAGCCGTCTCTCTATCCCCACATAAGAGCCTTTGAAAGAAGTTGGAAGTTACTTTACTTGGAAAAATTTACTTCCCTTCATTTAAAAAAAGTTTTGCTGTTTGAAATTATTTTAATTGTATCTAAAACATAAACTAATTATACACATCACTATTGCTTTAAATATACCTTTATCTTCCATAGGATCTTTAGATCTGCCTGTTTATAATATATTCATATTTTATACATCTGTATTTGAGAAGAAATATTATCCATAGTCTAGGTTTTTAGGAGATTCAAAGAAAGCTAAAATATTTCAGTGTATATCAATATATAGTTTATATGATAGATATGTTTTTTAAATTTTTTCTACATAATTTGAACTTGGCAATATCATTTGTTTTTTTTTTCTTTGTTTTTTGTGTTGTTGTTTTGTCATTTTTTTGTTCTGTTTTTTTGAGATGAGTACTTGCTCAGGCTAGCCTTGAACTCATGGTCCTCCTGTCTTAGATTGAGCAGCCAGGATTGCAGGCACATTCCAAGCTCACAATATTATAATCGTACCAGGGACTACTGGCATTTCAAGATAGTATCAAATTGCATTATTGGCTGTTGCCTATAAGTGGTTTTTAATGGTTCAAAAGAGTTTTAAGATTTATTCTTCTTAGATGCTGGCAAATTTCACTGCTTAGCTAGTTTTCTACATATTCTTGACACGGACATGCCACCTATAATATTGAACTAGTATTATTGCTATCCTTTTGCCCAACTTCCTTCAGCAAGGCTAATTAGAGCTGCTGTCTTGTAGGATTTAATGATGTCCATAATTCTTTTTATAGCATATTCAACTGAGTAGCAAATTATTTTGCCTAATATCTAAAAAAGCTATTAGATTTTATTATTGCACTCTTAAAATACTCAATATAACCATCTAGGACACGTATACATAACATCAGAGGTGTCACCTAAAGTGAGATAGATATAGATGTATACATATGTATGTATATACATATACATACATACATACACTTTTATCCCATTTATTATTTAACATTACATATGAATCTGTTGCTACTAAATAAGGTTGAACTCATGGTCCTCCTGTCTTAGATTGAGCAGCCATGATTGCAGGCACATTCCAAGCTCACAATATTTTGATTGTGCCAGGGACTGAAATTTAGATTGCTAAATTACAGTGTTGGTATTTAGTTATTTTGTAAGCTGATTGTTGAACTAAAGCATACTTTGCTCAGAAATGGGAAATGTTGCTGCAGACAATGAGTTAAGTTAGAAGGAGCACTGGAAGTAGTTTCCTTCTCCTTCCCAGTCACTGCTGACTCTCTCTCCGGCGCCTGTGCATGCTAGGCCAGCCCTCTGCCATGGAGCTGTAGCCCCTGCCCTGCCTTCATTTCAGTTAAAGGCCAGGTATCATTTGCTGGCTCCCCCTCCTACTTCATCCTTAACTACAGGCTTCCCCACGCTCCGTCTTCCCTGGCTTGAAAGTGCCATGGCCTCCTGATTGCCATGTTGAATTAACTTGGAGTGTTCTTTTCTTTCTTTCTGAAGTAAATGATCCGTTGACTATTGTCTTGGCATCTCTCCTAAGATTCTCTGTGCTTTTGGCTTTCAGTCACACACTTCCCTCCTTCCTGGGGTGTCTGCAGTCTGTCAGGAGGAATACAGATGTAAGACTTTATTAATAGCTTGGTGGCTATCCCACCTAAATTGGATATGACAAGCCAGTTTATATAAGGGAGCTGTTTATGTTGTCTTTTAAAAATGTGATTTCATTCCATATCTTGGACTGGGAAATAATATTTCTCCAAGTCTAGACTGTTTCTCTAATTTGACATGAATTTGCATTGGGTTTGAAGTGGCTCCAATTAAGGTTGCATGGAATATCTCAGTTGAAGTAACTATTATAGAAATTTATGTTGGGACTTTAAGTATAATTTAATATTTTCTTTAAGAGTGATCAGATTTCTAGTGATCAGTAAATTTTTAGTTTATGAATTTATATGTATTTCTGTTACCACATGATGTTCTATAAAATTGGTTATCATTTCTCACTGTGAAAATGTCTATTTTCCATCAAAAGCTTTGCATTAACCACTATAGTCCTTTTCTTTGTGAGATTTTCTGCCAGTGTAGTACTTGGAGGGACAGAGGTCAGTCGCTAACTTCACAAGTAAGAACTCTCCAGTAGCTCTGTACATGTTGGTATATGTCCTCAGCCAAAGAACTCCTGACCACCACTATGTACAGCTTATAACAGTGCCGGCTTTATGAATAAACCAGTTTATTCTAGAGCCGGATAGAAGACTTCTCACAGCAAAAGCTGGAATCCACTGGGCCTCAGAAAGTGAAGCATGGGAGTCGGAGGCAGTGGTAAGCCTGTTTGTAAACTTTGTGTCTCTGAATGTTAATTTCAGGTTTCCTCTCTGAAAGGCCAGTGTTTGCTGAGCTTATCCTGTCAGCACTACCTGGTGTCAATTGTCAGGTCATGTTTAGCATGTGGAGATGTATTAATCTGCTACAGCCAGCACAGTAAGAAGCTGGGATGAATAGAAGGCTCAAGCAGATGAAGAGGGATTAACTGTGTGTTTTGAACAAACTCTTCAATCACAGAAGCAGTGATTTTACAAAGGATTAGCTGCTGCTTTTATAAATATTGATTACTGATTTGCTACTCAGAATGGAGATGACATAACTTGTGCAGTTGCTGTGTGAAGTGGACATCATTCATATTAATGGATTTGTCACAGGCATAATAGAAACAGACAGATTTATTGCCACAGCAGTTGCTTGAACTGTTATGGTTAAGATTGTGTCAGCAGATCTATTAAAACTTCAGGATTTTAGAAGTTTACGGCTTAGCTATAAAATTCATTTTCCAGATGGAATTTGGAATACCAGTTAAAGCCTGGCACAAATTTTAATGCATACTTTCACATGAGTTTGAAGACATTTAAGTTGAGACAGAGCAAAAAACATAGATCATTTTCTTATTAGTGTAAAATAGGTTGAATGATACATTTTATCCAAAATGCTTGGGACTGAGAAATGTTTCCATTGTCTTTAATTTCCTTTTAGATTTTTGCAATTTTTGTACATAAATAATGAGATATTTAGGGACTTTGACTTGGTTCTAAACATGAAATCATTTAAGTTTCATATTTACCTCATACACATAACCTGAGGGTAATTTTATACAGTGTTTTTCCTCCACCTATGTTTTAAGGTCAAGAGTGGAATTTTCCACATGTGGTATCTTAGCACTCAAAAGTTTTGGTATTTATAGCATTGTAGATCTCAGATTTTCAGATTAGCAATGTTCAGCCTATGTCAACAAATTTAAATTCATTTTATTTTGGGGAAAAGTTTTAAAAGCACTAAGAAGTATCATGGACATGTGTATGGAAATGCCAGAATGAGGTTCATACTTACATGCCACTCTAAAAAATTAATAAAAATTAAGTGAAAATTTCAAGATAGATAAAACAACACTAACAATCATGGAAAAACACATTCTTTAGTCTTTTTAAGGGGTCAGGTGTTTTGTTTTTTTTTCTCAGACATTTTTATTATTACAGTCAGAAAACGTTTGAGTTGAGATTTGTCTCTGGGTGAGGGAGCCGGAGGGTTTCTGTTAATTGTGGTGGGGAAGAGTACACTCCTAGAGGGATGGTGAGAACGTTGCTCCTTCTGGGCAGAGTGAAGACTTGTGTGGATGTGTGAGATGTGGATTAACTAAAGACAGCTGGCTGTATGTGCATTCTCATAAAGTGCCTATATAAACAGGGCTGTCGTTTTCATGTTGTATCATTGTACTATAATCCTGTACTTGTAATTATTGGTGTAGTTATCTGACTCTGGTTTTAATAATTAAAATTACTTAAGATCTTGATGTTATTTTCTATTTATAACTGTACTATGTACTAATATATAATTCATGATCCTTATAAAGAAAATGTTTTTATCTTCCAAACACCCTACTTCCTACAAGTAAGAACTGCTAAAGGTTCTGGTATGCTTTTCCTGCACTGGATGGATACATAAAACCTTTATTTCAGAACCTTCATTTCAAATTGAAAAATGTGTATCAGTTTGTGTATTCTGCTGCTTTGTTTATCACTCGGACATTAGAGATCTCTCTGTATAGTGTAGATCTTTCTATATCTATCTAGTTTGGCCTTATTTAAAATGGCTATACATTTTAAGTAAATTATGCACTTCTTCTAGACAAGCATTTTCATTTTTCTCCTGCCACAGTGGTGTTTCTGTTGTGGCACATATTAAGTGCTGTGATTTATTTTGTAGGAGAGGATGGTTGAGTTTTTAGAGCTTTTATCCATAGCCATCACTAAGGAGGTCTCTTCCGCTCTCCCCACTGTCGACAGTTCCTGCTAGCCTCATAAGTAGATGGCAGAATTGCGCGTGAGTGTTTAGTTGAAGATTTTGGGCTGTCCACTGAGCATTATTTAGCAAGCGCTGTGGCCCAGGTGCTCAGCCAATGGCGTCTGTAACCTCTGAACGTCTGCAGTGAACGCGGGTCGTGAGGGTGCGAGCCCTGGGCAGGAGAGCAGATGACTTCACTGTCTGTTCTCATTCCCAATTGCTTTGTTTCCAATTCTTGACCTGTTTTTCTGTTTATCTATTTATTTATTATTCTTAAGTATCTGCAGGAGTTCACATGGTGTCCATACAAATCTTTTCCCCCAAAACACTATAAAAAAAGTCATGATTTGATAAACCATTGTTTTTACTAGTTACTCCAATGTGGAATAATACTACCCTACCTGGTTTCTTAGATTGGTAACAGATAATTGGACCAAATATTGAATTGCCATAGCAGCAGCCTCTGAAGAATTTGTGCATGTTTTTTAAGAATTTGATTTGTTTTTACATTTTCAATGTTCATTAGTACTTGATCGTATGAAATTTAAGCCTGTTTATATGGAGACTTAATTTAGTTGATTGATGTAATTAATGACTTATCTTAATATTAAGCATATGGAAAGCATATTATTTATATAAATTTATGTAACTTCTACTTTTATTGAGAATATGTATCATGATCCATTCAGACATGATTTAATTATAGTCAAAATCTTGGAAAAATATATAATAGAATATCATATCTAGCATTGTTCTTTGTTGTTTTGGAACAAATCATGGTCCATGTATACTCATGGGTTTGAGTAGGTGCATATTCTTTGGATTTTTAAGAGACTTGTGAGTGGGTCGCACTGTGCTGGTTCCTCCAGTGTTTTCCCAGGGGAGCCGCAGAGCTCTGTTTGCATGAGGTTCAAGTGAGGCTGCACAGCACTGTTGACACGAAGCCATGCTGTTGTCACCTAGCATGCTGTTGGCAAATACTGTGTCTTTGGATATTGTATCTTACTTTAACTGAAGAGTTAAAGTTAAGTTGTAAAGTTGTTCTGGTAACAACACTCTTAACCAGAGCTCAGAGGTGGTGGGGTCATGTCATCTCTGGGAGCCCCAAAGAAGAAGTCCACACAGTAGACATACCCTCATGGTTCCACATGACCTCCTTGGGATAAATACCAGTGTCTATATTTGGAATTTGATACATAATTAGTTTTAAAAAATATGCCAAAATTAATTCACTAAAAATGGGCACTTTTAAGGCTGAATCTTCTGCTTAAATTTCTTTTTCTGGTATTTTTTTGCTTCATGTTAATAGCTTTAAAGTTTAAAACTGATTGGAGCTGGGTGTGGTGGTACACATCTGTAATCCCAGCATTTAAGAGGCTGAGGCAGGAGAATCTGGAGTTTGAGGCATCAGCTTGGGCTCGGGCTAGAAGGTGAATTTAAGGTCACATGGAGCACACCCTAAGCTGAAACAGCTGGAGCTGACGCACAGCTACAGTGCAGTGTCACTGACTTTAACGTCATTGCTCAAGAGGCAGAGAAGTGTGAGCCTGGCCCTGGCTTTTCCATCCCGACTGTCCTTTCCAGCTGTGTCAGTCTCTTTCCTTCTGAACTTCATGGCTCTTCATCAGTTCCATAGCACCTAGTCATGAACGTATCAAAGAAAGGACTGTGACTGCATCCTTCCAAAGTGTTTGATTAGTGAATAAGCAGATGTATGCAACTGGATGCTTAATGCTTGTTGTGTGTGGTGTGTGTGTGTGTGTGTGTGTGCATGTTTCTCAGGTGTGATAAAAGTTTATAAAATTATTCTTTTTACTCAAAAGTAATCTGTAAAACTCACCACTTGCACCATTATCTGTATGCCTCTAGTTCTCCTGTGTTTTCAGAATGTATAATTGCAGAACTGTATTTATCATCTGCTCATCAGTTTTCTCTTGTTTGTGTTGAACATTTTACAACATTTTCTACAAATCCCATAAACCCAAGAGTTTAGAAGATGAGATTTTTATTATTTTTAATTATGTAACCATGGCAGTGTGTGGGTGTCCGCATGTAGGTGGGGATGCTCTTACAGGCTGAAGGGGTCAGGCGCCCTGGAGCTCCAGTTGCAGGCAATTATGAGCTGCCTGTGCAGGCTCTTCTGCAAGATCAGTACGTGTCGTAACTGCTGAACCATCTCTAGCCCTACTATTAAAAGACCTTTAAATTGGTTTCTTCAAAAAATTCTTTATCTCAAAAATATATATTAAATTTTTATTCGTTATGATTACTTGTGTGTGTGTGTGTGCACGCTCGAGTGCTTGCCTATGTGTGTGTGTGTGTGCGCGCGCGTGCGTGTGTGAATGTGGAGATGGGCAGATGTTGCAGCGCTTGTGTGGAGGCTCTAGAGAGTAACATTGTCCAGTTGGTTCTCTCCCGCCGTGGCTTTTGTGGATCAGACTTAGCTCGTCAGGTTTTTGCAGCAAACTCCTTTATTCACCTGCCCCCTGTTCACCAGCCCCCTAAATTTATTTCTTACACATGCTTTTCAGTATAATACAGTTTATATAAAACCAAACCTGTGTGCCTTAAAGAAGTATATCTGAGGCACTGCCTGTGGCTCTGTGGCTAAACGTCTAGTGAGAAAGTCAGACTTGAGCCTACTGTTGTAAACTACCACATAAACTCAGCATAAAGTACTGCCTTGAGCTAGTCTTGTTCATGGCTGCTAACAGGCATCCCTTCTAAAGGCAAGGCTAGAACAGGAAGTAAACTTATGCTAAGCTTTGATTTCTAGATCCTAGGAAAGCACTGCTGAACAGCATCTGTTCTAGTATTGAAGGTTCAGTCGTATTCTCTATTACATTACTGTTCTATGGCTAGTAATGCTTTATAATCCTTTCAGTTGCGTAACTACTCAGAAGAGATTGACATTAGATGAGACTCAGGAAAGTGCTATCATCTGTTGATATTAAACAGACATGTGCTTCAAAGTTTTACAGGCTAGCAAAGTAGGTTTTTGATGCTCGTAATTCTAGTGCTGGGCAGGAAGACTCTCAGGATCTCAAGGACAGTCACTGATTCTAGGCCACAAAATGAAATCCTGTCTCACAAAACAAAACAGGTTGTTGGTGGCTTATGCCAGCACTCATGAGGCAGGGCAGGGGCAGGGGCAGGGGCAGGGGCAGGGCAGGGGCAGGGGCAGGGGCAGGGGCAGGGGCAGGGCAGGCCTGGTGTACAGGTTTACCAAGTTTCAGGTAAGCCAGGGCTATGTAGTGGCACCTTGATTCAAAGCAAAACAAAAACCACCCACAAATTTCATGATCTGAGATTGACCTGGCTCATAAAGCTTTGTTGACTGATTGTTGATCTGTCTTGTATTAAAGTCATATCCATCCAGCCTTATGTCCCTGTGAGGACACTAAAGATTATTGTTAGAAACACACAGACACACACACACACACACACACACACACACACACACACACACACACACGCACACCGGGACTGGAATTACTGAGGGTTGTGAGCACTTCTGAGGCTGCTTCTTAAGAAAAGTTAGACAAGTTAAAGCCAATGTGGAGTGAGGCAGGGGTCTCAGAAACATGAAGTAGTCTTATGATGGGCATCAAATATGAAACAAATGTTAAGAGGGTACCCTTTCTTAAAGTGAACTTATTTACCAAATGACTGGGCCTCTTTTCATACTCAACGTGTGAATTGAGAAGAGGTAAAAGGAAGTACTATCTCCCTCAATTTGGGGACTCAGACAACTAACAGTGAAAGCGAAGAATTTAAAAGATTTAGATAAGTTTTAATTATACAAGTCATCCACTTCCTTAGATTTATCCCAAGTTTTTTGTTTCTTTGTTTGTTTGGTTTTGATATTGTTTCCCTGACTGCTTTCTTGATATGCTTGTTGTTGGTATATATGGAGGTTACTGATTTTTGTGTGTTAATTTTGTGTCCTGCTACTTTGCTACAATTTATCAGCAGTAGGCATTTCCGATGGAGTATTTTATGTATAGAACCCATCGTCTGCAGACTAGGACACTGTGACCTCTTCCTTACCCATTTTGTGCCCTGTTCATCTCCCTCTGCTGACACTATTCCTCTAGCAAGGACTTGGAGCACTGTATTGAACAGGATGGGAAGGAGAGAGGACTGCCTTGGTTTGTTCCTCATTTTAGTAGAAATGCTTTGGAGTTTTTCTTTGTTTAGCTAGATGCTAGTTGTGGAATTACTGTGTATTGTCCTTGTTATATTGAGATGCGTCTCCTGTATCCGTAGATTCTCTGGGACTTTTATCATGAAGAGATGTTGGATTTTATCGGAAGCCTTTCCTGAATTTAAATGAGATGATCATGTGATTTCCGTCCTTGATTCTATTTGTGTGGTGGATTACATTTATTGATTTATACATATTGAACCATCCCTGCATCTCTTGGAAAAAGCTGACTTGATCATGGTAGATAATCTTTGCAATGTGTTCTTAAATTAGGTTTAAATCTTTATTTGAGACTTTTTTCATCTATATTCATCAGAGAGATTGGCCTATAATCTCCCTCCCCACCTCCTCCCTTTTGTTTACTACAAGAAAACGGTGTTTTCCAGACTTGACAGGGAAGTTGCATATGTGAACTCAACAGTTGTGACTTGATACCAAAATCTGCATGGGCTCAAGCCAGACAAAAATCTCCCATGAGGATTGGGTAGGGGCAGGGAACACCCCTAGCTGAGCAGCTATTGACAATTGATAGCCTCTGGTATAGAGAAAGTCAGTTTTCTTTAAGGGTATGGATTCTGGTTGGTCTAGCATGCGCCAGGACAGGTCCCACAACCAGGAGTGTGTAGGCAGCACAAAGTGGACTTGGTTTAAATAAACAAAACAAAAAGGAAGATGTGGGTGGGTTTGCAAGGAAATGGGAGGGGTGGAATATGATCATTTATTGTATGAAACTCTCAAAGAATTAATAAAATTATTTTAATAAAAGGTTTGAATAAGCCCATTAAGTTACTTCATTACTGTTCAGGGGTGGAGAGAGATTGATTAACTGTTGAGGAGTTTATTCCTCACTATTTTCATTTCAAGGAAATAGTCCCATCATGTGGTGACGGAGTATTTGACTAGACCACGGTTTAACTCAGAGTGAGAGATCACATGAGTAAAGAGCATCTCTAAAAACTCTTCCCCCTTCCTTTCCAGTATAAACAGGAAGGAACTTAGAGTGGTATGAAAGTGGCAGGAAGGTTATACTAGCTGAAAGGCATAGCGTTCCCGGGGAAGACGATCCAAGTGGCTACTAAATTCTAGATATTAGGTAAATAGCCATCACAGTTTTAAAAAGTGAGATTTCAGTTAAGAAATTGCTTTCCCCTCCCTGGAAAGAAAATACTTTATTTAAGAAATACGAGATAATGAGAAGTAGGCTAAGTATTACTTATGACATTATATTTTACTGTGATTTATCAGGTTAATCAGAATTTTTTTTAGAGTACTCAGGTTAAGTGATACATTCACCCTATCAAATTGGTTTCTCTCTTCCTTCCTTTTCTTCTCTACCTGTTTCTGATCAGTAATATTAAAGTATTAGTACCTCAAGAGTTGGAGAGATGGCTCAGCCGTTAAGAGCACTTGCTGTTCTTGCACAGAGCCAAGGATTGGTTCCCAGAACCCACATGGTATTTCATATCATTTGTGACTTCAGTTCCAGGGGATCCCACACTGTCTTCTGTCCTTTGATGTTACTGTGTAACACATAATGCATAGACATACATGGAGGCAGAATACTTAGACACATAAAATAAAAAAAAAATTTAAAGTATTTTGCTTTAGAATAACTTGTTTTCCCCTTGAAATTTGAAGAACATTTCAATGATTACATTGTGTGTGTGTGTGTGTGTGTGTGTGTGTGTGTGTGTGTGTCTGTAACCAGGTAACCAGCCAGCTCTGCTGCAGCTGATTGTCTCAGATGGGTGCATTTGTATTTAGGAGCACGAACTTTTTTTCATTCTTACTCAAGATTTACAAGAAGAGGGAAGGGAGTCTATAGGACGGATTTGAAGTAAGGGTGCTATATCTGATTTGAGTAATTGCGGTAATTAAAGGTACATTGAATGTAATGAGTTGATGTCAGCATGGCTTCTCCAGAGTGAGTTACGCAGTGGTTTTTCTTTCTCTCACTTTCCGCAGGAAACCAGTTTCCTCCCATTGCAGCCCAGGACCTTCCTTTTGTCATAAAGGCTGGTTACCTGGAAAAACGCAGAAAAGGTGAGTGATCGGGCTAATGAAAAGGCTAAAGCAAGATAAAACATGTTTGTGGCATACTCATGGAAGCAATGTTCTCTTTAGGCAGTCGATGTAAGAAAATGTCGAAAACCTGATCCAAACATGAAATGCCAGCTTTACCTAATTTTTACTAGCAAAGCACTAGTCTGGCTTTCAGTGCAGCCTGGGGCATTTGTAAACAATTCTGGAGCAGTGTCCTATATCTTGTAGGAAACCTTCAGGCCATGACTGTGTCCTCAAGGTTGGAGTTTCTCCCCAGTAACCAGTGTGAGCTTCCTGCACCCCACCAGTTATACATAGCCTGCTATGATTCAGAACAGCCTGGCAGCTCATCTGCTGTCTGTTACCTGTTTCGCTGGCCTTGGTCATTGGGACTTGACCAGGTGATCTCCTTTCAGCACAAGCATAAAATTAAACCAGGGGGGTGGGGAGGTGAGGGGTGGGGGAGTGGGGGGTTATGATCCAGAAATGCAAGCATCTTATGACCTCACAGCTTCCCTTAGCTTGTCGTTGCAGACCTTCTGATCACGTTCCATGCGTAATGCTTATTTTTAAAAATCTTTTTAAGCTCAAATTTCAAGCCGAACGAGATAATAGAAATAAATGATCCAAGTCAACCCTTCCTTTCTCTTTCCCTTTCATGACAAATTTGAGAATGAGACCCCATTAATCAATTGTATCAAGAATGTGCAGTCTGTTGCCTTTTTGAGACTGTGTAGAGAAGGTTTGATGACTAGACAGTTAACAGCTTTGTAAGGGGTGGGAAATACAGATTAATGTCGGAGGTAAGAGGAAGCTCAGGAATTGTCTTAGCTGCTTTCCCTCGTGTGCTGAGGAAGTGTGACTCATGGATAGTATCTAACCTGCTCATTTCTCCCGCTTTTGGCAGATCACAGCTTTCTGGGGTTTGAATGGCAGAAACGGTGGTGTGCTCTCAACAGAACAGTGTTCTATTACTACGGGAGTGATAAAGGTAGTGTGGCCTCTTGTTTCTGTCCGTTTCCATCGAATAAGTTTGCGATCATTTTCCTACAGAGTGAACTGAAGACAATATGGAGAAAAAGCTGAGAATTTTTGAGAATTATAGCTTAAGACTAATTTATTTTATCTTTCGTTATTTGACAAATGTCAGTTGCAAACTGCCCTGAAATTTAACACACTTGTGTTTTTATGAGTTATAAAAGAAAGTAAGATAATTTTCACTCATATGGCTTTTCACCCTAGGAAATATTTATCATCTGGGTTACAGTTGCAGAACTAGAGAAAAATGAAGACCGTGATGATATGAGATAAACGTTTTGAAGACAGGAAAAGTAGTAAATTTATTTTAGATAAAATTTAGTGGATACATAATTTTCTAGCCCAACTTTACAGATAGAAACAGCAAAAGCAAATGTGTATTGAGTTTGCTATATTCTGGACCCTGTCTAAGCAGTTTATCTATCTACCTAAGTGAGCCAACTAACATAACTGCTTAACACACAGCATGTCAGTGAAGTAGGTCTGTGATTAGCCTATTTGTTTGCTTATAATGTTTTATTAGCATGTATTAATTATATAATTGCCACAATCCATGTGGCTTGGTTAATGGTTTTGCCAGGTTTCCATGGGTCAGAGGTCTTGATCCTTGGTGTTGCTGAGTCATTTCTCCCTCCCCTCCTCCCTGCTCCTCATCCACCTTCACATCTCTCCTTCCTTCCTTCCTTCCTTCCTTCCTTCCTTCCTTCCTTCCTTCCTTCCCTCCTTCCTTCCTTTTTCCTGCCTTCCTTCTTCCTGCCTCCCTTCTTCCTGCCTTCCTTCTTCCTGCCTCCCTTCTTCCTGCCTCCCTTCTTCCTGCCTTCCTTCTTTCCCTCCTTCCTTCCCTTGCTTCTTCTCCTCCTTCTTTTTGACCCAGTGAGTTTCATTAGGGTTACAGCAGCATGTTGGATACACCATTGAAAGAAATGTCCCTCCCTCTCCCATCAACCATTAGCTGCATGTGAATCCTCAGAAAGCAGAGTCCTCTGGGCTCCTCTGTCTTCTGTGTGCATATCTACATGCCCAGGGTTTGTGCAGTTATCTATCTCACTTAATGTTAGGAAGACAAAGGACCGAGAGGCTAAGTTTGTGCAACATCCATTCTCAGAGTGGTGAAAGGCAGGCCTACATTTGTCACTCAGGTTTCACTGTTGACCCTACCTTAACTCTCATACTTTACAACTTTGTTTATTAACTAAAGCACGTTTTAGTAATAGTTTGTGTAATTTTAGCTCTTATTTGAATAAGTGAATCTGCAAAATAATGAAATTTAAAATCTGTCTATTTCTAGTTTTGCCTTTTTCCAAGGAAAAGCAGATCAGAAGGTGAATACTATAAAATAGAAGTCATTGCTCACAGAGATATGCAATAGCTAACATGGTATACTTAGTTAAAATTATTTCTGAAACCATTGTTTTATACAATGAATATGCAATAATAAAATCTTTAGGAATAGTATACACATACATATATACAGTTTGTGTATATATATTTTATATAAAACAAAAATTATTGAAAAATGTCTCAAATGGATACACTGTCCTTAGAGAACACAATAGTCACTTAATGAGACAGTAATAGTCACTTAATGAAAAAAGATAAAATCCCAATGCCACTGAATATTATTTTTCCATGGAATTGTTATTTGTAAGTGTGGGTTAGAAATTTGTTTTATTTATTATTTATACTTATAGAATTTATTAGAACAATATGCAGTTGAAATTATTGCATCTCAGATAAATTTGAAGTTCTAATCAATCCTAGAAGTCGGTCTTCCACTTTGGTTGGTGGGATTAATGACTTTAGAATTTAGTGGCCATTTTGGATCCTGTCACTAATATGTTCTAAGTTGTGACGGCGCCTGTGAGCTGGTCACAGCACATGCACTTCCCCTCCTGTTGTGAACAAGTCAGTGATGGTGTCAGAAAGCTTAAGTCCAAATTCAGTTATGATCAGCACAGATCACAATGTGAGCTGCCGTTATAGAGATGTCGTTTTCTACACTGTGACTTTGGTTCAGTTAAGCGTCTCATTTCTGTGTCCCAAGGCTCTGTGATTACTGATGTCAGTGTTAGTTCAGAGCCATCAACTCTTCCTCAAACCCAAAGGAGTACTTGTGTTTATATGTTTCTCCAGAAGCCAGCGTTATATAAAGAAATTCTGGCTCACACTTTGATATTGTAAGTTTGCATTCCTGTTCGTATTGCCAGACCTTATGATGCTGTTGTCCTTACATTTTGCTTTGTCTGTGCTCTGGGATCCACTTAGTTCCCTCCGCTACTTGTATTTCAAAAGTTAGTGTTGCCTTGTCCGTTATCATGTTGATGCTCAAAGACCTGGCCTGGTTTTGCACTGCCCATAGCTGTGACTTCCCACATGTGTCCCAGGTCTGTCTGCAGTGTGCTGCCCATTGCTGTGACTTCCTCTGTGTCCCAGGTCTGTCTGCAGTGTGCTGTCCATTGCTGCCACTTTATCTTTTTTTTCAGGAAAACATATCAAATAACATTTTAATTTTCTTTTGTGTCATCAAGTAGCTGAGTTGTGTAGCTTTATTGTGCATGTGAACCATTGCCTAAACCTTGGAAAGCCTGTTTAGATATATGAAAACTGTAAGCCTCCAAGTAAGTAGGATTGAGATAAATGGTTCATAGAGGCACAAGGCAGGCTTGATACCACTCACGAAGTTAAACCATACTTCATTACTGTTATGACATATACATAGCTCACCTTTTTACCTTATTGTGCGTGCCAAAAACCATATTGACCTATCAAAGTAGTAATGGCTTAGAAAGAGTACTGTCATCCTCCAGGGTATGTAATGCACTTACCTCTGTACCCATAAATATTGTCCGTATTTATTATTCATAGCCCTTCAGGTCCTTAAGTAACAACTACATGTAGTAGATGTTTTATCACTTTCTGAAGTCCCATTCATCCCCTCATCCCTCCCTTTGCCTGTGACTGTCAGGGGTCTCATCCGTCAAGCATCCTGTATCCTAGATGCTCAGATTCCCATCGAGGCATCCATTCATCCACTTACTCATTAATTCACATTTTTATTTGGTAAACGGTTTTAGATAGTTGATATAATAAATAGTGAGGATCCAAAGATCCTTAGAGGTGCTCACTGCTTCAGTTGTGTGAGTATCAGTGAGAAGAAGATATGAGACTGAGAACGGATGTAGAAGCTAGGCAGATAGACATAAATTCAGGAGGTATAATAAGTAATTTAAATTAAGTGCCTTTGGATCACAAAGGAGGGGAAGGGAAACTAACTGCTAGGAGCCTTAGGGGAAACTTCACTATGATAAGGGCATTTTATTGGGCCATAAAGAATAAATAGAAGTTTACTGGGTAAAGGCCATAATTTTAATTATGTGTCTGTCCAAAATTTGTATTTTGAGCCACCTCCACGAAGGTAGTGTTAGGATTTTAGAAGTGAATGGACCATGAGGGCTTTGCGCTCATGAATGACCTAGTAAAAATGTTCAAGTGAGCTCTGAAATCCCTCTTTTATACCTCTGCCTTGCAAGACCACAATGTCTCTGCCCTCTGGAGAATGCAGCAGCAGAACCTCGACCTGCAACAGAGGGAAGACCCTTGTAAGACCTGCTGGCATCTTGGTCTTGGCTCCTAGTCTGCTAGGACTTTGAGAAGTAAATTCCTGGTGTCCATAAATTACTCAGTAATGGGTTGTGTCAGCAGTGCAGATGGATTAAGAAAGAACACGGGGTAAAATTAATATTTCAGGTGGGAGAAAAGCAGAAATTCAGTGCTGTGAAAGCCATGATCCCATGGTAGGATCAATATGTGGAGCCAAGCTGAGGCACAGAGGGAAGAAGGAAGGAGCTGCATTAGATTAAAGGCATAGAACAGGCTGGTAAGTCTTCTGAGATTCTGACAGTAAGGCTTTTCTAAGGTTTTATTTTTAATGTGGACTTTAGGCAGAAATCTATATGATCAGACTTGGCTCTAAGGATGGATTGAGATGGAGAGAGTTTGTCAATAGAACCATTTAGGAGGACATTGAACTAGCCTAAGCGAGAGAAATTAACACAGGGCTACTAAAGAGAGCAAAGGTTGAATGTAGCCCTCTAACTCCACAGCTGTTTCCCTCACAATTTGTGGTCATTACCTAGCATTCCAGAGTGCCCATGAATGATGGCTCAGTTAGGAGTTTGTTCCAGACCCTGGGTTTTGGTTTTTTCCTTTTCTATTACTTTTCCATGGTCCTGAGTCAGCATGTGGAATGAACTTTGTCTTCCCTCTTTTGTGCAGAAATGTGATGGGCAGGTCATTGTACCTCTGTGTTTTCAGGGCTTAAACCTCCCTCCTTCTTCCCATTTAGATAATATGCCAGTCCTCTCTAGTAAGTGAGCACTATAGGAGTGTTGGTTCTACAACCAACGTTTCTTTTAGACCAGAGTTTCTTTAATTAAAAAAACATGGTTTTATTTTGAGTGTTTGGGTGTTTTGCCCACAGGTACATCTTGTACTCCATGAGTGCCTGTTGCTCAGGCAGGCCAGAAGAGGGTTTCAGATCCCTGGAGCTGGAGTTACAGATAGTTGTGAGCCACTGTGGATGCTGGGAACAAATCTGGATCCTCTGGAAGAGCAACCACTGAGCCATCTCTCCAGTTCCTAAAGGTTCTTTGTTACATCATGTTGTTGTAATTTTCTTTTATAAAAAATTAAAATATAGGGCTAGAGAGATGGCTCAGCCATTAAGAGCACTGACTGTTCTTCCAGAAGTTCTGAATTCCCAGCAACCACATGGTTGCTTATAACCATCTGTAATAGGGTCCAGTGCCCTCTTCTGATGTGTCTGAAGGCAGGAACAGTGTACTCATATACATAAAATAAATAAATAATTTAAATTTTTTTTAAAAATATAGAACAAAAGTCATCAGAAATTTAAAATAACAAAACTAAAGATTTACAGACAAAAAAGAATTTCATTGAATTAACCTTTCCACTTTCACATCTCCCACAGCTTTACCATTGATAAGGGAAAAAATAAGAGAACATATCTCTTTTATTCAAAAATTATTTCTGTGTGAGGACATCAGTACTGTATCATGATGACATGTGACGTTGAGTGAATGCGTGTATTTATAAGATTTATGTTACAATTCTGTTTTTTCTGGTGTGCGAAGGATCCTTTTATCCTTATCCTAGCACTAATAATTCTACTTTTTTAAAATCAGAAAATAGTGTTGTTAATAGACTTGAGTCTTTGATGTCTTTTTTTATTGTAATAAACCTTAAAGTGTCCTTTTCCTTCTGCCTTTATGGATGAGAGCCCCTGTAGGAGGATAGAGAAACCAAGTGTGCACCAGCTGTTTAGTAGGCCTTCTTTATTGTGCAAAAATGTCAAGTATAGACTAAGCTCTGCTGAACATCTGATAGCTTGAAGGTTTTAGGCATGTAATAAAGTGGGACCAGTGTAACCTAAGATGAATCTCTACATACTCAATATAGATTTAGATTGAAAATAGGTAGCTGGGCAGTGGTGGTGCACACCTTTAATCCCAGCACTTGGGAGGCAGAGGCAGGCAGATTTCTGAGTTCGAGGCCAACCTGGTCTACAGAGTGAGTTCCAGGACAGCCAGAGCTACACAGAGAAACCTTGTCTCAAAAACAAAAACAAACAACAAACAAAAAAAAAATACAATGGAAAATAGATATGTTTAAAATAATACTGCATTACAATGCATACCTCTCTCCTCCATCCCTCTCTGTGTGTGTATATGTACACATGTATTTATATTGTTGTTGTCATGTGGTATATATTAGATAGATATATAGTTATAGCGACTCTATATAAAGAACTATATATAACTATAGCGTAGATAGTAACTATCTAGAGAACATCCATTAGCTCAAGATAATGGTCACAAGTGCTCACATAACAGTATGATATGTGGATTGATTGAGTCACTGGCATGGTTGATTGAGTGAGAGCTGCTGAGCCAGAGGAAGTGGCATGAGACAGTAAAGGTTTCCATACCAGAGTTAGGGGTTTGGGCTTTCCTGTCAAAGGGACACCTAATGCTCCTAAGCATTGTGGGTAAGCTGGGCTGGTGTCATGACAGCTCTGCTTGGATGTTAGAATGGTCACTTTGTCCGCGTTAGGGAAAGGGGTGAAGGAAATGAGACTGGGGGCAAGATGCACTCAGAAGTTAGGGGTGATAATAAATGAAGGTTCAAGGTGTTTCCATGCAAGCACACTGCAGCGCTGGTTATCTCAGATGTGCGCTTCAGTGCAGTGATCACATGACACCTTTATTATTGTGGAACTTCAAAAGGCTAACATACTATAGCTATAATCTTTATGTGGTGATTGTTTAACAATAGCTATTTGTTCTGAAGTTCAATGAACCATTGTGTGTGGTGTGTGTGTGGTGTGTGTGTGTATTGAGGCAGCCTCATGTGTCTGAGCTGGCTTTGAACTCATATAGCTGTATCACTGTAGTGAGGATGACCTGCGTTTTTTTATCTTACTGCTCCCTTCACGCATGTTGGGATTATAGATTGTGTCACCACACCTGTTATGTGATGTAATGAATAAAACCTAGGCCTTCATGCATGCTACACAAGGACTCTACTAACTGACTATATCTCCGGGACCCATATCATGATATTAGAATGTCAATTTTAGATGAAAATACTAGATATAGGGATGAAAGTAAAAGCAATTTCAGAAAGAAGCCTATAACTACTTTAGTCACAACTACTTTATACTATTTTTATAGAGTTTACATCTGTGCTTAAGAATGAGTGTGTCTATTTTGAAATACACATACACCTATAAATACTATGTTTCTTTATATCAGTTAAAGATAAATTTAAAAAAAACCCTTTTTTTTTAAAGTCGTTAAGAAAAAGATGTGTCGGGTTTATTAAAATGAAATGCTGGGGAAAACACCTGTCTGTTTTGCTGACAGGTTAGGAGCTTCTCAGTCACGGTTACTTATTCCTTGCTTTTAGGCCTGTGACAGGACCAGGAGCTTCTGTGGTGAGAGCTTCTGGTGGAGGAGGAGTGCTCATCTCCTCATGGTGGGGGAATCTTACTGCCAGGAGCACATACAGTAACCTAATGGTAGCTTCTGCTGGGTCACTTCCTAAAGGTTCTGCCACCTCCCAATCGCCCTGCAGGCTGGGGTCCCAGTCAGCCACATATGAGCCTGCAGATGGGCGATTCCACATTCAAACTGTAGCCGTTCTGCATTAATAACTACCTGGTTGTTATGCTTGTAACTTGCTGTTATACAAAAATGATATGTAAAGAAAAGGGAGATAGGTAGAAATTTCTGCTTGCCAGACCATGTTAGCCAAACTTCTGATTTTAATGAAAATACTTTTCTTTGGATCCATAAATGTATTCATAGTCATGGGCCCTTTATTTAACAAATATATGTAGCTGATAATATTTTCCACATAGAATAGTACTCTATATGTCTTTATGTATAGCTCAGAACACCAAAAAGTGTATTTCAAACAGTCACCTTTGTTTCTGTGAGCTAATAAACAAAAGGAGAATGTTCGTTTATCTTTAACTGAAGTCCTAGAATAACTTGCTAAGGATTTTTGAACAATTTAGTGAAGGAGTTTAATATTGAGGGATATCTTTTCTTCTCCCATCTAGCAGGCATTAGAACTTACAAGAAACATCATAACTTGTTCACAGAGGAAAAAGACCACTAAATATAACTACAGGTAGCATCAAATATTGACAAAATACATTCCATATGTTTATATGTGCTAGGCATTTGTACCAAGTTTACATTCTTAGAAGCAATAGGAGCAGCTTCCCACCAAAAAGGAAACCAGCAGGAGAAGGCCAGATCTGACATGCGATATTACCACTGTGCACTACCTGACATGTGATATTAACCACTGTGCACTACCTGACATGTGATATTATCACTATTAACTGCCTGACATGTGATGTCACCACTGTGCACTGCCTGACATGTGATATTACCACTGTGCACTGCCTGACATGTGATATTACCACTGTGCATTGCCTGACATGTGATATTATCACTGTGCACTGCCTGACATGTGATATTACCACTGTGCACTGCCTGACATGTTATTACCACTGTGCACTGCCTGACATGTGATATTATCACTGTGCACTGCCTGACATATGTTATTACCACTGTGCACTGCCTGACATGTGATGTTACCACTGTGCACTGCCAGTGTGTTTTGCCAAGAGAATGGATTTTGAACTTTCTCCTGATTCTTCTCTTCCTTCCTTCTGTTTGAGACTTCAGACTGGAGCATTTGCTTGCCTCCAGCTTCTGTGGTGGGAAGCTATAGTGCCTGTCCCCAGTAATCTCAGGACAAAATCAGAAAAGATGCTTAGGTGCTACAAAGCCTATTTAATAAATGCCCTCAGCTTACAGGAATACTAAATGATTTGGAATTATTCAGTTTTATGGCTTTGCTATATTTAAAATGACAGGAGAGAAAATGGTAGTTTTCTTCTCTATCTATCTATCTTCCTCTCCCCTAGCCCCGTGTGTGTGTGTGTGTGTGTGTGTGTGTGTGTGTGTGTGTGTGTAAACATGTCCATGTGAATACATGTGCCACCATGGCCATCTTATTAATTGCTATTTTAAGCATATTTTTTGAGAGACAGTGCAGAAGAAAACAAGTATAATTTCAGGAAAAAAAATAGATGATCCTGTTGGAACCTGGTAGGTAGCAGTAGATACATAGGAGAACATGGAGGAAGTTGATAGAGGAAAAGGAAAAATCAAAAATGGTACCCAGTTGTCTCATTTACAGACAGGCATTAATAGAGGTGCTGTTTGTTGAGATGGAACCATAAGTCTTGTGAGTGGTTCTGTTCACTGTGTCGTGGACATAAAAGGCTCAGGAGCCATTACCTGTCTCTTTTTATAGGGAGGGGTCTGTACAGGTGAGTACATGGGTGGGCGCACATTTGGAGGCCAGAGCAGGCCTTGGAGTGTTCTCTTGTATCACTGTTCTCACTGCTTTTAGATAGGTCACTAACTGAACCAGAAACCAGCCATTGTCTAGGCTGGCTGGCTAGTCAGTGAGCTCTAAGGATCCACCTGTCTTCACCCATCAGTGATGGGGCTGCTGTAGGTACCTGGCTTGTGTTGGTGTTGGGAATTCAAACACATCCTCATATTTACAGAGCAACTGGAGATGCTACTCACTAAGTCATCTCCTCAGTTTCCTCCCCCACCTTATTTTTAGACAGATTCTCTCACTGGCTATATCTCATTGACTAGACTAAGTTGGTTGGCCGTTGAGACCCAAGTATCTTCCTGTTTTCCCCTCCCAGTGTTGAGACCACCATAATGTACAACCATGCCTGCCTTTCGCTTAGGTTGTTGGGATTCAGCTGAGATTCTGATGCTCGAAAGGCAGGCACTCTACAGACTGAGCAGCTTCTCAGGCTCCATGATCTTGCTCTGGAACCTGCATTTGACCGTTTGTTTTTCCTTTTCTATTCGTCCTACAGGGTGTGTCTGTATAATCTGGAATGTTTACTGTGAATTGCAATCATGGCTTTTCTGGCTCTCTTTGACTGTAAACAGGAGCTAAGTATGTGGCCTCTGGCATGTTTGGGGAAAGGGCTGTATAAATTAGCTTTGCTAGTGTGAGCGTAGGTCACATGATTTGGGTACCTTATTCTTGGGTATGCTAGTATGGGAGCACACTTGCTCTGCCTCAGCTCTTCTCTGTGCTGCTGACTTTCTGTCCCCAGCAGGACTCCCTCCTTATGCATGTGAGCATCTTTCATGTTACAAGGATGAGAGTTTTAGAGTCAAGTTAGAGTTAAGCTAGAGGCAGAGTCAAGTTTGTAGCTGGTGGAGACTGAACCATCCAGATCTAGCCTTTAAAATCTTGTTTGTCTGGGGCAAGATGAAAGAAAATCTTTCAGAATTTCTCTGGACCACTTCAGTATTTTGCCTTACATTACTTTCATTTTTTTGTAGTGGAAGTTACGTTCCTCTTACAGTGCAAGTGGATCACTGACTGGTGTTTGTGGAATACCTACATTTGTAATCCATGTATTTTTATGTCAGTGAGAAAGATCTGATAATGTGTGCTATTAATAACTTTTGTCTTAACATTACTTAGAATGCTACCAGGCACGTTTAAAGTGTTTAATATAAATTTATTGAATAAATTGTTTAGTTTTCTTTGAGAATGGTAGAAAGAATCAAATCTGTTCGCCACTTACTGTTTTTCACTCTTTCTTTAGTATTTTTCCAGCTATGTATTTTACAAATTATGTCTGGAGAGCTCCAGACATAAAAGAATTTATCTCTGGATAAAAGAATTCATAATGAGTCACGTTTGTACATGCTGCATGTTAAATTTTCTCTCAGAAATTCAGTCAGTATGTAAGTAGACTAAGTGTCAAGAAAGGTATGTCTATATAATCTGGTCTCATGAAACTTGACTTTTGGGCTTGTTAGTACAGAAGATGGCTTGTACACGGCAGGTGATGCTTTGCCACTGAACTACATCCCCAACTGCACTAACTGATCAATTCAGCAGAAAGCATCGTAAACATAGAAGGACATAGAATCTCCTGATAGCTAACGGAACACAGTGGAAATGTTCTGGTACCTTTCTTTGTCCTTTCTCTCTGTTTTGAGGCAGCAGCTCCCATTGTAGTCTAAGCTAGTCTCAAATACAAGGCAGGAAGGATCTTCCTGCTGATTTACAGGCACACACCTGGCCTGTAATTTTCAAGGTATAGTTTTGTAAACCTTATAGTTAAGTAGGAAGTTTTTCAACCAAATGAAGTGTAAAAATCTTAACTAGAATTTTTACTCACCCAGATTTAAGTTATGGACAAATAGACTCTTCAGGCTTAGGTTACAGTTGTCTAACTCTTATTTTTTTCTCATTTATTTTGGGTAAAATAGTATCTCCATGGCTTTCAAAAGGTGATGTTATTCCAGAGGCTAAATTATTGTATTTAAGAAAAGAAGATCTATATTTTATTTTTGGCTGACTCTGTGTTATGGAAGCATTTCTGTCCTTACCCTGAAATCAGTAAAAGAGACAGTTTGTCCCCACTTCTGATTTCAGCGTTGTGTTAATGTGAGAAATAAACCTATTGCCATGTGGCTTTTCATTCAGAGTGACACAACTGAATAACAAAAGCTGATTGTCCTAGTTTTGGAGTATTAAATCTTTTGTTTCTGTTCCATTTTATCTATCTTTAAAATAATATCTGTCTAAACTAAAAACATCTTTCCTTTTGAATGTACCAGATGGGATTCAGGTCTACTTCTCTAGTTCCCTGTCCAGATTGGCTACAAAAAGCTCTCTCTCTTTTTTTTTTTAATACAGTGAGAATTGTATTATACACAGAGAGTATGAACATCAGATTGCTTAGCCCCTAAGACAATGGAGTCACAAAACAAACTACAATATTTGGAGTGTATAACAAGTCTAGGAAATGGCTTTGCCCTGGCCTCTCAGAAGGACAAAAGTTAAAGAAGGCTGATGCAAGCTCTTCATTGTACTCTGTCAGATAGCCTGAGCTCTTTATACAGAACAGGAGGAAGGAGGCCTTTTGGTGATGCTTAAATGGTGGGAAGAAACTGTGGAAACTGTGGAAGCTGCTTGGTTCCTTGGAATCACATTGGTTTGATTAGGTATTAGAGGCTCACCTGGTTGTAAATATGCTACTCTACTAGTAAAGCATCATTAAGTGCAGGAAACAAAATGAAACTGTCATAAAATAGCCCATTTCCAAACATCAAACACTTCGTATATGTATCAAGGAAGTGTTTGCTCACTGAGAATGCTTTTCGTAGGGATCTTAGTCCACTCAGGTTGCCGTTAAGAGTACCTTAGGCTGATAGTTTATGTGCAATAGAAGTATTGACTCCGGGAGCATCAAGATCAAGATACTAGTTCATTTGAGATTTCTGCTATATAGAGAGCAACTTCTTCTTTTTTTTTTTTTAAATTTAATTTAATTTTATTTTTAAAATTTTTTTTTATTTATTTAAATCACATCGTAATTTGCTTATTTACACAGAGGTTATAAACACAAAAAGGCAGGATGTGGGGAAGGGAATGGCACTGGAGCATAGGTGTTCAGGGAGAGTACAGATACCTTTCAGAACAGGGTATCAGCTGGGTGTAGGTTCAGGGGACAGATCACAATGGCTCTACCTATGATTCACTTGGAGCAACTTCTTGGTGTCCACACATAGTAGAAGTATAGAAAAAAAGCCTATGGAGACTTGTTTCTTAATTTGCCTGTTCACTTTTCTCATCCACATGGCTTTGCTTCATATTTGCTTTCCTTCTCTTCTTTTAAGATTAGAAGAGAAAAGTTTGCTAAAACGGCCTGCTTGGGCAATGGTGGGTGGTGCTGAGGGAGGGCAGAGCAGGAGGTAGGGACGTCCAGCAGGTTTCAAGGAGACACTTCCCATTGGCTTCACGTAAAGCTAAGATGTCTATCAAATTTAAATTCTAGTGCTTAGGTTTTCCCCTGTGTATTTCCACACTTCCGTTTGAACACCACCGTAGACCTCTTCTCCCAGTTCCCTAACAGTTCCAGATTTAGAGTTACTGAAGTAACTGACTAAGATTTCTTCCGAGTCGACAAATAAAAACCTTGAGTGAATGGAATTCTGACTTTGCTTTCTCTTCTATAGACAAACAACAGAAAGGTGAATTTGCAATAGATGGCTATGACGTCAGAATGAACAACACCCTTAGGAAGGATGGAAAGAAAGATTGCTGTTTCGAAATCTGTGCTCCTGATAAACGTATCTATCAGGTTGGAATTTTAATGTTGCCTTGAAATTAACTTGATAAGATGTCCTGATTTCATTTATGAAACATTAACGTTTTATTAAAACAGCTTTCCCCAGCATGTTAATAATAAAAATCATGTTTTGTACATTGAACACTCATATAAATTGGAAATACATTAAAATTTTTTTCTGACCGGTTCAAGTGATATATCCTTGGAAAAGATCAAATGAATCTGTAATTTATCAATTCACATCACATGTAACATTTACATCTACTTTAATAGAACTGTGTGGTTTCCTAAAAGAATTACACAGCAGAAAGAATAAAATTATCAAAGGAAAAATATTAGAGTATTAATGCATATTGTATTGCTTGGGGTGTGGGAGAAAAGGAAGATAAAGATGCATTATCAGCTCTACAGCTCAAGAGCTATCAGCTAGGCATCAATATGGAATGTATGTTTAATAAGTTTTAAATATCTGAGATTGCAGTTGAAAGCCAGTTAATTAAGTTGTCAGGTAGTGTGTTGGAATCTGACAAGAACATTTTTAAGAAAACTGTACCCAGCAGTCTAAAGAAATTCATGGGTGTCTTCTAATTGTCAAGGGCAAATTTTGTTCATCAGTTCTGCCTTTGACATTGATGAAGAGAAGCAGCATTTTTCCCTGTGCAGCTGCCAGCTGCTGATCAGAGTTTCAAATCCATCATCCTCTGCTTCAATTACATAAATTTGTCAAAATTAACTGTACATTATAAGAAGCATCCTTGCAAGAACAGTACCCATAGACATGAAAAGAATCACTAATGTCCTTAAGAAATGCTAAGAATGCAGCCACCTTTCAGATTGTGGTTACCATTCCAGTTGTTGTTAGTTTACAGCAGCCTCTCCCAAAGATGCTGAGGAATGGGTCCAGCAGCTGAAATTTATATTACAAGGTAAGAACATCAGCTTAATGTTTTCACGTTCCTTACATATTAGTTTAGTAATGGGTTGACTTGGGTTTTCACATATAAAGCCTTCCTGACTTCTGGGAGAGGGATTAAGAGAACATTGACTGGTATAATAACACGGTCCACTCACTTGGGTTTATGAGAACTTCTTCCCTTGAATACAGTTGGTAATTTTAAGATTCATGAATGTATAAGACCATGTAAAATGCTTTTACATGTAGCATGTAGCATTAGGTGTTAGTTTTCAGAGTTGTGTTCATTTAAGAGACACAGAATTAAGTGTCTTTTGCATTCTTTTTTAATGTGCTTTACAAACTGTACTCTGAAGACATGGGATCCAATGTTATTCCCGAGGATGATGACGAAAGAGGAGAGCTATATGATGACGTTGATCATCCTGTTCCAGTCAGCAGCCCACAGAAGAACCAACCAATAGATGATGAAATTTATGAGGAACTTCCAGGTATCTGTTTTGTGCATTGAAAGAGACTATGGCTCTTCTTCTGAGCCATGTTTGTGTTTGTGTAATTTGTTATCAAATTGACAACTTGAGTAGGAAATGGTGAGCTATTATGAACAAAGACAAAGAAAACTATTTTATGAAAAGGTTTCTGCTTGAGACATTTAAAGTGTGGGTGCACACTTAAGAAAAGTGAAAGGGACCTTAAAATGAAGCAGATTCAGTCCTCATCTCTTGGGACTTTTGGCTCATTAGCATTGTTTATGCTACATAATTTTTTAATTAAAAAATTGACTTGCCTTACAGTTTTTTCCACGAACGCACACATCATTTTTTTTTAACGTCTTGGAACTTCCATTTACCAGAAGTTGTATGCACACCCCATATGTCACCAGCCGTCTGCTCCCTGGTCCTCTCTGCTGGATTCCATTGCCTTGTCTTAGAGGAATGGCATTGAACTGTAAACAAGGGTCATGGAGTTTTGAGGAATGTTTTATAATTGGTATTTTATCATAAATGGGAAATCAAAAGGTTTCCTTACTTTAAAAGTTCAGGCCCGATAAAGTGTTGTTATACTTCAGTAGTTGGTTTACAGCAGAATTAATTACTTACTGGCTCCTTGACTGTATGGTGTCTCAAACAGAAAACTAATAATCTGAAATTTAGAATTCTTGGTGTGTAGCAGCACTGAGAACCGCGTGGCTAACACTCTAGGCTGAGATTGCCCTTTCCCTGCCCATTAAGAGAGCTCAGTGGAGAAGAAAGGAGATTAGAGACCATGTATATGCAGTGACTGTTTTTCTCGGATTAAGCAATGCAATACTTTAGTATAAATCTTTAAAATTGATTTTTAAAGTACTTAACATGTCCCAAATTAATGTCTAAATGTCATTTTCATTACAGTCAGTAAAACATAAGGACCGTAACATAGACTTAGAGTAAAAAGTTTTAAATTCTGACTATATTAGTTCAATGATATTATAATGATTCTTCATCTATAAAATGGGTATAATATTGCTTGGAGAATCAACTGAAGTAATTCAGCACAATTCTTTCCTTGCTCAAGTCTACAATAAACATAACATTATTTTTTTAAATTTACTTATTTTTATTTCATGTGCATTGGTATTTTGCCTACATGTATGTCTGTGTAAGGGTATCGGGTCCTCTGGAACTGGAGTGACAGACTGTGAGCTGCTATGTGGGTGCTGAACCCTGGTCCTCTAGAAGAGCAGCCAGCCCCTAACGTCATTATTTTTCATTGTTATACTTGGTGAATTCATACAAATGTTTATGTGATGTTCTGACCAGGTAATAGTAATGAGAACAGTGACATGCGAGTTTCTGCTGTTTTGTACTTGTTTGTTTGTAGCCCCACTTCCTGGTTCATCCCAGGGACGTGGCGTCAGCCACAGCATCACTTAACCTCAAGGAGACAATCTCTTTGGCTGCTTGATTTAGTCACCACATCATTAATACGGTTACTTTAGGCTTTAAAAGGACTTGTGACAGGACTGAGATGTGACCTGATGTAAAACTGAAGCATGAAGCCTTAGGCATGGTTTTACTGCCATACACATTTCAGCCCTTTAAGCCTTTACAGTCGATGTACTGTGTTACCGTTGCTGAGTTAACCATCAAGTTCTGTGTTTCTTCCACCCAAAGAAAGAACTTCACTGAGAACAAAGATGAACTATCCAGTTGTTTCTATAGCAAAGGTTCAAGGAAGATCTCCTGTACATTTGAAACTTAAGGCGTATGAAACATCCTCTGGCTGCAGATGTTCTTCCTCATTGCTCCACCTCCCCCACATACATAGATTCTGTTGGCCAAAAGCCATGTAATGTTGGAAGTAACTGGTTATTCTTTAAGTCGGGTTACTTCTTGCAGTAGTGCTAGTAGAAATTTCAGCTGCTGTGAGGTTTCTCTGCCTCTGCCTGGGGTCCCCTGATGCTGTACAAAGTGATTGAGCTTGATAGAGCCAGCAACTGTGCCCCTGGGAAAGAGCTGCTGTGAGCAGCTGTGGCGTGCCCCTGCTTCCTGCTCCCTTGCGTCACTGGGAGCCATTACAACATCTGCACCGTTTAGCAGGTTTGTCAAACTGAAGCCCGCAGCTACAGAGGGGATTTTTTCATAGGAGGCCCTAAAGTTATCTCAGAGTTATAGTTTTGCTCATTTAAATATTTGAAACTGGGAAGGTAACTTTAATTTTGAAAAGCATCTCTCTTTCAGGGTTAAGGCTCAAACTCGTTGCGTTCACTACTTCTTTGAAATTTAAATGTCTTTTGAGGTTTCCAGGCATATCTGAAGACTGTTGGTATGTCCAGCTTTATACAGGGAATGTTGGTCTCCAAAGTCCAATTGGTTATGCTCTCAGAGTTAAATAACAATTCTATCTTAACACAATTTTCTGTCCATTACATACTGTTGAAACTAATCCCCTGAGTTGAGAGATGAAGCACACAGATGCATTTGAAGAACTCTAAGCATTGACAAGCTGCTCCTGATGCAAAGCCCTCTTCTGAATAAGGCGAGCTCTTGCTCTAGAAAGTGTATTTTTAATATGAAATAAACCTTCAGTGTTTCCATCTCAATAGTGAGAAGAAAACATTGCTTAAAAATTATGTTGTAAAATAGTTCTTGAAAAATGTTTATAATTCTGTGGGACTGTAAATAGTTTCAGAGGAATTTTTTTTTCAGTTAGAATATTCCAACTTTATTGCAGGGCTTTCTCTTTAATTTCTTATTCATTAATTTTTAACTAACTTCAGAAAAGAACAGAATAAATTTCTAGATTTCTTTGTGTTTAGGATTTATAGGGGAATGTATTTGGACAGGCTGCAAGTTTTTGGCTTTTCTTCAAGTACCCCAATGTTTTGCCATCTTTTTTTCTGTTTTATTACTACTTATTAGCATAGGCCAGTTGGATTTGATACATTGTGATGTTACTATAACATACTTTTGTTTGCACAACTAATATATTGGCTAAAATATGTTGAACTGATTAATGACATAGTAATGAGCTCAAAATTTCAGCATGTATGGTCAGTTTATTATTAGAACTACAGAAAAGCACTTCTGTCTCTCTGTGAATCTTGACGGCAAAACAATACTTAAGAAATAGTCTTAGAAACCAACCTAGCTTGCCCCTCCTCACTTGGTGAGTTGCCTGACCTTTTCCCTTTCGTGGCAGGAAATGCTATATTAATAACAATGATTTCTCTACGCACAGATTGAATACAATCAGCTGGCTAACAAGAATAGAAACTGTGAGTCTATTAACTGTGCCACTTTCTGGGGAATTGAACTTGAAATGTCTCCTGGCAAGTGGACTAGAGGAGAGAGGGCAATGTAAAGCAGGAAGACAAATTTCTATTTCATTAACCTGTCTTTTCCCCTTATTTCTCTCTCCCCCGCCCCTCTGTCTCTCTCTGTTCTCTGTTTTTTTTTTTTTTTTTTTTTTAACTTTAATAACAGATTTGACTATTTGGAGCCAGAAGAGGGTGTTTTTATTCTTTGGTCACTCAATTACACTTTAAATTTATTCAGCCCAACTATCTGCATCTAAAATGGAATATAAAGTAAAATGCTGCTATAAATTGTTCAGTGAAACTATTACGTATACATAAAAAAGACCACTGTTCAAGTACTTAAGTTTGAAGTTGTTTCCAGCAAGTGAGCACAAATGCAAATTTAATCAATAAATAGTTGCAACTGCCCCCAGTCCATCTTAGCTTTATTTTGCTTCCATCAGTCATAACACCCAGTTAATACCAGGCCACGGGGACCTGGCAGTCTCCAGCAGTAACACTGTCATAGGTGAAAGAGGGCCCTGACTTCAGGTTTTCTCATTCTTCCTTTGGAATGCAGTGAAAAGGTGCCAGTTAGCGTTCACAGAACCACAGTGTGTCACCAGCTCAGCATTGGAATCCAAGAAGCCCGTTGCTATTCTTGTTTTTAAAATGAAGTTACTGAATTTAGTAAATGTGGTGTTACTGTCTCCTAATAGGATGAGAAATGAGAAATACGTTCTCCCAAGTAGATGACTGCTGAGAGGATTATGTGAAATTATAAAAAAAAAGAAAATATAAATTATGATCACTGTATATACATAGTGCTTATTTATGTACCTATCCATGCATGCATATATATTTACACACACACACACATATACACAAACACACAATGCATTTTGTTGAACCCAGAGTTTTGTGCAAGAGTTCTACCTGTTTGTTTATTTTTGGTGACTGAAGATGTATTTCTAATCTTCTTTATATTATTTATAATAATGATATGAAGTTTTGGAATACAACTTGTTTGCCCTGGGTTGCTATTGGCATTGCAAACAAATTTCTTCATTATAAAAAAAAAAATACATATTAACCCAAATGCATATGATAATATATATAAACCCAAATATTTATGAGCGTGCAAAACATGTGGATTTGTGTTGGTAGAGACAAATAGCTCATCTTTGAGAGTTAAAAATATATCACCTGACTACAGCCAGGTTGGACCTTTGTTTCCAGGGTATATTTGGTGATACTTGCTGTGTGTGTGTGTGCGTGGTGTGTGGTGTGTGTGTGTGTGTGTGTGTGCGTGTGTGTGTGTGTGTGTGTGTGTGCGTGTGTGTGTGCGTGTGTGTGCGTGCGTGTGTGTGTGTGTGCGTGTGTGTGTGCTGCGTGTGTGTGTGTGTGTGTGTGCGCGTGTGGTGTGCGCGTGGTTGCGTGCGTGCGTGTGTGTGTGTGTGTGTGGCGCGTGCGGTCGTGTGTGGTGTGGTGGGCTGCGTGTGTGGCGTGTGTGTGTGTGTGCGTGTGGCGTGGTGCGTGTTGTGTGTGTGGTGTGCGTGTGTGTGCGTGGTGTGTGTGCGTGTGTGTGGTGTGCGTGTGTGTGGTGTGTGTGTGTGCGCGTGTGTGGTGTGTGTCGTGTGGTGTGTGTGTCTTTATCTTTATCCATGTGTCCATACAGAGATGCTGGTAAACCTAAACATCTATAGTATACCAAACAAGCTCCATAAAAGTAATTATGCGACTCAAATGCCAATAGCACTGAGGAGTGAAGGCTGGGCCGCAGGAATGCCTTTGCTCAAGCTCGCACTAGCCTTTATGTCTTGAGCTATGAAGACTTGGACCTGATTTCCACATTAGAGTTTTATTCATGTTTATAGGTACAACATAATTTTTTTAAATATATAAAATAGGAGATACATAGGATGTTCCCACGTCTTTATAGATGAGCTCAATGTTTCCGTTACCGTTTTGTTCCTGGACAGTAATGATCTGTCGTGGGGAAACGAGTAAAAAGAAGAGGAATAAAGTCAAAGACAGAGGAAACATTTCTTTTTCCTCTGAAGCTACTGTGAAGGAAGAGGCCTTTTGAGGTGGAGCCTTGGTACAGTCTGTTTTGATAGGGTTGCTGTCCTGAGTCTTAAGGGAGAGACTAGACCTCTGGGTTGGGGACTGCCCTTCTCCAAAGAGGCCGGGCATCTTAGAGATGGGAGACTGAGCAGACCCAGGGCTGCCTGGAGTGGGACAGGTGTCCTGAGGAGGATAGAGCTCTTTGGACTATTTTCTAAGAAGACAGCTAGCAGAGTAAGCGTCTCTCGTGTCCCTGGAAATGGACAGGGAATTGTGACACAGCCTCTAAGATGACCGGCAAAAGGAGTCTTACATGAGTGCACTCTACAGGTAACGCTGGTCCTTACCTCCATCTGCTAAGTTCCTGTTGTTGTTGCTAAGTTTAATTCTCAAACCTTTCTCTCTAGAAGAAACTAGATAATGCTGACGTACATAACAGTAGAAGCTGTGCCTGCCCAAGACTTAGTTAATAGTGTGATATGCGTTTTTATCCCTCTCAGGCCCTTTGAAAAACATGCACTTACATATTTTAAACAGAAATGTGATTTGTTTGTCAATGAGGAACTGTCTTTTCATTTAGGTTTTTTCATTTCCTCCTGCTTGCTTCTCTCATTCCTTACTGTCCTCAGGCTCTTTCCCTCTCTCCATTCCCATCTTGCTTGCTTGCTTTCATTGCCTTTGGTTCAAAAACTCCTGTACGTATTATAGGCCAAGATTGCTCTTACCTTGCCATATCACGTAGGCCCCGGAGGATGCCTTGCCTCTTGGGTCCAACCATTGACTTACAACCTTTAGTTTCCTGTGTTTTATCTTCTGTGTATATAACATACTCATGTCTCATGAGTTAGCTGTGTTTGTGTCTTTTTGAAAATAGCTTTCTATATTTCTAACAGACACTTGTTTTCAAGCCACCCTGCCTGTCACTCTCCTGCTCCATCCACTGCCTCCTCTCCTCTCTGTGTCCCTACCTCAGATATCCAGAATGCCTTGGGCTCTGTGAACAGCAGGTTGTTACAGTCTAGAAGAGGAACCTGAGGGAAAGACACAGCACACGAGTCCCAGCGTGGCCCCTAGCTGTGATCATACAGGAAAGATGGAGACTGCAAGGGCAGCTATAAACACAGAGACAGGAGACGCAGCATGTCATTAACTTTACTTATTGGTTCTTTTAAAAATAACCCTTATTTTTCAATTTACAAAAGAGATGATAACTAACTGAGCGAACAGTTAAGTTACTGAGGTAAGTTGGACTGTGGACACTGAAGTGTGTATCCGTGGATACAGAGTGACTGAAGAAGTGTGAGGCCAGAAGGGAGGCAGGACAAGAGAAGGGAGAAGCAAAGGGTAATGTGGTAAAAATAAAATCATAAAAATAACTACAGGTAACCTGATTAATCTCTTAGAGGAGACATCACATTACATTTTTTAATCGAGTAGAATCATTAGAAGATACATGCCTGAAACAAAGCTACATGGAGAGTTCAAGGTAAGGAATAGAAATGGATACTCCAGACAGCCCTTCCCAGGGAAGTCCTGTGGTGTACTGATATCAGACAATGTAGACTTTAAGATATAAAGTGAGAAGACCATATCAGGATAATAATGACAACCATGAGTAAAACTTCATCTGACTACACAACTTTAAGTCAGTAATGACAAAAACAACATTCAAATTAACATTGCTTCAGCCACAGAGAAATGTTTTAACATACTACTTTCAGAAACTGGCTGGCTAAGGAGGCAGAAATGAGTAAAGATAGGGAAGATTTGAACAACAAAATTGGTGAACTAAATATAATATACTCTAAAAGATATGAGTCAGCCCAGAAAATAATATTGAATCTCTATTCCTTGAATACACAGAGAACAGTCAGGGACATTGGTTACCAATAAATTCAAATTTTAATTCTCAACACATTCCAATGCATCGTACATAGGCTATATTCTTTACAGGGCCCTGGGAATGTGGCTTTGGGTTGAGCACTTGCCTAGTAAGGTCCTTGGTCTGTCTCTGTACTAAAAGTGATAATAATAATGATCAAGAACAATGTAATTTTATTATCCAATATTTATATTAAGTTAGTTTAAAAAAACACCTTGGTATTCCTATATTTGGAGATTGGAAAATGAATTTCTGAGTAGTTGGTGAGTTAAGAAATCTTAATGGGAATGTGTGATTCTAAGAGAGAATGAAGTGGTCCAGATCAAAGCTTCGGGCATCATGCTTTCCACCACAGTAGAGGGGTGTGGTAAGGAAGGAGCAGAAGGAGAACTCAGCACCTGTGGGCTGGGGATGAGAGGACTACAGAGTAAAGACTACAACCCAGTATGTCAAGTGTACTGAAAAACATGAAAGAAGGGCAGGAACTGTGACAAGAAAGAAGGACCTTACCAAAAAAAAAAAAATCCATTTTTTAAAGATCCTAATAGAATCTCTAGAGATTGATTGTCTAGTTTACTTAGTCACTGGATTATAAATTTTCAGACGTATTTATATTTACATCGCTAAAGAAGCCAACAGTGTGCATATTAAAAATTTTGAACTAGAAAGCAAGCAAATATCAGCCTTACCAGTCAAAGAAAAATGCTGACATTTATAAAGCAAAAAGAAAAATTGCACTAATGGGGCTGAGCCATGAAGATTACTCCTGTGAACCTTAGATGAAGACTCCTAACACTGTGCCAGAGGGTCAGGTAGTCTCGCTGCAGGGTTTGTGTTGTACATAAACCAGCTCCTTATCACTTATCACCAAGAAGCCTCACCAGCCGAAGCATTAGCTTCTAATTACCTTCATACCAAGCCTTTACACTGGAGACTTCATATTTCAGATAAGATTTGCTTCCCAGGAGAATATAAACAGACATGGGCAGCTTTTCCCTTTCCATGTTTTCAGAAGATAGAGTGTGATGAAGTTTCTAGTTGCCACACAAAGCCCACTCGCCTCCTTCAGGTCTCAGAAGCACACACATGCACACACGTGTGCACACAGCTACACAAACACATGCATCTTGGAGACCTTTTGCAGCAGGCGAGTATCAAGCTTCACTATTTGTGCAGATAGGTCAGCTGGGAATATCAGCTTCCTAAGAGTATCTCGGTTGCTTACTTTAAAGCTGTGATTAATAAGAACGGACAAGTTCAACAAAGTGTCACTGATAAATATAAGCACTCTTCATTTCTGGCCGCAGCAAGGACTGTAGTTGAATAGTGCACAGCTTTCATCAAAGTGGGAAAAAATCCAAGCTAACTTAATTAAGCTTAAGTGAGGCTTTACCTTGATTTTGCTTCAAAGCAAACATTCATTTATAGATGTGTTCCTTGTTATTAGAACTTCATTAGAGTTCTTACAGAGAGACAGCTTCATACCAGTTCATATCCACTGCTCCCTCCCCCCACCCCCCGCCCCCGTTCCTCCTTACAGAAACTGAGATGAGTCAGAAAGTTTTCTCACAGAACCAGGAGACTCAGTGGCTGAGGCAAAGGGCATTTTCGAGGTCTTTGTAGATGGATCCCTCCTGCTTCCAAGTCTGGCCCCCTTTCCACATCCCTGCTTCCCTCATGGGGCTAGTTCCTGTCTTCTGCTTGGTGTGCACACACTTGTGGGAGCTCACTTTGGTCCCTGTCTTCATACCTTTTTTGCCTATTTACTCTTAGTTCCTGAAATTTGGTTTTGTGTCCTTTACCCATCATGAAAATGGCTTCTTCAAAGTCATTGGTCTTCTCCCGGTCATCAGTCTTGAACCTCACATCCAGCTCAGAAATCTCATGTACCTGGTCAGTGTTTTATCTTAAAATTATCTCTTCTGTTGGCTTTCCCTCTTTTATGTTTTGTTAAATATAATATTTATGAAAAGTGTATTAATTACTTTTTAAAATGTGTAACAAAGTAGCTGACAGGAACAACTAAAGGGGGAAGGATTTATCCTGGCTCCATTACCAGTATAGTCCATTATGGTGGGAAGAATGTGGCAAGAATGGCTTGGACCATGGCAGCAGGAGTTTGTAGCAGGGCTCATTCATATGGCTGCGATAGGAAGTACAGAGCTCAGGCTAAAAGCAGAAGCAGATACCACCTTCAGCACCCCATTCTGGAGCACACCCAGCCCCACAAACCCATTCTCACTAGCGAGGTCCTATGTTTGAAAGGTAGCACAGTCGCCCAACCCAGCACCACTGGCTGGAGACCAGTCTTTCAAATAAGGAGCCTATAGGGACCTCTCAGACTCCCTGTACAAGTGACCACTTTAGCACTCCGGTGAGCACCAGTGCTCAGGGGCTGATGGTTTCAGATCATTTGGTTTCTAGTCAAACTTTCATTTCTTTGCTAGTGATATTTCTGTGTCTCGCCTTCATGCATTCTCTTGTTGGGTGGGCACTTTAGTCTTCATGTATTTACTGAAAGCTTACTGAGTGCCAGACTCCCATGAGAGTGCAGGGAATTTCAACAGAAATGATAGGCCTACTTCTATTAAGATAATTAAATAGTGGACACGTAGTGCTTATAATTCTGTACTCCAGAAATTGAGGCCAGAGGATAGTGAGTCCAAGGCCAACCTGAGCTACAAAAAAAAAAAAAAAAAAAAAAAAGGCTCATGTCAAAGCCCATTACAGATTATAGTAAGAACACCAAGATGGAAGATAAGAGGATGAGTTGAGAAGGAATAGTTACTTCCATATCAAAGGAAAAGATGGCATTTAAATGGAAAACTCTTTGGTATAACTGGAAAGTAGAAAGAACCAAAGTTCTTTCTGGCATTTCTATCAGAGCACCAAGCTCTGGGTCTGAAGTACTGTGCATTTGAGAGAACCAGAGACCCCAGGGAGCCAGGGAGGGAGACTAGTGGCAAGAACCAGTTCAAGCAGGACCTTCGTAGGGCAGAATCAGCTCCTATGCCTAAGTGAATTTGAAAGACATTAGCTGAGTTTCTAAAGTGAGACTTATATGATAGTATAGGTCACCTCATCCATCAGACTCTCATTGTGATGCAGCTAATGAGGAGAAATCTGGAGATTTGTAAAGTTCTTCTTTCTCTACATTCTGTCTGGGCAATTCCCAGCCCTCACCCCCACTGCTATTTCTGTTACCAGAACCAATGGTCACTCAAGTAAAGAGTGTAAAATACCCCAAACTCATCTTGAATCCTTCCTTGATGGTCATGCTCCCCATCAGATTAACTGCCAGTTCCTACAGATTCTTCCCTGAAGCATCATCTGTCCTGACTTTCCATACACTCAGGCTTTCGTTTCTCCCCCTGATAGTCCATTCTATATACTGACAGTAGATTGACTCTAAATATATCATGGTCATGTTAATCCTGGTTGAAACCCTTTCTGGTTCCATCCAGATACCAGTTACTCCTGCTAGACTGAGCCTTCCACAGTCAGCTTATCTATTCCAGCCTCACTGTCTACTAATCCATGCTTAACCTGTTGGAACCGGGTTCCATCCAATTTCCATGGCCTCTTGCTACCTGAGCCCTTTCCACGTACAAAATCTTTTCCAGCTCATTGTGTACCTAGATCCTTAGACTCAGACAATTCCAGTGACTCAATACACATCTTTCTGGCTTTTTTCATCTTACCCTTTCAACAACTGTGCTGAGTTGTACTATTCATGCTGAATTCAGTGAAATGAAATGAATCAAGCTTTGGCTTTGTTATTTTTACCTCAAGTCTCAATACACTATTTAAGTTGTTATATTAGATATGATGAAGCTAGCTTGCATTAACCTAGATTCTCAAATAATTAATTAGCATTACTTATCCAGTTCCAATCTAATCAGAAAAAAAATTTCCTTCTTCCACTTCAAAGCAATGTAGAACATATTCTCTTCAACTTATTTGGGTTCTTATATTTCACACCAATAAAAATTGATTTGGGTTTATAAAATTTAAGACCTTTACTCCTTGGCAGTCTTAAAGATTTACTCCATTAGTATGTTTGAGGTATCATTATGATATAATTTTCATAGATCATGATGTTTTTGTTAGACACACACTATGTTGAATATAATGACACACCCACTATTATATACAAATCTTTATATAATCAAGCTTCTGATATCAGGCATTGATCTCAGTGTGGAAGCATACAACTTCAAAACTTCCAAGATCATTTAACAAGGGAGACACTTGCAGGACAAGGGAATGCAGACATTTCTTACATGATGTATTTCTGCTCCTCTAAAATGTGAAAAATGGCCATCTGTCAACTGTAGGTTAGTGCATCTACCCTTGCCTTGTACTCAGAGGTCCTCTGCAGCCTGACTGAAGTCTCACATCTGACCAGTCTTTTGGGATACAGAGCCTCTCTAGTTTCAACAAGCTGACTTAGCTTGCCGCAGTCCTTTCCCAACTTGAATTTTTTGTTCACTCTGCCATATGTATGGCAAGGCAGAGTCACTTTCTCTTTTCTGTGTTCACTTTTGTACTTGGTCCTCCTCACTTTATCTAGTCCCAGGTCAAACTGCATTTACCCAGAAAACCTCTTCTGCCTGTTCCAGCTTGTACTGGCCTCTGCTTCTCCAGACTTCCATAGCACTGTGACTTGGGAATGAATCACATAGCCCTGGGTGGCTTTTTTTTTTCCTAATCACTATCTGCTGTCGTCTAAACCTTGTCATTTTACTTTTCATACAGCTATTTGACAGACATAAAAAACGGTTGTTTTAAGTGGCTCAGGACAAGAAGCAAACTTTGTGTTACTTGGCATATCCCTTAGATAGTACCTTCTTCCTTACCTTCTTCCTTAGAATTCAAGAAACTATACCTTCAGCAATACAGAGCCTTTAGTTAGTGGACTTTAGTTAAATAAAGAGAAACCAAGACGGTATCTTTAAGATAGTTCTTGTCCTAATAGCATCAGTCATCACAGAAACTAAAAGAATGATTGCCACATTGTGTGCTGTCAATATTGAAGCATGCTTGATTGCCTAAAACTTCACTGGACTTTAACATTACCATCCAGGGAGCCTAGTCTCATAAGAATTTATGTAACAGAATCCAATGAGTGATGAAAAGCTCTCATTTCACCAGTCCTTTGTACCATTAAAGATGGATCATCTATCCTTAGCAACAGGACCTACTTGGGTTACCAGTCCCTTTGGTGTGCTAGTCATCTCAAATGAGGCATTCCCAGGAAATGACATTCTGCTCTGTGCCCACTCACTCATTAAAGGCACTAGGAAGAGAACATGTGAAGAGCACAGGACTGTAACTGAGTTTTGAAGACTACCATCTGGGAATCTGTTGTAACCAGTATGCAAATGATGTTTCCTGTTTAAAAAACAAGCTGAGATGTGAGAGTCGCACAGGCAGCTCAAGTAGTGACTAGAGAGATGCTTAGGCAGTACTTCTCCCAGGCATCCTTGGAGGACTGTGAGGAGGAAGGCCTAGAGGCAGCCATGGCTGCTTGAGTTTCTGTTTCCTGGGGCTGGAGAAATGGCTCAGCGGATAAGAGCACTGGCTACTCTTCCAGAGGTCCTGAGTTCAATCCCCAGCAACCACACTGTAATGGGATTTGATTCCCTCCTGGTATGTGTGAAGACAAAGCACTCATATACAGATAGATAGATAGATAGATAGATAGATAGATAGATAGATAGATAGATAGATAGATAGATAATTTAAAGAAGAAGACGAGGAGGAAGAGTTTCTGTTTCCCACCTCCTTCCCGTGCCTCCCTTGCATTAGCTACCGTCCTTCTTAGCCTGAATCATTTCTCAACCTGATTCCACATTGCCCATTACGTTTCTCTCCACCACTAACCTCATGCCTTCCCCCGTCGTTCTTTTCTCTCTCAAATTGTCTTACATCTCACTCAGAACTGCCTGGAAACATACCAATTAGCTGTGTCAGGGTGATTCACATCCATAAAGGCAAGTATGTGGCCCACACCTTATCTAACAGGCAGAAGTAGGGAGATCTGTAAGTGTGAGCCCAGCCTGGTCCACGCTTTGAGTTCCAGGACAGCCAGGGCTACACAGAAAAACCCTGTCTTGAAAAGGAAATCCATAAATAAAATATTACCTATTCCTGTATTACATAAGACTGAGGTGTAAATGACAGTGACCCCAAAGAATGTAGAGATACTTAAGACCAATTGCTTATTTACTCTTTCATGACAGCTTAGCATTCATTTAAAGGCATTTGGGAAAAGTCGTCTGTTCTAGTCAGTGAGCAAAGAGGAGTTGGAAATATGAAATGAGAAAAGTAGAGAGAAAAAAATGTGGGTTTTCCATAATTTCGTTAAATTAGTCGTGGAACACACACACACAGAAGTTTTTAGTCAGGCAGGCACTGTGCTAGGCACACTATGCAGAGTTGATGGCTTTAGTCAGAGTGTGTTAACGAACGTTGAATATAACAAAAGACCAAGAGAAACAGAGTAAAGTTCCAAACCAAGCCTGTGGCCATAGATGAGGTTTCCAAAAGGGCCTGTATCTGGAAGTGGTTTGTGGTGGTAAACACCACTTTTAGTGCATTCTGAATATGAAAGTTAAACAAAGATGCCTTGAGCACACTGAGATGTAAGCAACTGATGTTCTATTTGGAAAAGGCCAGATGATTGCACATTCGCTATTACAGCCAAAGTGGGAATGTCTGCTCAGGGAAGCTTTCAAGAAAGGGTTCATAAATAGGAATATTTGAAATATAACTATCAAATTACCTTAACATTTATACCTACTTTTGGTTTTGCCCACCTTACACATAAAAAAAGAGACTTTCCAAAGGAAGAGGTAGAAGAAACCCTATTGTTTGAGACATTAAAAAGCAGATGCCCCAGAGCCCCAAGAGATAGCCATATAGGATCCATCCATCTAGTGGAAAGCAAAGGGGCCAAGCTACTGATGTTAAGTGTGGTTCACATCTCTAGCTTGGCAAAGGTATGAAAATGAAGATTTACATTCATTGGCCTTCTCCCTAATTTCTTTCTTTTTTTTTTTTTTTTTTTTTTTTGGACTGGAATTTTTTTTAAATTTATATATATATATATATATATATTTTAATTCAGTATTTTATTTATTTACATTTCAGATGTCATCCCCTTCCCCATTCTCCCCACCCATTAATCCCCTATTCCATCCTTCCTCCTCCTTCTTTGCCTTTATACTGTTTAAATTACATGCAAGTATTAAGGTCAGTTCTGGTTGAGGAACTAGCAATACAATAGATGCAAATAGTCCAGGAACAAGGAAGACAATAAACCCAGATAATCAAAGAACATGCATGACAATAAGCAGAGTCCTGTGATCACTCCTATGATCACTATTTCTAAGGGCTTATCAGGATGATCAAAATGTCTGAGCATACTTCCCTGTCCTAGTCCAAAGTCATTTTCGTTCCTGAAGCCTACTTCTTTGTTCTAACTTAAGATTTAGATTTCTGCCTAAAATTACTTATTTGTTCTAGCTTAGGATTTAGATTTCTTCCTGAAATTACTTCTTTGTTCCAGCCCAATGTCAGATTCCTGCCTGCAGTCCATTTCCTTGTCCTTGGCCTATGTCAGATTCCTGCCAGGCAGCCCCAAAAGCTCTCCACATCTCCCGCTTTTTATTGCATAAACCAGACTGAGTCTGTCTTAGGTCGTTCTGACAAGAAAGCCTTCCTTACCTGTTGTGGAATATGCATTATCATAAGCAATGCTTATGACTTATGTCTTAGGTTGGTATGGCTCTGTGCAGAATCTTACCCATCCTTGGCTTGCTAGCCTGTTAAATTAATAACTCTGTATGGTGGTCCATTGTCAGTTTCAAGTCATGTACTTTGGCTGCCAGCCTGTTGATGTAGTTAGAGATAAGCTTTAACATGATGGGCAGGAATAAGAGTATTCCCAGGACAAGAAGGGCTAGCCTGATCAAGCTATATATGCCATTCCTGAGGTTTGACTAAATGGAAATATTGACCTCAGGCCATGGATAATTTTATTGGCATTATCTGCAGCATCAAAGCTCAATAGAGCAGCATTTTTTAAATTCATAATCTCTCTTATGCTGAGTGGTGTGTTTACTTCACTGTTCTTCTAGCTCTGTATACCATCAGCGTGTGAAGTTTCTACCTACCTCTGAGGAGCTGTGTATGCCCTGTTCTGGAGGCTTCCCTCCATGATGGTTCTGCATTTGCTACTGCTAGAGCCCCAAGGATTTTACAGCTGTGTCAGGTTTCTTGGCTTTAGAACACTACTTGAGGTTATAGGTGTTTGTACAAACTTGAGGTTGTGATTTCCCACAGAAACCTCAACACTCTCCAGAGACCTGGAAGACAGAAAGCTTCCTGGTGGCTTTCCTGGAGTGGTGTAGGTCTCATTTGCAGCTCTCTGTTTCTCTCGGGCTCAGAGTTTTGTCTCAAACATTTAAATTGCAGCCTCTAATCCACCCTGCATAGTCAATCTGTCATTTTGGGAAAGCAGAAAAAGACAGGTTTGTTTCAGTTTGGCCATTGACCAGATTGCTGCTAAAGGTTACATTCTTCACCGTGAGTAATTGATTGATTACTACAGAAACTCTGCAGTAGAGATTTAATTATAATCATGTGATTTATAAACGTTAACTTAAGTTAGATAAACAAAATTTTGCATGTTTACCATAGGCAAGACTCCATGCTAGGTCTGTCTGTCCTTTCTGAGCACTGATGATATTTATTTCTTAATTATTTCTTGACAACAAGAAATACTTGTTAAATTTATGATGAAAGATCTTAATAAATCTGTTAGCTTTATGAAATAAGTTATCTTAAGTGGCTTCTTGATACAGTTTAGGGTACAAATGATGTTTTTGTTATACAAAGGTTTACTGAAAAAACTATAGTAATGTAGAGACACATCTTGATCTGCATGCAGGTTTTAGTTTTATACACTCAGAATAATGCATATCTGCATTTGAAGTCTCATTTCATCAGATTAATGTGGTGATTTGGGGATATGTTATAAAAATGAAGTTGTCAGTTCAATCAACTGAAGTCCTAATTAAATAACTTATTTTATTTCTTGTGCCAATCAATCTTTGTCTTCCAGAAAATCAAACCCATTGTTTTAAACTATTTATTTCTAGAACTCACATGACATAAACATTATGTGACAGAAGTTGTTTAGTATCAAGAGAGAAAATATCATCTCAGAGAAATGTGTCATCTGGGGCTAGGAAAAAGAAAAACCACACAAAGTAATTTTATTTGTATCATGGCTTCTTCACTGTTGGCTACATCTGTGACAGTCAATTTTATATTAAATAATAACAATATTTGTTTATGCTTGAATGTATACTGTAGTAAATACAGTTTTTTACTCAGCATATGCTTGTTTGGAAAGACTGTTGAGTTCATGATACACTTAATGGCCAGTTATAAAGAAACATTGATATTTCATGTCTAAGAACATTCAGCTGCCACTTGCTGTCAAAATTCAGTGTCAGAATTTTCATTTTACCCTAAAATCTTGGAAAAGTGAAGTTTTGGAAGATCAAAAATAACCAAATACAATTTCATTTAATTTGAACTAGTAGAAGCAGATGTTAGCATCAGTCACAGGCTATAGGAAGTCATGGTATTATATGATAGTATTGAAATAAGTGAGCTATGGAGACAATTATCTGTTTGCTGCAGTTATTTCAGGGCTACAGTCTCATTTTCTTTATTTTATATGCATTGGTGTTTTACCTGCATGTATATTGTGTGAGAACATCAGATCTTGAAGTCACAGACGCTTGTGAGCCTCCACGTGGGTGTTAGGATTTGAACTCTGGTCCTCTGGAAGAGCAGTCAGTGCCTTAACCACTGAGCTATCTCTCTAGCCCCTACAGCCTCATTTTCAAGGACTAATACAATACAAATATTAAGATGCTTTGTTTTATTGAAGTGATACACTTTATGTAGATCTTAACCTGCTGGCATCTACTGTAAGAAAGCTACTGCACATGTTGACTCTTTTGATCAATGAAATGCATCTATTTCTATGATTTTTTTGTTTCAGTATATGAAAATGCTTGTGAGACAAGCTCCTGCTGAGTTTCAGTCCCTATGGCATCAATGCTATGAGTGCACATTGTCAGTTGTTTAAACACTGTTGAATCCGCTGTGGGTTGGCAAGAAGCATCTGGGAGCCAGACTTTTCCTGTGGACATGTGCCAAGTCCTATATTGTATTTCCTCACTGCACTGGACTATATTGAGATAATTTTTCTTCTTGACTTTTTTAATCCAGAAATTGTTGTCCAATGCTAAGTAAAGGGCCTTGTGGTAAAACCATTTTTAACAAAGCTACCTGAATTCTATAACCACTGGCTGATAACTACTTTTCTTTAGACAGAATGGGAGAAACTTAAGTGCTATAATTAGCATTTGAACAGTCAGCATTATTCTCCTAGGTGGACTAAGAAGATCAAAAGAGTTTATATTGTCATTTTATTATTGTCTTTAAATTGATGATTTATTCTAAGCAATGACAATAAACATTGAATGGTTTTCTAAATATGATATTTGGGCAGGCCATTAAATTTACATATTTGATTACATTATTTAATTAGATGGAAATAAAGCCCTAAATTGTACCTTAATATAGTGTACATAATTATAGCATAACATTTTATCAAGTAAAAGTACCAGGATTGGTTTATTAAATGTCATACTTACATTAACAAATAGTCTATAAACAGTTATGATCTGAGGATGAGAAACCAAGAGTGCTTTCTCATACCGGAAAGCAGGCAAAGAGTTAGTTTTGCAGCCATGGCACTATTTAGCCTTGGTCCCTAAAATGGCAGATATTTGTCCTTGCAGGGTGGGAAGTTGAAATTTACTCAATTTCCTACTCTGAAATGCTGTGTGTGACCTTGGGGAAAAAATCAGCTACAGCTTGCCTGTCATGTACATTAAAAATGCCTTGGCTCTTTTACATAAAACGTTTTGTTTATGTTGGATTTATTTCTGGAATCCAAGGACGAGGAACTTTCCAATGAGAGTTTAGGGAGCCAAACCCGAACAAGGGTTTTATTTTTTAAGCTCAGACTTACCCTATATGCTTGGAAGAATATCAAATACTGTTTTGCTGAAGACCTCCCTCAGATGAGCTTTGTGTATCTCATCCCCTTTCCTCCCATGGTTCTTCCTTGCTTCTTTGGGGAGCCCCATTCTACAGAAATGCTGTGGTTTCATTATAAAATACTGTATAACAAATTCATCTCTATGCCAAGAAAATACCTCTTACCTTAAAATTGGAAGCTCCTTAAATTGCCACTCTGAACATCTCTGCGCACCCCCTCATAGATCCATGGAAATCTGTATTTGGGAAGTACTGTTCTTTTTTTATGTCTTACTGCAGTTGAGTGTGGAGCTAGAGCTCTCCTCTTCAGGGCTGATGAGTCTCCCTGAACTCCTGGCTACTCTGGAAGCTGCTCTTGGCTCTGCCTGCTTTGGGGCCCCTTCCTCTGTCTTTCATCATATTCAGTCTCTGGGAGGGAGGTGATGGACGCGATTTTTCCATTTGCAAGCTGCTTTCCAACAGAAAGAAAAATGTAAGGGGCAAATGCCAAGCCTTCCATTTTCCGTGGCCATTACAAAATTGACTCTTCTGTTGTTCAGCAGCAGACACTATCTTCAGGAAGGATATTTTATTCCAGACTGTCAGTTAGCCATGTTATTTTGTCACTGAAGAGTGTTAAAAACAAGAGTATATGTCAATACGACATTGTGAGATTATCTTTCTTATAAGTTCCATGTGATGTCAGGAAGTTAAAATTCGGGTTCGTTAATTAGCACGTGTATGAACAAGTGGTATTATGGAGTGTTATTCTGACTTACACTGGTGGGAAGAGCTCAGGCTCTGAAACAGACTGCCCAGGTTCAATCTGGCCTCCTTGCCGCTGTATTTACTGCACTGGTCACTGACAAGCTTCCATGCCTCTGTTTCTTCATCCGGAAATGGGACTAATGTGCCTCTGCCTCAGGGTTTTGAGGACTGAGTGAGATTTAAGTGTGTGAAGTGCCTAGTGGTCTTCATACAGTCAGCCCTCAGATTGTGATCACAGTGACCACTGCTGTGAATCTGCTGTGCAGTATACAGCGTGTTGGGCCCTTTACCTCATTCTGTCCTCAGAGTAATTCCTACAGTACACGTTATCATTTTTGTTTCAAGGTGATAAAATTGAAGTTGATCAAGTTTGCCTTGGGTGAGTTGGAAAGCTAGTGAAAGGGCGTGACCTCTGGAGCAGGACCTTCATTTGCATTTTGCATGTTTCCATTGGCTCTCTTGAGAGGATAAGTGAGATAAATCCTGCTTTAATAACTTTACTATAGTTGATTTTACTTTGCTGCTGTTTGGTGAGGGCATGCCATGTTTTCAAATTTAAAAGGTAAATAATATTGGAAGATATAAAGTTATGGTTAACTTGCATTCACTTGATAATAGAACACTGAAGTTTGGGGTTTGCTTTGTTTTGAGATAGGGTCTTACACAAGGATGATCTCGAACTTGTCATCCTCCTGCCTTTTCACCTCCTAAGATCTGAGATTAGGGGAATACACCAGCATGTCTACTTTTGGAGTATTGGACCTGAATGTAAGGCTTCATGCATGCTAAGCTGGGCTGCCGATGCTGGAACAGCCTTGTAAAGTCATATGTAAGGAGATACAGCGTAGATAACAGGCTCTTAAATGTTGTGCCTTGACCAGCATCGTGGGCTGGCAACTTGCAGGTCCAGAGATTCCCCAAATCTAGTGAAATAGAATCTTTATGTGTGGGCTGTAGCCTCTGAATTTTTAACAAGACCCATAGGTATTTCTGATACCTGTTGAAGTATTAAGAGCCAATGCCCTGGGCAAACAATGCATCTAGATGATAAGCAAGAATGTTCATGTGGCTCATGACTGTGAAGCTATGTATTACAGTGAAAATGTACAATAATAATGGAAAAGTGCAAGTGGTACTATTTGTTTAGAATTGTTTTATAAATATATAATATTCACTACTGAAGTACTGTTCTTTCTATTCCTTGGAATAAGGCTTTCTAGGCACCTGGAACCTTTATAGTTGGAGCTAACTAAGCCCAAAGACCTGAGGGGCTGAGAGTGACTCTGGCCCCCATGAGGATGGCTCATTGTTTTTAGCATCAACAACACTTGGGACCTTCAACCAAAAGGAGTGATACAAAGAATACTTTGTATTTAGGAGTAACAGTGACTAGTGATATTGGCTTAGTTAGTAGATCAAGCATTTGACATGTACATTGAAGATCAAAGTTTGGGTCCCAAGAATCCATGTAAAGTCACATGTGGTATCATGTATCCACTATCCCAATACCCATTTCTGCAAAATAGGAGGCGGAGACAGGAGAATTCCCAGGAGATTGCGTGGTTTAAACAGCAACGAACAAGAGACTCTACACCCCAAGTTTCCCTTTGACCTCCCTGCACCAATACCTGCTTACACGTACTGTCTCTCACCACACACACACACACATGCATGCACATGTACACACGCACACACAAATAAAAACCAATGCAGGGGGAAGATAAAATGATAAATACTTATACTGTCATTTGTTCCTTCTTCAGGTAAAGGCTACAAGTGAAAGTAACATTGAAAATGAGTGGGGCTGAAGGGTACAGGGCATCAGTAGGGACGCTGTTCAGCTTTATCCACAACTTCGCTTGTGGAGAGGGAAGTGGACAAGAGTGGCTGTCATGGTAGCTGTGGTAACCAGAGGGCAGGGTGAGCAGCAGCTCCATGTACTGATGGGCTTCAGAAGGCAGATTCCAAAACTACAGAGAAACGATAGGCAAAGAATGCATGCTATTAAAGCCTGTAAGTATTTTAAACTACCGTTGAGATTTTAATTACAAGCCATCTCAATGAGGAAAAATGGTACATGCTATTACATAGTTTTTATTATATCTTTGTTTCTGGACTTAGGACAATAGCTCAGAGAAATCAGTTCAGCTTCTGTGTTATTTATTCCTTTCCTGTCAGAATTAGCCTCTGACTGCTAATATTAGCAAGCAGTAACAGAAGCTCAAGTGGAACACCTAGCTAGCCAGATCCATTTAACTTTGATTCAGCAAACATTCTTAGAAACCGTTTCATTCCACCCCCTGTGCTGGTCCATGGTAATACAAGGAAGCTCTTGGGAGGTCATGCCTGCAGGAAGGTCGGCTAGGAAACAAAGTTCGCTGTGAGCAGGATACAAATGTAGGTCTCAATGCATCCTGGAGCACACAGGGAACCTGGCTAGTTGCCTGCGGGGTATGGGGAAAGTTTCTTGGTTGTGGGATCAATCGAGCCATATCTTCACAATCAGTAGGACTTATATTTGGCTTCTGGCCCAGGTAAAACTACATCATAAGAGGACTCGAAGTCGCTGAACTGCCTGTGTGGAGTTAACTGTGAAGAGTGAGAGAGAAGTGAGAAGCATATGGGGTCTCATAATAAAACTTTGGACTTCTTTAGAGATTAGGAGTGTTTGCCATTGGGTTTGAGAAGCTATGTGACAGCCTATTGGTGAGTAAGCTTGGGGGCCGAGCTCCTCAGGAGCGTCTCTCAGTGCTGGGTCCTGTCAGCGGCCTACAGTGCTGGTTAAAGCTTCTAACATTCTAGGATTTGCTTGAAAGCTTAAATTTTATCATTGGAAATAAATGCTGTCATTTGTTTTCCCCAAAAATTCATTTTATTCCTAAGACAGCATCTGCCTGATTCTCAGGCCTAGGTAACTAGTCTGTCAGTCGTCAGGTCTCTTACTCAGTATCCATGAAACAGAGCAAACAGCCAGGCTGTAGTATGTAAGCCCTGCATTCAAAAGTCTGCTTTTTAATAGAAATTATTGTAGGCACTTGAAAATCAAATGAGATAGCCATATTATAGTTAAATGATCTAATCACTAACTTAATTATTGAATAGGTGATTTTCTTTTTTACCTAATGAGTACACTGTAGCTGTCTTCAGACACACCAGAAGAGGGCATCAGATCCCATTACAGATGGTTGTGAGCCACCATGTGGTTGCTGGAAATTGAACTCAGGACCTCTGGAAGAGTGGTCAGTGCTCTTAACCACTGAGCCATCTCTCCAGCCCTTACCTAATGAAATTTAAACAATCTACATTGACAATTTATTTTCTAAAAACGAGATTAAAATAATTTATAAGTAACATACACATTTAGGAGAAGAAATATATGGGCATAGTGAAATAACATGTGCATTTGAGATATTTTTGATAAAAAGTCGTTTTAAAGAGAAAACCTTACTAAAGAAAATATGGCCTATAAGGTATAAATAGTGGTTAAATCAGTATAGTTTTTAAAAATTATTTTTTAACTTATTGCCATTTTTCTATTTTTTAGCAATGTATAGATAATGTTTTTTATACTTAGAATAATAAGAAAAAGTTAATTTCCATTAAAAAGGAATTGTAATTATGTCATAAATGTAGAACCAAAATAAACCTTTTATAACAGAAATCACTTAATTTGACTTTCTTAGGTAAAAAAATTTTAGCACTAAATTTTTAACAGATTTGTAAGCCAGCAAAGAGTCTTTTTATTACACCAGGGTCCATGTTTCGTAAAGCTCTCATCCAGAGAACTGGGGGGGAGGTCACACTTGACCCAGTTTCCTGGAGAGCTCACTGTGACTCTGCCATTCCTGTCATCTTAACTGTCTGTTCATTTTGAACTTTAAGACTAAACATAGGCACCTGCGTATATCTTTATAAAACTCATATGGTTTTAATTTTGCTTTATTTCTTAATGTAGAATTGCTAGTTTTATTCTTTTATTATTTTTTGTCTGGTTTATCGAGAATTTTATGAGTACTATGTTTATATCATTTCCTCCTTTTCCTCCTTCCACCTTCTCCTGTGCCCCCTCTACTCCTCAAAGTCACCGCCTTTAATTCTTTAAGTACTATCGGTACACACACACACACACACACACACACACACACACACACACGAATTTATAAGTATAACCTGCTGCGTTCATTTAGGGTTGATCATTTGTATATTGTTAGGGCTGACTGCTGGGACTGGATCCCCTATGAGGGCTCATTGCTGGAGACAACTGGCTCTCCCTTTCTCGGCAGCCATTGTTTGCCTGGAGCTCTTGAAGTTCATGTGGAGCCCTGTGAGATTCCCCTGCCCATTTTGGCAAAAACATATAATGTTACTGCTTTAATATATGTTGGCCAGCTAAACAGAAAAATCTTTTTGAAGTATCATACTTATATTTCCAATGTTTGGATCTATAAGCATTTCTGGACCTCACCCTCATTGTAAACCTTTGTATCCCTGTATATGTCCTTTTGATTATCTTTTTTTTTTTTTTTTAACAACCTTTTCTCTGGCCTTCATACCTTACCACAGAGCTGGAGAGAGACCACGAGGCAAGGTGTCATGTGGATAGCCCCTCCCCATATGGATAGTCCCTTCCATGTAGATAGCCCCTCCCATGTGGATAGCTCCTCACCACTGTTGCTCCCATGTTTTACATCACAACATAGGGCTAACATTTTGTGTCTTCAGTCCCCACATGCCGTACATACATCTATTCCAGGATGGACACTTTGCTTACAGTGCCCTAGAGCCTATGCTCTTGATGTTCAGGTTAGCTCATGGCACCAACATGGGGGTGATTCTTTCAGATACTGTGTATAGAAAGACTAATCTCTACCATTTCCATGTAAACATGTTTCCCTTACTAAATATAAAGAAGAAAAGAAGTTTGCTGACTTGAAGACAAATCTGTTTTCAGTTATGACTTACATTAAACACTATACCAAATTTTGGATTCTATGTTAGGGATGTTTTGAGGGTGTGAAAAGCTGGAGCTGAAGACAGAGCTAGGGAAACAGGAAAGACAAAGCGACACACAGTTAGCATTACAAATTGTTATTCTGCTTCCAGGACCACAGTAAAAAAGGTGGTTTTGATACAGTGCCTGATTGTGGAGAGCCTGGCCATCTGTGTTAAAATGTCTTTGATGTCCTTAAACAGCAAATACTTCGAGAATAGTCCAGCTATAAAGTAAAGGGTTTGTGTGTATATTTGTGTGTATGTGTGCACATGTGCACATGTAAATGTTTGAATCCATGGCCTTGTACTTGCAGTTATTGAACAATACCCTCAGCAAGTTTAAATGTTAGTGACAGTCAAAGAAGAGGCACCAAGGCTTCCTAGCATATGCGTGAAGTTTGACCCTCCCTCACGTATGACCTAGCTGGATGCCTCCTGAGTACGTCACTCATGCTCCACAAGTCTCATTGTTTGCATGTGTAAAATAATGAGGATATAAGTGCCTAGTATTGCCTCCTAGAAATACTGGAGCATTTACCTACATAATGGATTTAAACATGGGTACTATGGGTAGTGTGGTTGCTTAAGCAAAAACTACTGTTCTTGAGAAAAATACATGATTACATAATCAAGTGAAGCCGTGAGAAACATAATTATGTGTGAATCAAATAAGTTTCTTGTGCTGCCTACCTTTCCCTGGAAGAGACTGGAGAGTCAGCCATTGGCTCCTGAACTCACTCACCTTGCCTGGGTGCTAACCAAGTATCTGTGGCCTTTCTCAAGCATGGTGTTTTAAGCAGTTTTCGTTTTGATTGTTTATCCCAAAAGTAGGAACATTATCGAGCTAGAGACAGCAGTATTGCATATACCACATAGCTGCACAGATTTCTGATCCTTATAATACTAATCCATTTGCTAGGAATTAGATCAATGTCCAAATTGAATAGATTAATATAAATGAGAGGGGATATCTCAGCTTTTTGACCCTAAGTGTTTCTCCGTTTCTCAACATGGATTTTCCTGAAAAGATTGGAAAGACTTGACTTCATCTTATCCTTGCTCAACTCAAGAAGGAGGCCAAGCCCCATTAAAAAGAAGTAGCTGCAGTTAGGCTCAGGATTGTGTAGGTCAGATGGCCTCTGGAAGGCTCATATTTCTGACAGGGTTCAAAGTCGAGAGCTCTCCTGACCACCAGACATTGCTAGAAGACACTGATTAGCAGGTGCTGCCTGTATCTGATTACCTCAGCCCTTAGCTGCTTCATTTTCGTCTTGTCTGATCACAAAACAATCTCTGGATGATCCTTCTAACACCGTGTGATTGGAATAATAACTTGGCGTGTCGGAGAGTCTTGTGCTGCAGCTGAGAGGCATGTAAATACAAGCTGCTTATTTGCAAGAAGCTTCCAGATTTGCAATATGATTGCTATGGAAACCACATAATGAAAACCCTATAACCATCTGTGTGGTTTGATGGATTTTATGCAGAGCTGAGCTGGTTTTGTTTACTGTTATTAAAATGTTGAATGGAATATATTAACCCACAAACATTGACTATTTGAGGTATTAATTAGTATTATATAATGACATTATGTCTCAGTATGAAAATAAAATATGTTTAATAATAAATCTAAGTAAAATGACATATGAATGTATGTATTTCTAATATGAGTAAAGGTAATTATTGCCTAAAATTTTGCTTATTTGTTCTTCTGCAGCTTTTAGTTAGGGCTATGGAGAGTTTTGCACTGTTAATAAATGAAGGTAGGACTTGCATGGTTTTTGGATCCATTTTTTTTTTCACAGTATTTAGTCAACACCGTCCCTTGTGCCAGGCTCTAGTCAATATTCATTGTGAATATTATCCTCTAAAATTAAAAACAAACAAAATTTGAGTTTGTCTTTTACGTGGAAGCTATTTGTATTGTTAGGCCAAGAAGAATGAACTGTTGAATATTACTTGGAACACTTGATGGATGGGTTGCATAAGGTTTTCACCTAAAATGTCAGTGTAGCTTTGAAATGCAAACAGACAACACCTGTGTGCAAGACCCGCCTCACAGAGACTTCGGTCTGCATGCTTTACTTAAATATCAGTGCTCAAATATTTTGTCATTTTTCTGATGATTTAATAATACATTTCATAGAGGCAAAGTTTTCTCACACCAGTATAATCCTTAGCATATACTATAGATATTTTAATAAACTAAAAATAAATTTGAGATAATAAATTCTTTGAAATTTATTGTTAACTTTGCCAAGAACATTTTCTATTTAATTATTACAATTATTTTTATGGTATTATGATGATAACATTGTATGATGAGTCTAAATCCTAGTTTCTTCTTAAAAGCCAAAAATAGCACTGACTACCTAGCTGTGGCTAGCCTATGCTAAGGACAAGCACTCCTGTAGTGTTTACCCCCATACTGCATTTAAGACCAGCTGGAGAGAGAGTGGGTACAAAGAGAAAGATAAGGCAAGCTCTGTCTTTCACCTTAAAAAATAAATGAGTTGAAGAAAGCGTAGATGGGATTAACTGTAAATTCTGCCTTTAGAGTTTATGGGCGAGTACCCCATAAACAACCCGCTTGTGATAAGTAGTCCTTGAGATTCGGCCAGAGTGAGATGACGGTTGTTAAAGAAGTGTCCGGTATTAAATTACCGAGGTTAACTCGGCAGTGTGCATGAGGACAAACTGTTCCAGCTGCTCCTTATTTTGAAGCTTTTATTATTTTGTCGGAGTTGAATTATATAAACTCAAACCACTTACATTTGACTTCTAAGTACAGTAACCCTGAAGCTTGCTTCAAATCCTGGTGTTGATTAATCACTGGTGAAAGTATATAGGAGACTTTTCTAATATGTTATAGTTGCCCTTTTCTCTGATATTAACCCTGTCCACTTGCAAAAACAGTCTGTGTTCCCCCAACAACAGGTTGTTTGGGCCAACCTCTTCGTGATGATTTGTCCATTTGTCCACTAGTCTCAAAACCTGAGCCTTAAAACATCTAGGAAGCCAGGCACAAGGCTTATCGACTCTGGTTCCTCCACCTCTCACGCCATCTCCTTCCTGTTTCCTTTGCCCCTGCAGTTCAGGACTTCCTTCCTCTTTATCTAGACTCTCCCGCCCCTCATCCAGACTCGCTGAGACAATGGGATTTAATGATCATTTCTAAAGCAATTTCAGTCCTGCCCTGTCTGCTCAGAAACCTTGTAAGGCTCTCACTGCCCCCCAGACTGGAGTCTGCAGCTATAACAAGATGTTTGTAGACCTTAAACTGGCCCCCATTTCTCGAATTGCCTCCTATCTTGCTTTCCCCCAAGCATGGCGTGCTACTTTGTCCAGTGACCGTGATTGTGCCCGTACTTTAAGGTGGGATCTGGACAGAAGTTCTTTGTGTTCTGCAGATCTTCCATGCCACCCCAGCTTCTCCCCCTGCACCACTTCAGTGCTTTGCCCTACCCATCAGAGATGTCCCTCCTTAACTCCTTTCCCTCAGGTCTCATCTCAACCCCAGCAGGCTGCCAGCTTCCTCAGGGCAGAGCCTTCCTATTCCCTTTGCCTCCTTAGCAATCCTCCCTCTCACACGTGGGGGTTCCTCAGTGAAAACTGGTTGACTGGTTGATTGATACATAGTCATACCTATGTGTGTGTATCTTACGTACACATTATGGGTTATTCTTGAGTTAGGATATTTTTTAATTTAGTTTTTCTTTGGTATGCCATTTGTTTATATATCCTACATTAAATAATTTTCAGTTTCGTAGTAGGAAAGTGATCATGTAATACATCTGCTTTTAGTAGAAAAGAAGGACATAGTTTGGTTCTGTTTAAAACAATTTCTTGCTCAATGTTATGTTGTTTTGTTCCATATCCAAGGAAGGGAATGTGCTTTGAGTGTGTGGGAGAAAAGTCTGAGCAAAGCCCTGGCTACAGAGAGGATAAAGAACGCGGGCTTTATAACCACAGCCTCATCTTTAAATTGCATGCTTTGGAAATCATTCATCAATAAAGCCTTTCCTCCTGTGGCATGTGACACACAGGAGATCCACAGTAGAATTGGGGGGATTCCCTGGAAGTGTTAGGACCCATCTAGCAGCCTCCTGTGAGAGGGTTGGTGGGGAAGGCAGTGAGCATGTCTAACTTCTGATGAGTTACAGATTATCTGTATTTTGCGGCATACATTTCTTTCTGTGCTGTCTTGATTTTTTAGGAACCATGTACTGCAGTACTCTTGCTACTCAGCATAATGTAGCATATTTGTATAATGTTGGCTGTTAGTTTACTAGATTTAAGGGCTGCCCTGGATATAAGATTGCTCCAGACAAGTGTCTCTACACATTTAAAACAAATATGCAACACATTAGGGCATATCTTATATTGTATCAGGTCAACTTAAACCTTGATGAGGATGCTGTTTAGTTATTAACAAAGAAATATGGATCTTGGTCGTCTCGTGCTCTTAAAGATAATTATTAAGTGCTGTAGACTTGGTCTTGCTCTTTAAGCAGAGTGGGTGCTGTGACCGACACGGGCCTGTTAATGTGCCACTGACTCTATTTGTTTGCAGAGGAGGAAGAGGACACTGCTTCAGTGAAGACGGACGAGCAAGCGAAGGGGAGTCAGGACAGTGTGCATCACACCTCAGGTAGCACTGGCAAAGCTTGTGTTTGCTTTGTTCTAGTCACTTTCTAACTCTGAAGATGTTTGCACAGCTCCCTAAAGAAGTTGACTTGTTTGGTCTGTATGTCTTACGGTTGGTAAGCTGCTTAGTCCCATTTAGGATGCATGAAAACCACTTGAGAAGGATTTATAAAGTAAGCCAATTTATACAAGGTATTCCTTCCTGAATTACTTTGTAATGACTCAATTAGCTTTCATTTCTGCACAAAGGAGATTTAGTTGCATAAATTAGCTTATCATCATTGAGGAAGTGTCACTGCTAAAGGACAGTTTATAGATACAACATGCAGTTGCTGTCAAACCTATAAGAATGTAATATAGACATCTGTGTATACTTTGTGCTTGAGCAGAACAGACTTCTGCCATTCAGAGACTAACAGGGGACAACAAGTTGCCCAGGGGACTGGCAATGTAGACATCTCTGAAAAGGTCAACTTGACACAGGCTCTGACAATCGACCCACAGCTCTGTCTTCTTTGATAAAAATCAGATAAACTTAAGACCGCTAATTGATCTGCAGCCTGTTTAAATGTTGGCCATGCATATCTTCATTGCATATGATTAACACAGAAAGCAAATGAATTGGGTAAGAAATGCCAGAGTCCAGTGACAGCAGCTTAAACATAAGAAAAGGACACTGGTTGCCTAGAAGACTGGGGAGGATGCTCTGCGTTATCCACTTCCACCTGGCACGTGGCCCCAAGTACTAACTGTGTGCACACCATGTACCACACACAATACGAACAGCTCTTCTTGCTTGTTGCTGTTTCCCAGTAGCACAAGATAAACTATCTGTAGCGCAAACATGAGGTTAATTTTGATAAACCAGCATTTATTTTGCAGAGAAAGAAGAGATTGGCAGCCTTCTTATCAGGACTTTACACCTCTTCACAGCCATATGTCAGCTGGGGCAAGGTCTGCCCTGTCACCCCCGGGGCCTGTAAAGAGCTGGAGCTAGGGTCACCTTCCTCTCTCTGATATGCCCATACATCACTCTTTTGAGTTGTCAGAAGCAGGGTGGACAAGCAATGCGTGTTCAGGAAGTCGCTGTCCCGGGCCTTCCTACCGTGACCTATGGGAAGGAAGCAGGCCTGATTCTAGACCTGGACAGGAAGGCAGGAGCAGGTTGCTGCAAAAGGTTTGGGTTTGCTTTTTATTTATTTATTTTTTTTCAGAAAGGAAACAGGACAGAGTCATTAGATGTTAGCACTCTTGCCCTGTAAAACAGAGCTGTAAGACACGGCAGCAAGCAAAGCCCAGGCACTGTGCTTGGTAGTAAATTAGGTATCTATTTTTAAAGTTATGAATCACGATGCTTCTGCCAAGAGCATACAGGTTTGTTTTTTTTTTTAAATATCTATGCAGGTATAGAAGGTAGAGACACACAGCAGATAGGTCTTCCACGGACACAAGGGAGCATGCCTCAAATGTTTGCCTTCGAGGGTAAGGGGAAAACAGTTTTTCTCAAAGGAATCCGATAAGGTGATGAACCTTTCATGCCGTAGGCACAAGGTACTGTGACATCCCTAGTGCCGCAGAGTTCTGTCAAGCCGGAGTCCAATGCCTTACACATCATGCCATCAGCAACTCAGTGCTTGTCACTCGGGGCACTGAGCTGACAAGGGCGTGGCTGTCTTAGTGAGACCACATCATGTGAACTTGTAACCTTGCTCAAGAGTTTTAGGTATCTTTTTACATTGACTAATTTTACAGAAGAAAATCAGTGTTCTAATGTAAAATATAAAAGTAAAGCTGAATTCATCCTGAGTCCTACAAGTTGCTTCCCATTTATTCATCTTGCACAGATCATGCATATTTATAGGTATATAGATGGTCCCACTTGACTTTTTTTTTTCACACTATAAAAATATGCTTCCCTTTCTAAAACACTTCCCAGGCTTGCGGTAGTCAGGGAAAGGGTCTCTGGTGTCGGCATCACGCTTCATTCATTGTCAGCATACCTTTTATAACCTTGCCTTTGCAGACTGTCTGGTGTTTACATGTTTAATTTGTACTTTGGTAACAATCCTGTTAGCTTTTCCAGATATCTATTTTATAATGTTTTTAAAAGTTCATTGTCTAAATTTTTCAAAGGCTAGCTTTTTTTTTTCTTTCTTAACCTTCTTTCAAAAGTAACGCATGTCCCTCAGGACAGCACACATAGCAAGGTGAAGTTTTGTGTGTAATTTTCAAAATACTGCCTGTATAGATAGAATGTTGTTAACCCACCGAGTAAAGACAGCGAAACCACATTAACTGTGCTTCTGAGTGTTCCATAGTAGAAAAAATGCCTGTCTTGGGGGCAGGGATGTGTCTCATCAGGAAAGCATTTGACTAGCATATTCAAGGCTCTGCATTTGCTAAAACATGTCATGCAGATTCTCTTCCTGGGCATAGGTAAAGAGTGCTAATTTTTGTGAGCCTTGTGTGCTTTCAAAGCTGTTTTTTTATATGATTTTTGTCTATGTGTGTTTAGACCCACTTACATTTTAAAGATAAACTATAGGAGCTTCCTGCTTTCCACAATAAAATCGTTCCTAATTCCTTATGTCTGCCATACTTTCCTGAGGAGACAGCTAATGCACACACCGCTGGCCTTTCCCTCGCTGGTGATGCCTGCTCTTCACCTAGAACGTCAGTCATATATACAGAGCTGGCACACACACAGTGTTCTTCAGCACTCACATGGGACCCAGAACGTTTTTTTGGATACCACCATCATCAAGATTATAGGAGGCACAGTTGACAATGCATCTTTCCTCCAGCTCTGCCGAGTCCCTGGCTCTGCGGTTTCCTTGCAGCAGTGAGATTTAATGAAATGCCCGTGATGCACATCTAGGGAGAGATGCATCTTGTACCCCGTGGGGGTCTCTCCCCTCGCCTGCTCCTGTAACTCCCATTACTGTTAATGGGAGTGTTTCCAAGTGTATCCAGGGAAAGAGAAACCGAAGTGATAGGAATGTGTGTTTAAGATCACCGTATACCTTTCCTTTTGTCCTCTACTTTTTAAAAAAAAAAAAAGCTACTAAATGAAAAGTACTGTGAGAAGGTCTGAAATGGATGGAGGGCTGGGACAGCTGGGACACTTTGGGATCCCACAGCTCCACCAAAAATTTTGACCTTAGTTTTTTAGCCCAAGTTTATTTCTTCCATGTCTTCTGACCAAGCCTAAGGTCTGAGCAGTGTGGGGAGCATGTCGGGGCCCCTGCTGGGGAAACTAGCTATTTAGACCTTCTCTGTCTTGGCTAGAACTGTATGGCAGGCCTCACATGTGAGATGATGTCATCCCGTCTGCTCTAACTCCTTGACTTTCAAGCTGACACTGACAGACTACATGGGGTGCAACATTTGACCCATTTAGCAGTTGATTTAATCTGACAGGAATGTTTCAACTTCTAAATCTCTATTTGTCTAAATAAGTGGTTTTTAAAGGAAATCAGTCACTTTATTATTAAGTGATTTTTTTTTTTCCTAAAAAAAAAAAAAAAAAAGAAAGAAAGAAAGAAATGGACAATGTTTGGAGAGATCTGGCCAGCTGGAGTGCCCTCTAGTGTCTGTTTACAGAATTTATTTAATCTATGCTTGGGGCTTGGGGAGGATGTGATAGGGGTGGCCACAAGCATTTTTAGCTCTTGGTTGAACTCTGGGACTTGCATGTGCCCCTGCTGGGTTTAGTGCTTTGAGTCCAAGTGCTAAAGAGGAGAGGCCAATACAGGGTCGGTCTCTCTCTCTCCTCTCTCCTCTCTCTCTCTCTCTCTGCTTTCTCCCTCTCCCTCTCTCTTTCTCCTTCCCTCTCTCTCTCTGCCTCCTCCTCATCCCTATCCTATCATGCCACCCTATTGTCCCTCTCTTTCCAAAAGATAAAAATTAAGAGGATTCTGTAAGGTTGTATTTTCAGTCCTTGTTTATTTTCTCACAAATTTAAGTGAAAAGGTGCATTCTATAAGTACTTAGATTCCCTGGTATTCAGATTCTCCTTTTTAAAAATGTTGAAGACATTAAGGAGAATTTAAAAGCTTCTAGTAAATTAATACTTTGTGAAGATCAACACTATGCTAAGTATACTAATGCGACTGTTTGTATTGAGATTGCCAAGAAGCCTCTTGTTTAAAAGCCATCTAACAAAGCTGGGATGACAGCCCTGATCCAGCATACATCTCCACATTATCCCACAGATTCAAAGATGACATTGCAGCGATGGAAGCTGTCAGCACATATGTGTTCCGCCTGGCTAGTGAAGACACGGGCGTCTTGTGTCTTATTGATATTACGTGCATTCTTTTTTCCTTAACTCATCAAAACTCAATTATCATGAAATTAAAAACAGGAAACAGTTCTCTGTGTAACAAAAGCATCCAGTGTATTTAACTGTGTGCTGTGTTTTCAGAGAGCCACATTGTGTGAGTGACAAAGCATATATTACCCAGTTACTGTGGTGTTACAGAGCGACAAGCGCTAAATAATCAATCAGTTAATGGTGTGTATGGCAGTTTGAGCACTTCACATCCATTGTGCTTATGCCAGGAGAAGGATGAGCTGATAACTCCACTGTGTGAGCCTAGTGTCCTAGACCTGACTAACAAAAGTCTGTATTAGCAATCTCAAAGCTGCAAAAATATTTTAGACACAGCTTTGAGAGACTTTGAGTACGAATGCTTTATATGTGAGTATTAAAGTATACTATTATTGTTATACTCTTAACAAGTGTTCCAATCTCCATGAGATTGTTACTTCAAATATGTCTGTCCTGTCCCTTAGCTATTCTGACGGTGCAGTAAGACCAGTTGCTCTTCAGACACATAGCGAGTGAGCTTAGGACATTTAAAATGAGCAGAAGCACCTTGCTGTTCTGAGAATGCAGTCGCTGCAGGATTCAGATTAGGGATGGAAGTGGAGGGGGCCATGAAAAACCAAACCTTCCGAAAGGATCTTCATGAGCATACTCAGAGGTAGTTGCAAGGTTCACTAAGATGTTCCATGATCCAGGCCAGAGCTTCTGAGACTTTCTTGGCAGTCTAGAATAGTTCTTTAATTTCTATTGGTTCAACCCTTAACTCCAACTTTCTCTTTCTTTTTCCTAGGAGATAAAAGCACTGATTATGCTAATTTTTACCAGGGTTTGTGGGACTGTACTGGAGCTGTTTCTGATGAGTTGTCCTTTTAAGCGTGGTGATGTGATTTACATTCTTAGCAAGGTAAGAAAATATGCCCCCCCAAATGACATAGCTCAGTTCTCCTGCATTTAAATTTACAACAAAGGGAAAAATGCCAGTTGGAATTCTTCTAGGTCCTAGTTAACAATTGGAAGTTCACAATAATTAATTATTTTGTCAAGTGAAATATAATCAGAATTTAAACACAATCAGATAACAGGATTCAACTTAGCAGTGTGTTTACCTGTCACTCCAGCCCTTGGCAGGCACCCACTTACTGCCCTATCCAGAAACAATATCCTTATGTGAAAGTTAACATTGTAAGTATTAGGTTATTAATTATGTTTTTCTTGCTTCTTCCTTCTTATTCTTCTGTGTGCTTATTCTGAGTTTGCCTGCCATTCTCCAGTGAAACATTGTGTTTATAAAAAAAAAAAAAGTTTTTCATCTTTGTGTAAACACATTGGGTGTTCCAGCAATTTAAAGGCTCTGTATTCAGACAGGTTGAGGTAATTTTTTAGAGTTTAACACACTATATTTGTGATTGCAATGCCAAACTGTATGGCCTCAAACTCATCTTTATATACATGAGAATCTTTGTCTCTGCTTTTTAACGGGACTGTAGAGCCTGTCAGCTCCAAACATCAGTTTCTGATGCTGTGTATGATCTCTCTTAATTTTCAGTCTAAAATTTTTCCTACTTTGCTATAGGGATTTTTTTTAAATTGTCTACTTTTTAAGATCATCTCAGTACCAAATCATGAATGAAAATGATTTGAATATAAGCAGGGAAATGTTACATAGGTCATAAGTCTAACACTTTAATGTGACTGATCTGAGAAATATTTTGGATGTTTCAAAAAGATGATATGAGTTATTAAATACAAAGAGAATTTGAAAATAAGGTCACATATTGGATTTTAACGTTGGTTGGCTGGTACAGAAAATGTTGACCCAGCTGGTCATAGAATCTTAGAGCGAGCATCTTAATGAAGATTGTCTGTTGTTGGTGCAGACACAGTACATGAGCACTATATTATCTTGACTCCCAGAGTAGTTATTTTCTGTCCCTTCTGCTTAATCCCATACCATATAAAGCATCCACAATACCAGGACACGTTCTAGACACCAGGAATCGTAAAGAATAATGTATAAGTACTTGGAAACTAGTGGAGAAAGAATATTTACTAATAATTTAATACAGATCACAACTTACTGAGAAGCCCAAAGCCAAGCTGGTCTTGAACTCCAGCCAGCCTCCCAGTGGCAGGATCCATGCGTTGCTGTCGTATCTTACTGTCATGTCCACATGGCAGCTTTTGGCTAAGTCTGTTATTAAACATTTAATTGTCCTAGTTAAAACAGCAGCTTTTAAAGTTAATTATTTAACAGAAATAACACTGTTTGTCTCAGCTCTTATCAGGAAACTTTCCTGAAATTCCTCCCAAATTTACCAAGTTCACTGTTTATTTAACCAATTTAGCTGTGAGTATATAAAATTAAAAGGTTGATTAACTTGTATTTGAAATTTCAGAGTCTAGGGATATGTGGCATAGCATTGTATTCCTTTGTATACATGGAGCTCGTAAACCTACTTGAGTCTCTTCAAGGCCTTCTTCATGAGTCAGCTTGGCTGTGGAAGCCCAGGCAGAAGACCCACCCCCTTCCCGCCCCCAGGCAAAGTGGCTCGGACTTGTCTCACTTCCACCATTTCCTGTTCCTGTGAAATTAAAGGTGTAGTCTAGTGTTCACTGTCCTTCCAGGGTGCTGAGGGTAGAAGTCGAGTTCTCTGAAACCTTTAAGACCTTGGGTTAGAGGTGGTTCAGCTCACAGGTAGCTACGTTCATGTCCATCTGAACATCTTAAATGCTGTTATCTGGGAGAGAACTAGCCTCCTCTTTCAGACCTTTGCAAGGCTTGCTGTTCCAACAACATTGGGTTCCTTCTAGAGACAGCATTTTAGCTGGGGCTAACTTTGGTTTTTGAAAGAAGAGCCAAGAAAGGTGGACTTGTTAGTCGTTGTATCTCCCGTAGGCTAAATGATTGGGAGTCACAGTCAGCAATTGTGACCCTCAGAGAGTGAGGCAGTGCGTGGTCAGGATAAAGAGAACAGCCTCCCGGCTCTGTCCCAACGCAGCTGCAGACTTTGCTGGGCTATCTGCTTGCTTTGGAGGCTAGGGTGTGGTGTGGTGAAAACTTCCTTTCTACCTTGCACTGCGCAGGTGCAGAAAGAAGCACTGGACAATCACAGTTGCTGTAACCTACAGTTTTGTTCAAGACCTTAAGTTAATACCATAAGTATGTTTAATTTCTGAATGCCTAAAATAATAAATTGAGAGCTCAGGATTTTCAGAAAAAGCAATGCATTTCTAGATCAAAGTGGGACCAGTACTGTATATTTTTAGAAGGATAAGCAGTTGGCCCAGCAGGTAAAAGTACATTTACTCTGAGTTCAACCCCTGAGGCCCAGGTAGTGGAAGGAGAAAACTCTTCAGAAACTTGAAGACATACACATAAGCAAATGTCTAATTCAATTCTTTAATAATAGAAGTAGTATAAAAATAACTACTATTTTATATGACTAGAAATGTGTTTAATCTTAGAGTATTATCTAGATCTTTGTGGTGATGGCATGAAACTTTTACCATTCTAATTTATTTTTTTACACCATCTAGTGGCTCAGAATGAGTGGTGCAGGTAATTGCAGCTAATGTGCACAATCAAAATGGTGTCATTAATTCAACTTTACATCTAGCTATGGGTTATTACTCTCCCATCTCATGTCAACAAAGTATTAGCATTAATCATGAAAAATTTTCTTCATCATTTTGAATTAAGTGTGGAAATTGTATAAAAAGGAAGAATATATTTTAAGGAATCTAGCAAAATATTTGTGAAGACATAGAAAATGAATACTTTGTAAGAAATCGATGTCATGACTTTTTATTAAATAAAACTATTTAAAAAGTTTTAAGAAATGCAATTTAATCTTAGAAATGTACTGACTTTTAATTTGAAATAGTATCTTACTATGCAAATCGTTTTTTAATATGTTCATTTTAAAAAGGCAACACAAAATAGTTTAAGGAAAGATTTTTTAATGTAAATATTTAGACAAATTTAAAAATCAAATGGTATGTTTTATAATAAAGGGCATTTCAATTTTGTAAATGTAATAGTAGAAAATGTTTCACTAATTTGATGAATTAACTATTTTTTATTACACATCTGTATGTAAATACACCTTTATTTTTAAATTATTCCCTCCTTCTTCCCCCTTCCTCCCTCTCCCCCTCCTTACTCCTCTCCTCCTCCTCCCTCCCTCCTCCTCTCTTCCTCCCTTCCTTCCTTCTTTTCTTGGACCCTTGATGGGAAGTCGCTGTGCTCGATTAGCCACAGGATGCTTTATTTATGTTAAGCCTCTTTTGAGAGTTACACAGATCTTAACCACCACCACATTTTTTCTTCAGTGAAAATCAAACACAACATACAATAAAGAAGAGCTGGCAGACACCCTGCCCTCCTTCCCCTCCCCCCTCCCCCCTCCCCCTTGCCCCTCCCCCTTTCCTCTTCAACATTTTCCAATTAGCAGCTGCCATGTGACCCTCAGGCTGAGCTAGCCCCTCCTCAAATAGCCAGCTTTTTTTTTTTTTTTTTTTTTTTTTATTTTCAACCTTTGAACCTCACTAATATAAATCTAAATACCGTTTGCCTTAAATGGAGACAGTACCTTTTTGCTTTATTGTTCTCTTCATATAAGCTTGCTGTTTTTTTAATGAATTAAAATAATTCAATATTTTAATGTAGATTTAGAAATATTTTTTTCCTCCTACCAAAAAAATGAAAGATGGAGTATATTTTCGGGGACAGATGAAGGTATATTGAGATTTTTATAATGATTTTGTTGGTGAAGTGATTCTGAAAATACACAGTGCGATCTCAGGCTTTTGTTTTTTAAAGAGAGGAAAAGCCATGATTAGAAATAGAAAATCTTTCAGTTTTAAATTTCAGTTGTGTGCTGAAATCCAGTTGTTTAGAAAATCATGCTAAATATTTTACTATTTGCATCTCAATTTTATTTTCCCAAAGTGGACATTATCTGGTAGGCTAACGGTGTTTTCCAGAACCACGTTTGTGCGTGTTTTATCTCATCAGCAGGTTCCAGGTGGACCAGCGGCAGGCTGACTCCCTGCCCGGTTCTGCTTTGATCCTGCTGGTCTGCCCTGCTGTCCGGACTCAGATCCCCGGACACTTCATCTGTACGCATCGGTACCTTGCTGACGGCCTTCTCATCCTTACTTTTCAAGCAATAAACTATTTTTAGAGAGCTATCCTTCAGCAGGAAAGAGGGATGCTACTTAAGACTCTAGAATATTTTCTTTCTTAAAGAGGCATGCATGACTTTAGCTTTGCAGCCTTTAAAAAAATATTTTCTTAAGACCAAAATGGGAACTGTAGATAAGACCATGGTCATGACTGTGCAATAAACTGCAGTTGAGGTTGTGTTGGCTGAAGGTTTAAGCGGTGCCTTGTTTGTGTTTGGTCGGTACGTCTCAGTGACTGGTGAATTGTAACTGTCATTGAACATTTACTTCTTAGAATACAAAGATTTACTTAGGATGGCTTTGGGGACTTCAAATCTATAAAACAAATGACTCAAAAGTCTCCCTGGCAAAGACAAAGGTGTTGGGGGTTTTATTTGTTATTGCTGTTATTGTTGTTGTTGTTGTTTTAATATATAGTTCTCCTAGTTTCTCATTTGTGCTCAGATGGCCCAGGGTAGCACAAATAGCATGGCCAACCACTGAAGACTGACCAGGACAGCTCAGGGGGACAACCATGGCTGACACTGAATCCCCGAGAGTCATCCAATCCTGTGGCCTTTTGGGATGGAGGGGTGATTCTTTTCTTGTGATTCTGTTTGTTTGGACCTGACACCGTTGTTTGTTTTTGTTTGTTTGTTTGTTTGTTTGTTTCTGTGTAACCTGCCCCCTCGTGCCTGCCTCTCCAGCAATGGGAGCACTCTGTTTACATGCCCCAGCCCCACTTTTCCAAACAACATTCTCAAGTATTTCCCTGTTTCCTCTCCCGTAAGATGGAGGCAGCCTTCCCTTCTGGGACAAGGCTGACAGTGAAGGGGAGTGGGCTTTGGAGGCCCACTGGTAGCCCAGCCCTTATAGTGACTTGAAAGAGGGTTAGCAAGAAGATGGTATCAGAGGTTCCTGTGGAATGGGAAGGGGCTTCCTTGGGAAGTAGCCAGGTGGCAGGGTCTACAGAAGTTTAATTCTGTGTTGAATAACCTAAAGTTTGCCGGAAGCAAACCAGAACCATAAAGAAAAGCATCACATTGTGTGCGTGTGTTAAATGAACAATCTGTAATTCTGGTGCCCTTTTTACCCAACCCCTACCTCAGAAATCAAGAGCTCACTGGCACAATGCATGTCATTGTAAACTTTGCCTTTACTCTTTTGTGATGTCTCCTTCATCTCTGTAGAACATGAAGCTAGATGTTCTTGGGAGGTTCTTGGGCAAGAGAGAGTAGAGACAAGAGTCAGACTGCTGAACTAGAAATCTTGGGGTTAGAGAGAAGGCTCAGGCATTAAGAGATTGCAGAACCAGAGTGATTCCCAGCTCCAAGTGGCTCACAGTAGCCTGTAACTCCAGCTCGGGTGTGATCCAACACTCTAATTCTGTAGACACCTGCATATATGTGTGTATACCCATTCACACATACACACAAGTAAAATAATCTTTCAAAGAAAAGGTTTATAAAGTAGTTGTTTAATAAATTAACAAGTGACACATGTTCATAGTTAAATGGTTAGCTTTAAAAAAAAAAAAAAAAAAAAAACGTAGAAAAAGTTCAGGGAAAAGTTCCAATCTTCTAATGCTTGCTCTTTTTTCGAGATCAGACAGATCCCCTTTTGCTTACTTTGCTCTGTTGTTACTTTATTTAAAACACTCTGAACAAAAAAAGAATCTTGCGTTGAGGAGACTTTCTTTCAGTTTACACTTCCAGGTCCATCATTTAGGAAAGTTGGGGCAGAAACTGAAGCAGAAACCACGGAGAAAAGCTGCCTAATGGCTCTCCCACTGGCTCGTGCTCAGCTGCTTTTCTCACATGGCCCAGACCCACCTGCCCAAGGATGGTACCTGTCACAGCGTCTGTGGTTCAGCCTTAAAAGAAGTCCAATAATGTTTCTGTGGAGTCTCCCCACAGACACAGCTCATCAGTACTCCCTCTAGGAATCCGTGCTGATCCCACCCTAAATCCTTCCCAGTCCTGACACTGTGCGGACCTCGGTTAAGAGGGTACCTTTCTGACTTTTTGTATCAGAAATTAATTTTAAGTATCTCAACCCAGTTCTAAGCAACATAGATGGTTGGTTGATTTTTTTTAGTTAATTAATTCTTTATTTATTATTTATTTATTTATTTATTTATTTATTTATTTATTTTTGATCAACGGCTATTTGTTAACTACTTTCTGTGCAGAGCACTGGCTGGAGCTTGCTCCAGAGAAGCTTTGAGTGGCTTCCCTTCCAGGATCCTGAGCTGGGTGGTAGAGACAAGGAGCCTGAGAAACAGAAAGTGCTGATAAACCCTCTAGGCTGAGAATGTGCAGAGCAGAGGGCAGGCAGCGAGCTGAGCAACAGTGCTTAGAAAGGATTCTAAGAAACAAACTAAGCGAGACCTTTGCCTTGTTCATTCAACAAGTATTTAAGGATTTGCTTGTTCTTTTGTCTGTTAGCCATAAACTCTTGTGTCCTGATAGCAGTGGATGGTGCACCAAGTGTCTAACTTTGAAAAGAAATTTAATTTCTAATAGGAATATGTTTTTCTTCATAGATATTTATCTAAGAATCATTTACCAAACACTTGTTCTGATCTTGCACACAGTGAACTTGGGCAAGCTGAAGCATGGGGCTCCTGCCTCTGGCAGGTGCTGGCTAGTGTTTTCCACAACATCCAATGAGATGCTTTGTCTAAACAGCTTCCATCTTATCTTCAGAAGGAAAGCTATCTGTCTCCTTTGGTTCCAGGGGAACCAAGCAGACTACAGAAGTGACAGGAAAATGTTGCTACAGAGAGAAGGGCTACGCAGAGGATTTTATAGTTCACTCACGAGGAGATGGAGCTCTTGAGCAGCAGTGGACACTGAGGCAGACAGTTCTTGGAAGATCAGAGGGGCAAAGGGACGGTGTAGCCATTCCCAGTGAGGTGGTAAAGGCCTGCACTGCAGCAGTGGCAGCTAGCAGCGTGGGTGAACCCAGGAGCAGTCATGACGATGTGGATTGGCAGATGGCAAACCCTGGCACTCCAGCCCTCTCTCCTGAGCCTCACTCCCCGCCCAACGTGTCAATGAAGGATCAGGCAGGGCAGCCATGTTTCCTCCACAGCATTGTAACTACTTACTGTAAAAACTTGAATTCAGTATGTCAGTCTCTGAGATGTAAAATAAATTTGTTAGGTGAATTAAGTTCTTACTTGTCCATGTTTCTCCTGCTATTAAAATGGAGTGGCCGATGCAAAACAAAAATAAAAGAATTCTGTGAATTGGAAGAACTCCGTCACAACTGAGTACTAAGTGATAAACCAGGGATTGCATCCCACAGCTGTTGTGAATCTGTGTCCCGGGGAACCACCCCCCAGGAGTGGTTCTCCACTAGCACGGAGGACCATGGGGGTCACACCCATCTCCTTCAGTGGTCAGGGAACTAGCAGGGAGGTTAGATGGGGATGGATGTCAAGCCTTGTGTTGCTAAGGAAACCATTAACGTGAGAAAGGGGAGGATTCATATAAGTTCCCATACACATAGGTCCATGGAGAGAGAGAGACAGACAGACAAACACACACATAGGAGATAACCTTGAAGAAAGTCTTTATATGTTTAAAACATCAACTTAGTTTTTACCTCTTAGTCATTATTACCATATGTAGAAAATAAAGGTTAAATCCACTGATTCTTGAATTCACCATGTTTAATATTCTGTGGATGAAATTGCTCTCATTTCACAAAGGGCTAGCATGTTTCAGAGCATGGATGTATGTTCAGACAGAGGACATAGAGACTGCCCAGCATTGGGAGCACCTGTTGCCTTCAAACATATCAGTAAGGGACTGATACCCTAGACCCTGCCAGTACTTTAGGTTTCGGTAAAGCAGACTTGTTCATCCAGCTTTGCAGAAAGTGGGTTAATACACTCAAGAAAGGGGGATCTGGCACAGAAAAGGATTCAAATGAATTTGGAAATCTTATCATGTGTAAAATAATGCACCAGCAGAGAGGAAGGCTGAGTTACTAAGCAAATGTGGACATGTTTACTACTGTGTTACACAAAGTCTGTTTCTTTTTATCAAAACTAGTCCTTTCTCCAACCTTATTACACAATCTATTGCCCAGTAAATATTAGCCGTAAACAAATAAGAGGACGTCAGAGATTTGACAGCTGTGATGTGGGATCAGACTGTGAGGTTCGTTGCCATCTTACTGTTATTTCCTGAATTATTAGGGGAATTTGACTTTGGTTTTTTTTTGCCTCTTTGACTGGCACATTACATTTTGCCTGGAAGCCATCCATTTCTCAGATAGTGAATTCCTTTTGAGTGCTGTTTTTATACAATAAGCATCACTACACCTCTGGATCTTGATAGCATTACTGCAGGAGGAGAAAGCAGCTTTGTGTTAGTAATTACCTAACATTGTCAGAAGCTGACTGCAGGCCTCTTCCCAGTGATAACAGAATAACCGCATAATGTAGCTTTATAGCACATGATTAATAGAAAATAATTACACGTCCTACAAAGGGATGCAATATTTCTTATAAATTGACTAAAATGGTTTCCTGTAGATTAAAGGACTCTTCATTATTTTATCAGTCCTCCTGAGGTACCATCGCCTGCCTATGTTAGCATTTCAGTTGATGGTAAGAGCCGAATAGGGTGAAGGATACCAGATGGCAGACCTCGTACCTGAGATCTGAGAGCAGGCAGATGACGTGATGCTTCCCGACCTGTCAGGATTTACATGGCAGTCTGGTATGGGCCTCTCCTATTTCCCTCCCCCAACCTCCCTCCCTCCCTCCCTCTCTCTCTCTGTCTCTTTCTCTGTCTCTCTGTCTCTCTGTCTCTCTCTCTCTCTCCTCTCTCTCTGTCTTTCTCCTTTATTAATAAGGTTTGAGGGGTGTTTTTTTAAATGATCCATCTGTGACTTTCTAGAACGATGCTATGATTACTATGTGCATTTTAAGACAACACGGTATTTATTGATGGCATTATTTCCAACCATTAAGCGATCTATCATTCATAATCACATATGTTGGGGGCAAAGGGACTGGCTTTCTGTTTTGGAAGGAAACCTTGCATGATGTTGAATCTTGAGGCTGAAGTTTAGAAAACTGTTATAGTCCAAGGAGCCTTTTCATCCCAATTTATGGGCTGCAGATGGTTAATCGGGATTCATGGTGCTCAGGAGGCTCGTGCAGAGGATGTGGGGGTGCAAGGAAGGCTCCTGTTAGCAGTCTTGTTGACTACTCTGATGGCTGCAGTGCACAGCTGTAAATCTGCCTTCTAGATTTGTTGTCTCACTATATTTTATCTTATGTCTTAATTTTACACAGGAGTATTATGTGGAATTATTTATAAATATAAAGTAAGAAATATTCTGATTTTTATTCTTACCAATTTCCAAATATGATCTGATATTTTAGAGCATTTTCATGAGGTGTGTATTTCATACACTTGGGGAGGTATTTTAAATGAAGTGAAGCATTTAGGATTCCTTATTGTAACATTTTTCTTTCTCTCTGGAATGTCCTATGTAAGGGATGTTTCCAGCAGAGAAAGTTCCTCTCTACTGCCTGCTACTGTCTTTTCTAGTTAATTGCCCTTACTGCTCTACCACACAGAGCACCCAAGTTTCTCAAGTAACATCTCTTGTCTTAATCTGAGGATTTATGCTCTTTGGGGGAGTAATAATAGGCCCTTAGTTGACAGTACAGATTATAGCCAAAGTAGAGGATGATAAAGCTCCATGAACTGAACTCCCAGGCTCAGCACCACTCCTTTGTTGAGCAGGTTCAGGTCAGTGGTCTGCCCTCCCACTGGGCGCTTTCTGTGTCTCCTATTGGTGGTCACTGCCCTCCCACTGGGCGCTTTCTGTCTGGGTTCTCCTATTGGCAGGCTAGACCCTTTGCTCTTCTGATGTAATCAGTTGGGGGGAAAAAATCTAAGGCTGGTATTGGGTAAAAGCTTTCACTCCCAGACTTACCCCATTAGTCCATTTTGATATCTTACAATGCAGACCTTTGCTCTGTAAAGTATCTTTGTTTTTGTTAAGCATTTGGGCTCCAATTGTATTCACTGCCTTAAGAACTTGAAAGGGCAGTTTTATTAGGTGCCTTCTAGACACAGTGATCGCTAGGCTAGTTTTCAGTAAGTTGATACTTCCTTTTCATCAATGTGCCTTGTGTAGGGTACACGCATCATTGTTGAGTTCTGGACTGAGTGCTCAGTGCTTAGGCAGTTTTGTCCACTAAAGTCGCACTGTCGGTGAACTTTTAAACTTAATACCTTTATTCCACCACCTCAAGAATCGAGGCTGTACCCTTATTAGAACAAGAAATACGGGGTGAGTCTTTTTGGCCCCTCTCCTTCCCCCTTTGTTCTTTGAATAAGCCTAATTCTGCTACTGCCCACCACTTTAAAAGCACTCATAGATTTTATCCTTTAATTTATAGGTGGACTGTCTGTCAATACATACATGCTAATGTTGCTACATTTGTATTGAAGAATAGCATAATTTTCCTTGCGATGGTCAATAGCATACAAATCAATATGAATGTTAAGCCTGCATGTCTATCAGCCCTCCCTTCCCTGCCATAACTCAGTGTGCATATGCACATTTATCTATGACTCAGACGCTGGAAAATCATAACCTATTGAATTACTTTGGGGATTGATTTTAAAAATTTATCTTATATGAAAAATTAAATTTGGGTCTTAATGCTTGTGCAGAGTATTGCTTTTGGAAGATATTATTCTTGAAACTTGTAATTCATTTTACTTGTTTGTATCTCACTAAACATAAATAAATTTGAGATAAAAATACATTAGTCAATCTGGCAGACAGAGGCCGGTTAAGGAAGGTTCACAGCCTAAAGCAATGGTGTGCTTGTCAGTGGGGAACGGAGGAGAGAAGAGGACGGCCAGGTTTGTCTATCTCACATGGTAGTATGCAGAGCACCTCATCAGTCACTCTGTTCACAGATTAATATTCTGCCTCTCAAACTAAGGGACTTTCCTTTCCTATTGATCTTCCACTCTGCAAGCAAACCTAACAGCACCTTTACTTTAACAGCCTCCCAAGTTTAGACAGTTCAGGATCAGTAGAGAAAAGGCTTTGGAATATTATTTTCAAGGAATCCATTTGTGAATTATTTTGTATTGGTATTTGTGAATTTTTAATTTTAGTATTTTCTTATTCTCCACTTAAATCAGTTTTAAATGCACTAGATTTTCTGAAGAAGGGGTGCACCCCTGAATTCTAAACCGCTTAAGTTTAATTCGTTTGTTGTCGTGCCCGTGCATCCCCACAAGTGGCTTTCATCCTTGCTAGATAGACTGTAAGCTTCCTGAAGGCACACAGCCCCTCTGGCCTCGTGGCTTTAGCCTCACAGTGTCGGAGGCTGCACTGTCTGGAGAGAATGGGAGCCCCGGAAACCAGCTCCGGCTGAGCTTGTGTTCTGTGTTCTTCCTCAAGTGACTGCTTCTGCAGGGAGGAAGAGGCTTATGTCGTACAGTAATTTAAATACTTGCCAACAGCAACGGGCTTTGTTTTGTTTTTCATTTCTGTTTGTTGTTTTGCTTGGGGATTTTTTTGTTTTTTGTTTCTTTCAGTTTGGTTTGGTTTGGTTTGGTTTGTCCAAAAACAGAAAAAGATGAAACGTTTCCATTTGCAGCTCCAGCACTTGTAGCTTTATAAAAAGAAACATTTCTAAGAAGTTGCCTACAAACAACACTGTGCATACCCCAACCTAATGGTTAATACTGCATATTGTTTTCAATTAGGAATACAATAGATACGGCTGGTGGGTAGGAGAAATGAGGGGAGCCATTGGCCTGGTGCCTAAAGCCTACCTAATGGAGATGTATGATATCTGAGAGTCTGGGTGAGTACGTTTTAATCCAATATTGTGTAATAGCTCTTATGTCCTCTCCGTCTCTTCCTTGAGTCTTTGCCTTTCTAAGTCTTTGTAGTTTTTAGATAACATAAATATGGTGCCCCAAATCTGTTTTTGTTTTAGTTTTATTTTGTTTTGCTTCAGCTTTAATTCTTGAAAATAACTCTAGGGAATTTGCTTTGGAGGTGAAGAGATTATTTAGAGAAATTCCTTTGACAATAAGCAGCTGTGCTCACAAACCTCCTCTTAGACAGTAAAATGCCACTTTGATGGCCTTCCCGAGGAAATTAATTCAAAACTGTTGAGCAAGGATTCACTTTTGTTTGTCTAAAATTGTTTTTTTTTTCCTAAGCAGGATAAATAAATCAACATTTCTACTGAATAGAAAAACTTAAATGTAACTTTCCCATTTTGCCTGCAGAAAAGTCTTCTGTCCGTCTGCAAAGACCGCCTGAACGCTTGCTCGGAGCCACCTTCTTTTGGTGACCATTCCTGCCTCAGCTGTCATTCTGTGTAGTCACTCACTAAAGCACTCTGATGTCAGATTGAGCAAGCAGTAATGGGTTACATTAGATACAAGCAGTAGAGATAAGACCTGTTGCTGTTTTGCAAATAATAATTAGTTTTAATTTACCCGTTTGGTTTGTATGAGAAAATTCATTGTGATTGTATGTGAATCTTTGTCACTGAAGCGCCAGTGAAGGCTGCTGTTCCTCTTAGTCACTGGATATAAATTATTTTTAGAGTGCCGCATATAATTTCCTAGACTTTGTATATTCTGAGTCAATAATAAAGACTTCTTTAAAGCTGTTTAGATGACCTAGCTTGGTATTTTATTCTTCATAGAGTATTACCATGTTGTCATTAAAGAAGTTGTACGGACTCACAGGTTTACCTGCTATTAGGTAAGAAAGAATAAACAAGCGCTCGCATTACAGATAGAGGGACAGTGGCAGCCTGCTGTCAGCTGGTGCACGAGCAAACCAGAGCTGGGTTAGTGAAAGCTCTTCAGTATCCTAATTTGATGATGGGCTCGCCAGCGTTTTCTAATATAATTTTATTTACATTTAATGAAATCAAAGATTCATAAGAAACCCCATTTTACCACTAATATGGTAGTATAAACAACTTGAGCGTGTTTTCAGAGTACAAGGGCGTGCCAGGTGCTCTCTGACCTCTCTGGCTCCTCATTGCACCATCACAATCCCCCTGCTAAACAGCAGTCCTGGCTGAAACCCCTGTGCACGGCTCTGGACCAAACAGAAAAGACAGACTCAGGATGGCAACAGTTGGCAGCCTGTGAATGGAAGGGAGGGCTGACCCGCTGTCTGATACTGTTTGTCGCTGCGCGGGTAAGTTTACAGAATCCTGACAATGCTCTTTCGTATATAGTTAAAGTCAGAGCATTTTAAATCATCTCTAGAGACACCAGTATAGCCTTACTCTGTATCAATCGCACTAGTGGCTAGATAGTTTGAAGTAAATAGAATCTACTATTGAGTCGTTCTTTAGCAGGTCCTAGCTTTTGCTTAACTTTCCAGGTAGGAATGCAAATGGGCTAATAATATTTTTTAAATCTCCACTATTTATGTAAAACTGTATTTACAAACAATAGTAAAGAGTGTTGATTTTACTGTTTATTTTACTGTTATACTATGCATGTTGTGATTACTCATTTTCCAAAGGAAAAGAAAAAAATCTTAAGTTTGCCTGTGTAGACATAGTCCAAGTTCTCAGAAGTCACATTTGCACGATTACCCCTTTCCTACTAAAGTGTCATCTAAATAGGTTGAAATTATCTTGGCAAAAGTTAGATAGGCAGAAATTAATTCAGTAGTTCATCTTTCAGAGGTTTTCATGGTTGAAAAGCAAAGCCTAGCCTGTGGTTACAGGTTCTGTGCCTTTAACTTAGGTGGCCAGCAGATGGCAGCAGCTTGTCATTTGCACGTGGAACCACAAGGGAACCCCTCCCCCACTCTGGCGGACTGAGAAGCAGTTAGATTTCTGTCTCCTTTTCCAGTTAATCCAGGAGAGGGAGTCCTTTGCCAACTGATGGCCAACATTTCCAGCACGGAAGCTGCTTCTGTCCAGAGCCTCTGGCCTTTGTTCTTTTTAAAGCTCAAATATACATGGGAGATAGAAGATTGGAACCAAAGGCCCTTAAAACTGGGAGCGATGAGAAAAATTGCTGCCCCCTTTGCTTCAAGTGTGCTTTCTGTTCAGTTGATAAACTCGTTTTTGTGCTGTGAAGAAGTTTCTCTCTACCCTTGACAGTACATCACATTCTCCTCAAGATCATAATAACATCATTAATGTGAATTTAAACAACACGGCTTGTTAGAAAATATGCTAATTATTATGTTCTCATTATGTTTGCCTAGCTTTTATTTGTTTTTCTATGAACAGTTAGAGAGCTAATTTTTCTGAAAGGTGATTGTAAGTCATATTTTATATAGCATTTTGCTTGATCGTTTGCTCTGTACTGAATTTGTACTCTGTTGCCATTAGATCTTACAATAATGTTCCACTCTGCAAATTTTTAAGGTTCAAATAAAGTTTAATTGTTTGCAAACTGTTATGATGCTAATAATTCAACAGCCTGCTGTGTTACTAATGAAATTACTTTGTTATGATTAATTTGGAGAATAGTGTGTTGATTGTAGTAATTAAGCACAACAAGGTGAAGTAAATGATGCTAATGCCATCTGGCCTCCAAACCGAAGGAAGAAATGAAATCGGGCTGTCATTTGAATTTATTCAAAGAAGTAAGCGTTATACACACAGCTTCCATGTCTGTAGATTTGCTCTTAACCACCTCACCCTCCATTCCGCTTGACCACTTTTCAGCCTATGACATGTTTTTGTTTTGTTTTGTTTTTTTTTTTTTTTATGAAAAATAGATGTTGCTTGTCCAGCAGTTGTTGTGAATACTTGGTTTAAACTGATTATTTTAATTGTAATTGAATTACAGATAATTACATACAGTACATAGGATCATGGGGGAATCAGTTTTCAGCCACCTGTAGGTAGAGTAGGTACATGTGGGCCTTTTTATTTTCTGTCAGTGCATAAACGCTCTGGACCTAGCCCTTCCTAAGCAGCACGGCTCCCTTTCGGTTGTTTCGAAGTGTTTGTCTTTACTGGTGGAGTTTACTCCTATTAGTAAGATACAACCATGAGATGTAGTACAGCCTGGTGCCGGGTAAATGGTCTCCAGTAAATACCTGTGAACAGCTTTGATACCCTATAATAGATCAAGACTTAAGATTTAAGAAGCGGGGAGGTAAAAAGAATTTGATCTCTGTAGCCAGAAAAACAAACACAAAACAGCTATAATCTTTCTACACTTAGTGCATCTGCTTTCCAAGGATGATCTCAGTAAGCAATCGGTCGTCTTCACTGAGGCCTCAGCAGCTAGGCCCTGACTACATCAACAGGAGCACTGGGTTTGTCAGTTACGAGTATAGCGAGAGTGCAGGTGACTTAGAAACTGAGCTATGGCACTGTGCTAGCCATGTGTTCAAGGTTGTGTGGCTTTGAGAGGCACAGGTGGCCCAAGGAGCTTGGAGCAGACGTAGCTCCTCTTTCAGAACATCCCAAGTTACCACTGCCTTCATCCCCCTTGGGCAATGTCAGAAGAGCCTGTTCTTACCTTGTACCTTAGAAAGAAGCCTTGTAGATTTTTACTTTGGGTGGATCTGATATGAATTTCAGAGTCAAATATGGTGGCATGTGCCTGTGTCAGAGGCAAACCTATCAAAAGTCCCAGGCTAGTCTGGGCTACATAGCATCATCCTTTGTTAAAAGGGATCAGTAAAGGAAAAATCCTGAGAGGAAATGTTTCACAGGTCCAATTATAATGTAATTATTGTGCTTAAAAAAAATAAAATCAAAAGCAGACAAAAGACCCTCTACCCTCCGTCTTCTCAAAAGTATATAATTATATTAACTTGAATGTTTACGGTCCCCAGATGAGAGGAGACACTGCTGCGGATAACCCCAGTCAAACCCTTGTTTAGCTTCAACCCACAGTGTTGGGAATGGGTTGAGCGCAGGAAACACTGCTGCACATGACAAAGCTGCAGAGACAGACATCTCCCCCAAGTCTTCCTCAAGTGTTTCCATAACATCTTGGCTTCGGGTGCTGTTTCCCCAGGAATCTCTCCCTCATTTTGAGAGTTTTTCTTTGTATAATCCGTTACTCAAATGGTAATATAGTACTGCACTTGTCTGTTTTCTGTTTATTGGCCTCAACTTTTAACATAAAAATGTCACTTCTGTTAGAGGAAAGCAGGTGCCACATGAAACTCAAGCAGCAATTGAGAAAAATGTCACACAGGTACTCTCGGAGGAGGAATTTAATGATACCAAATCCGTCCAATTACAAACGGCTTCCTCAGACTAGGACAGGGCTCCCACAAATAAGCTGAGCCCCACACTCTGCCTTCCTCCCCCAGCCCCGTACAGTCTGTATTAACCTGTTCCGTCTTCACCTGTCATGGTCAATGCAATGACAATGTCATAATAATAGCTGGCTTTACTGGATAGTTTACTGTTTGCTGTGCTCTGTACTTTTTTTCAATTCTCACAACAGCCCTGGTGAGTTCTGTTTGTCACTTGCTTTCCTGGTCGCAATTCTCTACACTCTCCTCAGTAGCTGACAAACCCAGTGCTCCTGTCGATGTAGTCAGGGCCCCAGCTGCTGAAGCCCCAGTAAAAGAGGACCAACTGCTTACTAAGAGCGTCCTTGGAAAAATGTCTCAAGGTCCTAGGAAGTAACTTACTTGGCCAAGTCCAGCGCCTACTGCCCTTCCCCTGAATTCAGTACCATTGGACTAAGAAGTACCGTGAGGGAATCAAGGGGTGCACACAGTAGGTGCACACACTCAGCAACTGCTTATTGACCGATAATAAGGATTGCAGTCCTACACGTGTGGAGGCACTGCTCTAAGCATGGACAGCCTGACAGTTGAATTCAGCTCTTCTCCTAGTCAAAGCTGTGAGAAGCAGAGCATATATAAAGCAGCTAAAACACTTTGATGTGGGGACTCTTCTCCCATGAGCCTCCAGCCCAGCCAAAGTGAGTCAGCTATGGTTGCAGGATAGAGAGGGGCCAATAGGACTGTTTCCTAAGAAGCCTTTCCCATTCTCTACTTTCTTATCCACCAAGTCCAAGAACCACCCCCCCAACAGAAGCCCCAAGAGGGCTGTGCATAGACTGCTTCTGTCTCAGGTACTTGTTTGGGTGAATAGATCTTATTAGGTAGAGTTGGTGGTTGTTGTTTTTTTAAGCCAGTTTAAATGTTACTTAGAAACCATTCAGTCCTTAAAATTGCCAAACGTTATGTGTGTCATCTTATAACTGAGCAATAGCAATGTTCTGAGGTAGGAATTTGTCTTAAGAAATTCTGTGGGACTCTCTGGTACTTAGATGCTGGACACTATGGACATGAAGTCTTATTCTGTAAGTACACACGTACCCACAAAGTATCTTGTACAAGGCTCCCCAAATAAAGTTTTCTGGTGTGATTTCTTTTTTTTTTTAAGAAAAGACTTATTTATTTATCTGTTTATTTATGACCAGAGGTTTGTTGGGGTGGAGAGCAAAAAGATTATTAGAGGAGAAGCCAGCACTCATGGTGGCACTCTGGAATTTAACCAAAGGATTGAATCAAATCAAATCCTTTGTAGTTGAAGATAATGGTGTATTTTTCTTCTGATGAATTCTTTGAAATATGTACATGACTGGCCGCCACAGTGTGTTCCTTTTCTAGGTAGAGTGAATGACTTTGCAGTGTCACAATAGGCAGGGACAGCCGGATAACCAAACAGGTCTAGTCGGGACAAAGCAAGTTGTCCTCCACAGGTGAGTACCCTGTTCATTCCTACTTCCCAGGTCAGCCCGTGACCTGTAGCATCCGTCACTCCTTCCTTCCTTCCCTTGTTCCACTTTTTTCCCAAGGACTTAAATCACGGGTGTCTTAAGCCATGACAGCTCTCGTCTCTTTGTTCTGTACACTAAATCTAGCAAAGCCAATGTACTTAACTGCTGAGCCTGTTCCCTGAGTCCTGACCTGAAGGCTTGGCACGGCTGCTGTGAGTGGTGGGTGCGCTGTCTTACCTGTGGCTTCAGTTGCCCCGTGTATTCACTTCGTTCTTTGTTATCATCTTCGTGCTTGCTATTTCTCTTTCTATCTAATTAAATGATCCCACTATGAATAATTACATTTAAGTGCTAACAGCAAAAGAAGGGCATTTCAAATGCAGAGGTGGACAGCCTTTCCCAAGTAGATTCATAGTCTGTAAAACGGAATGAAGCACGGGAAAGAGCAGCTTCTGGAAAGAGCAGCCTTACCTAGCTGCAGCTCTTAGCAGGCCAAGCCACAAACTATGGCTTGAGACTAAGAGACAGGTATCTCCTGATGATGTTGGATCTGCCCTGTCTAGGAAACAAACAGGGAATTTTTTTTTTTCTTGTATATTACTACAGAGGAGGAGAAAGGGATGTGTAAGGGATTCAGTATTGGCTCAGATAAGGAGGTTGATTTTTATATTCATTTTTTAATTAAAAAAATTCTGAACTACTTTGTAGCTACTAAATTATGTGAGCGGAGTAAGGGCGGTGTGTGGATAATCTCTTTTGCACAGTTCCTGCCCTTTATAGTCAACCAAATTCTAGAAGCCAAGAGCGACTGGTTAGGGATGAACACTCTTCCTAGGGGTAGGGACAGTCCTCAGGTAACAGTGGGGAGCAAGGAGGGCCTAGGATGGAGTCGCCTGGATCCTGGTTCCTCCCTGACTGCCTGGTGCTCCCGCCCCCTCCCTGCTGACTGCTAGTGCTCCCTGTTCACTGCCTCACCTTGAGATGGAGCTCAAAGGAGCTGAGTATTTGGAGGGATCTGAGAAATCCAGGACAGTGTCAAACATGGCTTTACTGCCTCTGAGGATCTGAGAACTAAAATGGAGATGGCGAGGGGGCGGGGAGCCTGCAGGTCCAGGCTGCAGCGTTTGTCACAGTGCCCACGCACTGCTATAAGCATTGATGTTATAAGCACTGATGTCCGCCACCCTAGAGAAGTTTGGAGTTCCCCCATCTGTTTTTAAATCAGGCTTCCACGCAATAGTCAATTTCTACGAATGGAGATTTTAAAAACTACTGGTGACCCCCCGTCTGTAAAGTTTATAAATAAACTTCTGATATTTAAAGTCGTGAATATGCTTTCTTTGAATGTCAACTGGACGCATTAGAGCGATGCTTACATGTTCTGGAGAAAGGAAATAGATGTTCTGAGGAAAATCTTTGCACAGCTTCCCTTACTCTGATGCCTGTTAGTAAACCGTGCTTCCATGTACACCTGTGTATTTGTGTGCGAGCTACTCTTTCCAGGGCGTGGGTTTTCCTCAGGTGGATGGCTGTGCACAAGATGCTTTCATCTGACTGAATTAGCCTGGTAGTGGAGCACTCATCTTAGTTTATAGTTTGTGAAAGTCAAAGACTAGAAATAAGGAAAAACCAGACCCTTATCACACGTGACCCTAATGCTTTAATGTTATAACTTTAGGCAAAGCTAATAAAAAATGCAAAGGGCACTGAATAATTTAAATTATCTAAAAAATTAAGCGTATTCCTTCAAATAATAATGGGTTTCATGATCTGATTTTTTTTAAAAAAAAAATCATTTCTCATGTCTTGAGTTTCTTAGAAGTATGGATATCAAAGTCCATTGGAGTTTATTTAAGATTATTTATGATTATGCACAGTCACGAAAGATTCCCTTTTGTTTTTTTAATTCTTACAGTTGTGATCTGTAGTACTTTACACAAGACATAATTCCAGGGACATGTCTGATAATATCATTATACTGTGGAGTTAATTTTTAGCACTTTTCTTTAAAAGCTCAATTTGCGATCTCACGCCTTAATTACTTTAAACCATTATTAGCCGGTCCCATCAACTGAAAAGCAAACAAAAAAAAGGCCCTGTTCTTGTCTGTCATCTTTTTGCTTTCTAAAAATAGCATTCTCTTATTGCAGCTTAGCTGACTTCAGCTGGGAAGTTGTTGCCACCGCCATGTATTTCCTTGACTATGTATTTCCTTGACTATTTTACAAATCCTTTGGTACAAATCCTTTGGTAACGGTAAAACGGCGGGGCTGTCTCATGCAGAACAGAGCAAGCATGTTGCAGCCACTGCCACTGACTGGAGATCAGACTGCTTGTAGAACTTTTCCTCCTCTTCCTAAGTGACCTCAGAAGAGGGTTTTGTGTTCTGAGCACGGATCTTTTGTTTCCCTTGGTGCTGTAGTTGATAGCAATAAATACTCTGTATTGATTACTACTTAATTCTAATGGAAATATGCTAACGCTGGAAATGGGTTGCAACTTCGTCTTCAACACCTTAATTTTAAGACAGTTTCTAAATTTTAAATATTGATATGATTGCCCCAAATGTGCTTCTGCTACTGGACTCATTTCACGCTATGATATTATCACCATTTTATGTATTTTGTAAAGATAATTTTGTTCACAGTATATTTTCCCCTGTGGTATCTGTCTCATCACGACTTTCACATAACTGAGAAATGTGTTCTTCTCTTCTCTTTGCTCCGTTTGAAAACACAGAGAGCACATCAGCTCAGCACATTCAGGATTAGTATAGAAATACACAAAGGAAAGGAAGGAGAAGGAAAGGGGAAAGCTAGTGGACAAGAGTCATGGAGAGATTTAAATGGAGTCAAATTCTTCCAGTGCACAATTTCAGACCAGTAAGCTTCATGGAGGCTACTTAGGGGAAAGCTTTCTTTCCAGGCGAGATTTTTCTCACTGAAAACATGTTGAGAAGCGTTTCATATGAGGGAAACGTGCAGGAGTTTTCTTTCTTGTTTTGTTTTGTTTTAAGAAAAGGATAAAGCAAGGAATGCCCCAATACACAGCTCTAATTTATTCCCAGCCAAAACCAGGTCGCTGTTTATACACTAGGTATTAAAAGCTAGTTGAGTCATTAGAAGTGGTCTTTCAAATGTCCTGCGTTAAGATATTCTAGGCGAAATTTATTTTCAAGCTATTTCAAGGCCACAGGGGATGTTGTTTCCCTTACGAAGGAAATTCTGAATTTTGCTGCATTGTTTTTAGTTTCTAAATATATGTATAAAACAGAAAAGGAGAGAGCGGGGGCTGCTGGTTCTCTGAACCCTAATATAGTATGTCTTCTTAATGAACCTGCCGCAGTGCCCAGGAAACAGCTCCCTGCGAATAAACATGCTCCAAGTGATTTAGCCACAATGTCCAGACTGTGTAAACATCTAATTATTACAATAAAATTGTCAATAAATTTACATTACTGCTCCCTTTTCAAACGTTAAGCAACTTTTTCTTTGCTTGATAAAAGGGCATAAATTGTATTTTTATGTGTTTGTGTTTTTGTTTTCATTATACTTCTCGATGCACTCTAGACAAAAGACTCTGAGCCTTAATGCTCTGAGTGATTCCTAGACGTGGAAAACTTGTACATTTGTTTATTATCATAATGCTCTGCATTCCCTCTCACAGTGAGATGGACGCAGCCTTTACAATCTGATCTTTAGTCACGGCATTTTTACAGAAAGCCATAAAGCTAGCGCTGTAGTCACTGCGGCTTTAAGAGAGACACAAAGAATTAAGGCCCCTATAATCCACTATTAGAATGGAAATTTAAGTTACATTAGAAGCAAAAAGATAAAACGGCAAAATGCAATAATTTCCTTTAACAAAGATTATGTCCAGTTTTTGGAATTATGATATCACATTGAACATAATGGTGGGATACCCCTCCCCCCACACACGTATTTCTTATATAACTGGTACATTAACATTAGAAAAGCAAAGCGATATTGAATTCTAATGAGGTCTGGCCTATATGCTCTGCTAGGAGAAGAATGAGGGTAATTCATTTGTATTCAACAAAGCACTCGGAATCCACGCACATCCCTGTGGCTCAGAGCACGGGGCTGCTCATCTGCTCCTCCTTGGAGGGGG
>JAJTUV010001118.1:440000-580000 GCA_021653895.1 Mastomys natalensis | reverse complement strand
CAAACTGCTTTCCATAGCTGTGAAAGCCCTGGACCCTGTCACCAGCAGATACCCTGGCAGTTGGGGCTGTCATGGTTGTTGATTGAATGTTTGTTTTTAGGTTTTGCTGGCATGACATCTAAAACAGCTTAGGAACAGTGACTATCCGTGTATTCTCCCCATCTGACATGGTGTGGATGCTCTCGGGCCCCCACCGTACTGTTGCTTCTTTATGACTAGAAAGAAGCAGTTACAAGATCTCCTGCTAAAAATGGGTCTGGGAGCTTCAGTTCTTATTTTCCAAAAGCAGGTTGGTCATCGTGTCCTTGAGCCTGAAGAAATGTCGCTGATTGGCTGTTTGTTATTTTTTAATAATATATGGCATGTATCCAAGTAAGCATTCCGATGACCTCACAATCAAATGTGATTCTTGGCTGCAAGGTCTGCAGGGGGATGGCAGGCTGCCAGCCACTCATACATCATTTACAGGTGGCTGTTTCTGACAGGCCAGCGTTAGTTATTGTAAATGAGTGACAGTCCCTATAACTCACCTGTGGGCCTCACTGCCTGCCCAGGGCTCCTGAGATCCCCACCCCTCTCAGAGGCTCTCCCCTCTTGAAGAACCTCTCTTACAGTCCCTCACGTGTACACCCCTGCCTGCTCATCAGTACGTGAGCTACCTTGTATGTGATTGACGATAATTAGGTTTCAACTGCCTTCTGATGCAGAAATACACACCATTACAGCATGGCCAGTTCGGCTCCGGCAGGCTTGCTCTGAAAGGGTATTGATTCACTCTCTCCTGTTTTTAAAAGGTCATGGCAATAATTCTATCTGAACTTGCTAAGTGAAAATAGTTTGTAGGAATAATACGGTTGCTTCTTAGTTGCATCGCAATTGAAAGCCGCAATGGCTGGGTTTTGTTTTTTGCTTTTTTAAGTATATTTTAATTATACCCGTCACTATGCTTGTCTGGTCCTGATGAAGTGTGTGGAGAGGTACAGGGCTGGCTGCCTTTTGTGTTAATGTCTTCTGACTTTTGGGCAGAGAGGACTTTTTGTTTTATTTTCCTACTGTGTCAGGTGAAACCCAACTCAGCACTTGGTCTCACAGCCTTCCTAACGAATCAATGGCGGCTTGAACCATTTCCCTGAACCCGTCATCTGCCTGCCTGTTGTATTAAGCCTGGAACACACTGGCTTTTGGGAACAGATGTTAAGATGCTTACCTTCTGTCATTTGCACAGGAGTTAAACAGCGTTTGCTAGATTGGCCAGAGTATACTATTCTTGGTAGTTATCAAACCATACTAAAATAAGTTTATTATGAGAGAACATAGATCCTGTATTGTAACCACACTGGCAGGCAAGTGACAGAAAATGGAGAAAGATGTACAAATTACCGGGACGCGCCACAAGTAGTCACAGCTTTCGTTGGGTCTTCAGCTCTTCCGAGGAAGAGGAGTTTGGTTCAGAGTGCTTGAACTGCAAGTTTGGGGAAAGCGGTGCTCAGAGTGGAGCTCTGAGCCACTCGAGTCCCTCCCATCAGAGAGAGAAGAAAAGCCTCAGCTGTTTCCAGTGTCGAAATGAGCCAGTCACTGTACTTGCAAACGAAGGGGCATATTCCCATAGAGCACGGGGACTCACGAGCATAATTACCATTAATGCTAATGGCATTTCTGTCTGTACAGCCCCACACATCAAGATGAGAATAGATTTCCATGTCTTCCCGCTGTGAAAGTCCATTTAATATCATTCATTTCACAACTTATTTTTTAAGATGATGTCCATATTCTGTCGTGACATACAGATGCCTGTGAGAGCAAATGTGGGAACGACGGGAGGAGATGTGGCAACTAAACTTGTTCCTGAGAATGAGATATTGCTGGACTCTGATCCATTCATACTCCTTAAACACGGCTCTCTGTTCGGCTTGGGAACTGCTGGCACACTTCTCACACTGCTATAAATTTGTCAGCCTAATGGGGACATTTTGTAGATGTTTTCCTTTTTAAGTGCTTTAACAGGGTAGGTATTCCACTGAACCAGAAATCCAGCTCAGCATTTCATTTCCTAGCGATGAGAAGCATATTTTTAATGTCTTATCAGAAATGCACTGGTGGATGGTTTCTATATTGCTTTGAGGAAAGAAAATCCACTTTGGCTGAACTGTGGCCTCTGTATCAATGGTCATCGGAGTCTCCGGTCATCTCGTCATTGTCATTGATTGTATATCCCCTTTATTCATCTAGCCCAAGAACCTCTTGAGATGTCTTCACGTCTATGCTGGTCAAGCAAATTTAGATCCAGTCTTGACTGATCCCTTTTGAGGCTTTGACCATTAACAAAAAAGTCAGGATTAATCCTAGCTGCCCAGTCCCTGAAGGCTAACCAACAGCTATGGGCTAAGGCCCAGACATAGCGGGTGGAGAAGCTCTGAAGTCCTCCCTAAGAGTGCTCTTCAGAGAACCTCCATCAGTACACAGCTCCTCTAGGGAAGAAGAGAGCTTCACAACAGATTGAGGAGGGCATGCTGAGCCAGCTCACTTCCGGACCACCTGAGATGGCCAACAGTGTTCTTCTTTGTGACTTTAGTCAAGCAGCTGGACCTCTCTGTTTCCTCACTGATAAGATTGAGCAGAGTGAATCTCCCATGTCTTACCTGGGAATTTTATAACTGGTGCCATGTCGAACTTGGCTTTTATAAATAGCAGGATTCTGGTGAGGTTTTGATGTCCAAATCATCTGCTTACTTTTGACTGGCCATTAGGGATGCTAATGAGATTAGTGGCCTGCCTCCAGGTATGTCTGTGAGGATGTCCCAAAGACAGTTCTATCATGAGGATTCTGACCTAATGAATGAGTGAACCCCTTCATAGAGTCATAATATGATGGCATGTGGGGAGGTGGGTCTTGCTTGTAAGAAGTAGGTCATTGTCCCTAGGGTTTATCTTGCCCTGCCTCTGCTCTGTCACAGGTTTCCCACAGACATCCCTGGAACTAAGATCCCAAATAAACCTTGGTTCCCTTAATATGCCCGGTGTTTTTGGTCACAGTAACAGACAAGCTGATTGCCTACAGGTGAACAGGTGATGAGGTGAACAGGTGAGGTTGTAGGGTTTTAGACATCTTCACATCACAGCTGAAGTCAGAGAAGACACAGTCCTGGGGTCCAATTCCCATGGCCAGTCTCATCCCAGACAGGATGTGTTTGTGCTCGCCTTGTGTGTTAGCAGTATGGTACTGATGTAACCAGTGTACCCACATTCAACCCGGGGGCCAAAAGTAGTGGGCGGCCAAAAGTGATGGGAATTGTGATGTCCAGGCATCTCCCCCTTTCCTGCCGTGACCCATCTAGCAAGCGCTATTGCTTCATCTAGCATCTAGTCAGTCGCTAGCATCCTCTCCGCTGTCTCTTGAGAAACGAACAGACCTGACCCAATGCTTCAACTGAACAGATCAAAGATGCTTTAGAGGCAGAAGCAAATTCCCCCGACTCTACAAATGTTCTTTTTTTAACCCATTGCCCTGCAGCTCTGTCTTAGATATCACTGGCTCCTTCCACATGCATTACAGATATTTTCATTTAAAAACAAAACCACACCATTTTAATCATGTGGGTTTTTCTTGGTGTTAGCAACAGAGCTTCTCTAGAAATCACAGAGCTATACTAGTTGCGTGCTGTGAACCAGCGCTGTCAAAGACCCAAAAGAGTAACATTTGTCTCGAGTTAAGCCACTTTGATGAACTCTCAGGTGGATTTACACTTCCTTACGTACTTTCCACCACTGGGAGAAATATACAGAGCAGCTCATGTTAGAGAATCAGAGACAGCTGCTCAGGCTATCCAGGGTCCCATGTTGGCAGCAATGAACCTTATTTTGAGTCCCTGCCTCAGAGGTGTGGAGCTCTTGGGTTTCCCATCTTCCAGATGCCCTTCACAACCACAGTGCGAGACACGTGCTCCTCATGTCCCTTCTCAGTGTGGTCCTCGTTTCTGAGATGCACAGGATATAATGCTATGATTGGAAGACTTCAGTGGGACCACGGAGGCTTAGAGGGGGCTGGCTAAGGGTTTTGCCAAGTCTGTGCTTTGTACATCAGTCTGGTATCTCCTTTAGGTGTCGAGGCAAGGGCAACGGCCCACCCTCCGAAGTCTGAAGTTTCTAATCTTGCTGTTGTGTACTTTGTTTTTTTTTTGAACTTACACTCTTGAAAAATATCAAGGTCAGAACATGATTGAAGAACCCTCTCCCTCTCTTTTTAAGTTACCACGCTCCTATGATATTGTTTTCCACTGAAGAAGTTCTCTTAAAAATGAGGTTGAGATCCCTAAAGAAATTGCTTCAATCAGCAGCAGGGCTTAATGACTGTTAATGGGAAGTGGAGATAGGATAGTAAGTGCTACTTTGATTAATAAGAGAACTGCAGAGAATTTAAATTGTGCCACTGATGGATTATTTTCTTCAAGCTTGATAAGCACTTCTCATTTGTTCTTAAATTTGGTCAATACTGTTAAAGGCAGCAAAATGAAGTATAATTAATTCTATTACTGCTGCTCAGACCAAGTGTTACTAAGAAACAGATTATGATACAGACAGCGGTGGAAGCCCCCAGAGTTGACAGTTTGATGCCTTGAAAACCTGTCACTGCTTGTTAGGTTGGAAGGACGAAGAACACATTTCTCTACTCTGACTACCAAACGCCTACAACCGTTTGTGTCAATCTGTCCATCGTCCACTGGCCACCATGCTGGGAAAGCCAGTGAGAGGACCGACTGACACTATGACAATCCTCCTTTGGAAGTACAGAGAGTAAATAAAAGATTAAGATAATATATCAGTTAAAATGCTAAAAGCCCAACGCTCGCTTTAAATTAATCACCAAGAAAATGGCGTATTGATTTGACGTTAGATGGCTGTTAAAAAGAAAGCTTCCCATATTTCTCCCGTTTCAGAGATTATACGTCATGCTTTATTTTTGCTATAATTTTATTCAGAAAAATTGATGAGCGAGTGGTTTGTCATGAAGCAAGATACCTTATTTTACTAGATAATTTTATCTCTTGTGAGTGCTAATAATACCTAGGTCATCAGACATTACTTCACCCCGCCCCAACCCAAGTTTTCTGTAAACATCAAGATTTGCTGAATAGCTTTAAAAACAAAGATTCCTTTAAAAACTAACCGTGTGTGTGTGTGTGTGTGTGTGTGTGTGTGTGTGTGCTAGTACAAATCACATAAGCAAGGCAAAAACTATTCCCCACAGTGGACGATACACACAGTATTCTTCAAGATAACTCCTGTATATTCTTTTTGGTTTGGCTTGTTTTTTAAGTCAGTGTTTCCTCTGTGTAGCCTGGCTGTCCTGGAACTCTCTGTGTAGACCTAGGCTGGTCTCGAACTCAGAGACCTGCCTGCTTCTGCCTCCCAAGTGCTGGGATTAAAGGCGTGCACCACCACTGCCCGGCAGCTCCAGATTCTCAATTCAGTGAGTCTAATCACCAAAGTTTACTTTCCTGAGTACTTCTAGCTAATTCAAAAAGTGGAATGCCTCCAAAGCTTAAACTGAAAAGAAATTAATTCTATTTCATCATTTTGAAGAAAATATGCAATTCATGAATCCTGTTCCCCAAACTCCATTACAACCAAGGGGGAGACTGGGCAGCAGGTACCTGGCCTTCTGGCCACTGTTCACATTTGTCAGAGTCTGCATTGCTTCTGATATGTATAGAGTCACTGAGTGATTTCAAAGTCATATTTAAGTACAAGAGATTAATAATGCAGTTTTAAGGGTTCTTTGAAATTCTAACTCCTTCACTAAAAGTGTAAACTTTATCTATTATGAATCAAGGACTAATCCTCTTGCCTAGAGATCCCATAAACATAAGTTCCAAAGATGGGGAGAAATTGCAGGAAGAACATTTCTAGTCGGCATGTGAACGTCAGGCCATTGTGCTCTCGTTGGCTGCAGAGCTTACAGCTGGAGTCAGCACCCAGGGTGTGGGACAGAGCTCAGGCCAAAGAGCTGCTCAAAGCTTAAGTTCTTAAAGGACCTGGGTCATGGCAACCTTGAACACTTTCTTAAGCTATGAGACTATACTCTCTGTCTGCGTGGTTAAAGCTTGGCTCAAGTTTCTCGATTGAAAACGTCTTGGAGTTAAGTTCAAGGGCACAATGCTCAGATGACCCTTCTAAAGTTGTTTGCTCTAGAAGATGCGATCCAAACTGATCCCAGGAATGGCCACAGGTCTAAGGTTGCATTCTTACGTGGGGATAATTCATGCAATAAGTGGAAATGGTTGCACACCAGGCTCTGGGGAAACATGAAATGGAGGGGCCTTCATTGCTCTGCCCTGGGGAAGCATCCACACTGTGGGGAGGTAGACAATTGCAGGTGCATACACCAGCGTGCAGTGAGATACTCTTCCAGATACGTGCATGGAAAAACACAAGCCAAAGAATGTGATAACAATTCGGTCCACAGAAGGCAAGGGAAGACAAGAGGGGAAAGCTGACTACTAGAGGGAGGAGGACTGAGGGAGACATGAGGGGGTCACAGCCTTCCTTGCCACGGGTTAGGCAGAAAGATCTGTCTGTACTGCTTCACTGTCCAATCTCTGCTTTGTTTTCCTAGATCATATCCTTGAATGGTGCTCTTGTTTCAAACAAACAACAAACAAACAAACCCAGGTAGGATTGTTTCCATGGCTTTTACTCCCATCGTCCTCAGCGCCTGCCATTAGAATCATTTTGACTTTGGTTTTCCGGATTGCTGCAAGACCATTTGAATTGGGTTATTTCCATCCATACTGTATCTCTGTGTTTGTTCATGGAGTTAGGTAGAACTTACGACTTTAGAATTACTGTATAATGCTCAGAGGTGTGAAGCACCATTTCGGGTAATGCCTTTCTTCAGTTAATATAGATAAATATTGATGGCAGGCGGCAGTAAAACAAGCCATTAAATTCCTCAGTGCAACGGTGTCCCACACACCGCTAGAAGCTACAGAAATCACAGTGGGCTCCAAGAACCAGAGCCTGTGATTAGAGAGCGCTTCAATTTCCAACTTCCCTTGATCCAAATTGACTGGTAAAAGAGCTTAGTGAACCCCCAGAACCACTGAAAGGGACAGGACACAGGACTGAGATCACCATGCTGGTCTATCCATCCATCCCACTTCCCTCCGCCACCCTAATGGACCCCGGGGTGAGCCTGAAACCTTTGAAAAATGGCAATCAGCGACAGACAAGCGGGAGGCCTGGCGCTAGGAAGACAAAGAAGCTTTAAATCTAAACTGGTAGTCCTATAAAGCCCACTAAAGAATGGGGTGGCGGGTGGGGGGGAGACGAAGGGGTAACAAACCCCTCCCTCTGCAGCCGCTATGACTTCAGCCCCAGTCATCAGTGATGGAGAATTTTGTGAGGTCACAGTGAAGCATGAGAGACGGGGTGCGGTCCTTCTGGGACCAGGTAATGTTTTTGTTGCCTGAGTCTTAGGATGAAAAATGGAAGGCACCATTGCCTCACATTATAACATCATCCTCAAGGAGTGTGCAGCCTGGTATGGATTGTGAAGTTCCACAGTGGGGGTATGCTTTCTTCAAGGTGTTTTTAAATGGGCTCTGGTTGTCAAAGACACCACTCTGATAATGAGGCCCGGAGCCCCGTGTGAGGAGAAAACCGTAATGAGAGAGGAACACCATTTGTTACAGTTATGTGGTTCCTTGGCCATAATATCTTTTTGAGGTTTATTAAATCATATAAAATTTCAATTTACACTGTAATATTCTATAAAAGATGGAGCACACAGAAGTAATAAGTACGACAGCGTTCCTTTCATTTATGAATCGTATTGTTGATTGCTTAACACTGCCACATCCCGCAGCAGGATTATTTATGTCGGGACAGTAATTTTCTATCTCCAATTTAATTTTGTAAAAGTTAATTACAAATTACAATAAAATGAATGCGGTTATGGAAGGCGGTGAAATGCTGGGGTAGGGTGTTACTGAGGGAAATATTTACACATGCTGCTCCTGTGGAGGTCAGAGACATGACACCTCGTGCCACCTATATTTGTCATTTTAGTGAAACCTCTTCCTTTCTCATCCTAGCCAGTTGGGCCCAGGCAGGTGACATGTCTTCCACAGTCACCCAACAAGGCTGTGACAGAAAAAGTACTCAAACTTGAGACTCTTGATCCTAGATCAGCATGCCTCCCTTTAATATGGGACTGTTTGTTATCTACTTCATATGTTGGGATGGAAAGGCTGCTGAACGGCTCAGAGGCTTAATGGTGCTTGTTGCTGGCAACCTGCATCCAATCCCTAAAACCCACATAAGGGTGCAAGGACAGAGCCACCTCCACTCAATTTCCCCCAGGCCTCTGCATGTACACTGTGGCATGCACCCCACCCCCTCACACAGACAAGAAGCCACTGGAAATGAAAACCAAGGCCTGTAGTTTCTCTGTGCATCTTGTACACTTTCCCCTGGTTTCTCTTTGGTCCTCTTACGAAGGAGGCAGGAAACCTCAAAGGCATCCTATTTGTTTTACCCAGCTCTCTCTCCTGTCTCAGCCTTATCTGGTCCTTCCCAGCCTTCAGCACACTTGACCATCGGGGACCCTCTGAAATATCATGATTGACTTGCTAGGTGAAAGACTTTTATATTTCGTTTTTAATAGAGCAAAAGTGACTCTAAATTTGTTAATATTCTTTAGGTTACATAGGACAAATTACAGATAAGTGAATCAGTAATGAAATTTGTAATGAGAATTTCTCAAGTATGAAATGTTGGCGCAAGGAAAGTTAATTGCAGGATTTTACAGCCATTATAGTTTATATCATAAATGCAAAAATTACTAGGGCCATTTAATTACAGTAGGAACACACTAAATTTTTATGGAGTGCCATTTTGTTAAAGAGGTACTCGGAACATTAGAAGCAAATTCCATCCTAACAGTAGGTCCAGGTAGCTTTCACAGCATCAAATAAATATGCTCTTGCTACAGAATTGTTCCTTAGATACTATAATTGACACAATGACTAATGAGATGGGTTTATTCTCACAGCTTCACATACTCAATTTACAGTGTCTGAAAGTTATTTTTCTCTGCCATCCATGGGCCTAGAAGGAACCAGAAAATCCCTCTTGGAAAAACACTATCTCGGCTGCTTCTCTAATTAACCTTCAAAAATGCATTTTGAAATATAGAAGTTGGTGCCTGGCATGGAAATTGGATCGTCTCAGGAAAAAAAAGACCCAAGTGCTAATTTGTTCCTTATTAAATATCTGACATGTCAAAAAATCACAGGTGGCTAATGTTTTAGAGCCTTCCAGCAGGACACGGATAGCTTTTTCTGTGGCTGGGGCTCTGTGGGGTGATTGGGGACCAGCTACTCCAGCCCAGCCTGCCCCTCACTCCCTCTGCCTCATCCAGCTTGGGATCTGTGGGCATCAGATTCTCCAGCTTCCACTAGAAAGAAGTATCAGCTTGAATATACTTGGATACGTAAGTGTCCCTCCATAGACTTGGAGAGGTGGATTCCCTACTTAACTTTCCCCAAATCTCAAGATCTTCCAGAATGGAAAAACCATTTTTTCATGAACCCATTCTCACATGTGTGGGTGCATATATGTGCAAGTGTGGAGACCTAGAGTTGATATTGGGTGTGCCCCTCAGTTGCCCTCTACTTCATCTATTGAGTCAGGATCTCTCACTGAATCCAGAACCCCATGATTCCAGCTAGTCTAGTCAGCCAGCTTACCCCCGGAATTCTCCTGCCATTGTCTCCTGAGTGCTGGTATTATGGGCAAGGCCTTTGCTTGGGTTCTAGGTGTCTGTATTCCAAGTCCGACACTTGCATGGCAAGTCATTTCTCCACTGAGACACTTCCCAGCCCTAGAGAATAGAAAGATCTTATATGGGGGAAAGAATATCATTCTCTCTGACTTCTAAAATTGTTTCAGCTTAATTTGTGAACAGTGTCACCTACATCACAGGTAAAGAAGGGAGACTCTCCCAGGCAATGTCCCCTTTCCTTCTCCAACCAAATGGAGACACACTTGGTCTCCCATAATTAACTAAAGAACTAAAGAGAACAGAGTTGGTTCAAACCCCTCTCTGCCAAATAGTAACAAAGAAACCGAGTTTCTATGTCTTCATCTAAAAATGAGAATAGAAAGTATGTCTCTTTCCTAAGGTCAGTGCAAGAATATGAAACCCAACAAAGCAAATGTAAATATGAAATTAAGGTACCAGGTGTGGAAATACCACTCACAACAGCCAGTCTATAGGAACAACTCCAGTATCCATGAGCAGATGAACAAACAGACGAATGTAGCATGTGTGCCCTGTGTTAGCTTTGTACTGGCTCATGGTTTTCAAGATCAAGTCCATGGCTAATGAACCTGCAGTGCTTTGGACTTGTGGGAAGGCAGCATGTCTTGGTAGAAGTCATATGGAACAGAACATTACCTGTGACTAGAAAGTGAAAAAGAGAGTTTGAAAGGAAGGACTGTAGTCCTCCTGTCCCCTTAATGGACATGCCTCTGGTGCTCTAAAGACCTCGTACTTGGTCCATCTCTGAAAGGCCCCACCTTTTTTCAAAGCACCATTCTTGAGAACAAGCCTTTAACACACGGACTGTTATGAAGCATTGCAGGTCTAAACCATCACCCATGCAAGGCAGCAGTCAAAGGGAGACTCACGCTACAACACACGTGATGGTGGTGTGCTAAGTGAAAGAAGCCAGTTCTGAAAATCCATGTAGTCACTTACACACCCTACAGGAGTCAGCTTCATAGAGACAGAAAGCATGGGGCGGGGTGTTGCCAGGGCTTGGGAGAAGGAAGAATGCAGAGTTAGCATTCAGTATGTTTAGCATTTCTGATGGATGTGGCCACACAACTATGCTATTTATATCTTAACACAGATAAAACAACACATTTTTAAAAACTCTGTGTTGTAGCTGTGCCCCTGTTTCTAGGGCAGTGTTACTTTGTAGCTCTCAAAATAAAGAGAGCTAAGTCACATGTGTATGTGACCATGCATCCCTCGTCTCCTGCCTCTCTTTTTCTCCCTTTAAATATTACGAATTCATACTGATACCTATGACTCCAAATGAACACAGTAGGGATCATTTTAATCACATTCATTCTCTCGTTATTGAGACCTTCTTCAACTCTTCTTATCTACAGTGTGCTCACTTATTTGTTGAATTCTCCTGTGTATAACAGTGTGTCAGCAGCACTGCCACATACATGCCCCTGTGAGGAGCGCACCTCCACCCTTAGCTTTACAGCATCCAGCAAGGACATTGTATCCCACAGTCAATTAGATTAGGTACTTCCATCTCCACCCTTTCATATACGTATTTATTTACAGTCGTTAGTGTGATGCTTAATCTCAATTGTCAGCTTGAGATCTAGCATCACCCAGAAAAGGAGCGCTTCTAAAGAACTAAGTTAGATTGTCCTGTACGAATTCCTTTGGGGAATGCTATTGAGTGGGGTAATTGATTGGGAAGACCCACCCTAAATAAGGTGGAACTCTTCTGGGGGCTGGATCCTAATTTGCATAAAATAGAAAACTAGCATAGCATAAGCATCTATTGTTCTCTGCTCCTGATTATGGATGTGCTTGGACCAGGGGCTTCAGGCTCCTGCTGCCTCGAATTCCCACCTTGGTGGGCTGTTTGTTGGAGCTGTGAGCAGACATAAAACCTTTCCCCTTGAGTTGTCAGGGTGTCTTAATACAGCTTCAGGAAAGGAAACCAACACAGCTAGACACTGGTTAGCTACTCTGTCTGACTGAAAGTTCCCCCTCAGATGTTGGATACTTTCAATTATTTGTCATTTGGGGTTGTTCTATTTGTTTTCCTGTTATAGTAATAAATACCATGGCCCAAAACAAGTTAGGGGAAGAGAGTTGGCTTATAGTCTACAGCCCATCATTAGGGGAAGAAAAGGTAAGAATTCAAGGCAGGAGCTTGAAGCAGAAAACATGGAGGGACACTGCTTGCTGGTTTGTTCCCAGGCTCACATGCAGCTACCCATTTTATATAGTCCACTTGTTCAGGGATGGCAATGCCCACAGTGGACACTCCTACATCAATTAACAATCAGGAAAATGCCCCACAGACATGCCCACGGGCCAACCTGAGGGAGGCAAGTCTTCTCTGAAGGTCTTTCTCCTCAGGTGTATCTAGTTTGTGCCAAGTTGACAATAACAACTAAGCAGTACAGGGGGATGTGTGAGCCATTACTGTGATCTTAACATCTGATCCCTACCAAAGGCTGGACTCAGAGCCCCACCCTTCACTTGGCTTCTCCTCACCGTTCCTTGTTCTCCCATCCTTTCCATCTCCATAGGTCGTCAACTTCAGCTTCTGGAATTATATATAATATATATATATATATATATTATATTATGAGTGAGCAGATCCTCAATCCTTTTTTATCTGCCACCCCTGTTTTCTTTCCTGACATGAAGGGCACTCACCATACTATAAACACTCTTGGGTTTTCCTTTTCACACTAAACAGTAGAGAATGGAAATCTTCACGTTTTCCAAGTGAGACATGAGTTACAGAAGGCCAAGCAAGAGGGTAGAGTTAGACTCTCCTTAAGGTAGACAAACTTCAAGGGGGAACTAGAATGTTCTAGTCTTGGGAGGCTGGTCTAGAAAGACCTTGATGTCAATGAGCCTGAAAAAAACTAAAAGGATAAAATGTATAAACTCATAAGAAAAATGGAGTCAACCTTGGGAGAAGAGTCACATTTCTGATCTGCTAATGACAACGGTGACCCAAAGTGCTGAGAACTCCTTGATTTAAGGGAAACCACAAGTCAAGTGGAAGCTCACCCAGCAGTTTTCTGTTTATGCCCACGGGGTCCTTGACTTTCGTTGTATTGGCTCCTAAAGCCCATGTTTCTCGGTCTCCCTGTGTACACATCATTACCCAAGGAGCTTGGTCAATGAAGATTTTCTTTTACAGATTCGAATATAGCCCAAGGTTCTACATTTCTAACAAGCTCCAGGTTTTATTGATGCTGTGGATTCTTGGATCCCATTCTCAAAAACAGGATTCCATATGCTCTCTTAATTCCAAAGACCCCCGTTCCTTAAATAATCAATCAACAGACCAACACATTCATCCAAATACACAAGAGAGCTGATTCACAATCCCGGACTTTCCATTCTTCTGTTTGCTGCAGTCTGGAGTACCTGTTCTGCTAATAAGACGAACAATATAAAGACATTAAAGCATGCTTGCTGATGCATATGACTCATTGTAAAACCAAAGCTTTAGAGTCACCCAGAGCGAATCTCCAGCCTTTATAGATGCCCCTGCTGTGAGAGGCAGATTAGATTCAGGATGTGCTGAGCCCCTCCGCTGTGTGCGTGCCTTGTTGAAGTTAAAATACCTTAGCTGTGGTGGATTTTATTTTAGCTCCATTGAGCGAGGGTTAATTAGGCCTTGAACTTTTCGAGATAGTGATCAGTGTGTAGCACGGGCCTGACTTTGCAAAATGCTCTACAAACCGAGTGCAGGATTCCTGCTCTGAATTCTGCCCACACTCAGGGAGTAAATTCGCTGATGGTGATTTCCCCTGGAAGCTTTGAAATATTGTTTTCTAAATCCACGGGAGACAAAAGATGTCTTCTCACCATCTTTGGATACCCTCATTAAGGAAGTTTGGGTTGTAAAAGGGTTTCCATGGAAGTGTGGATTTCCTCCTTGTTGATACACATAGTCTAGGGCATTCAGTAACTGAATAGGGGGCTAGCCTACATGCCCCTGGCAGAAGGGAATGTTTATTAGGAATCACAGAAATTCTTACCCCAAGCTCTTGCTTCTACAGGACCAGGGACATGGTGTCCTCTGTAAGGAAAAGGCTGTGTTTAAATGTGTCTTTAGATGTTTCTCAGACACTGTTAACTGACGTCATCAGAAACCTTAGGCAGACTAGGAAGTATGTTCCCTCCTTCAGTCACAAGCCCTCCTGGCATCTGACATCTCACTCGGGACTGCCGAGGAATTTCTCTCCTCACTGCATCTCAGACCCCTCTCTGACCCTCTCGGATGTCCTGGAATGCAAACCTGTGTGCCCACCTCTGATAGTACCGCAGCTCCCCACCCGCCCTGTGTGTTGTTGGAAGACGCTTATCTCTCAGCGTTGCTCACACTGCAGACGACCCCCAGATCCTCCCATGAGGTCACACTGAGAACAGACTTATGTCTATTAGTCCATCCATCCATCTATCCATCCTTTACCCAGCTGACCCTCCAGCTCACATTGCTAACCCGCAGGGGTCCTCCTCAACCCCACTCTCAACCCTACACCCACTGCTCATCCAGCCTAAGGTCTCACCCACCTCCTACCCTGGACTCTGCCTATTGTCATGTCACTTGTCCAGCCTTCTCTGATGCCTTTCCTGACCCCACAAAATGAAATGACTCTCCTCCTTTAAACCCTTTCAACTTAGGGCAAGCATTGTGTGAGGGCATTGTGTTCTGCCTCACATGGGTGACTGGTGCGTTTGTTCAAATCTCCAGGCTAGTCCATTTGTGGTCATCAAAGAATTATATTTCTAGGGTTCTCTAGTCTGGGTGGCAATGGACTTGTCATGGATGATGCATAGGAGTAAAAGTGACCTGTGTCCCTTCTGATCATGTGACTGCTGGAGTGAGGCCTCCGTATCTCCAGCTACCCATGTTCTCGCGGGTTTTCAATTTCGAGGTGGGAGCTGTTTTGTCAACCTAGGTCCTTGAGTGACAGCATTGTAGCAGAGCCCTCAAATGACCTGTAGTGGATACAAACATGAACCAGAAATAACTCTGTCTCTCTCTGTCTCTCTGTCTTTCTGTCTCTCTGTCTGTCTCTCTCTGTCTCTCTGTGTGTGTGTTTTAGAAATTAGAAGTCATCCAGAGTCTTTGGTGATTACTTCTCTAGCTTACTATTTACTGAATCCTGGCCTCTCACTAAGCCTGGAGCTCAGCAGTTTAGCTACACTGGCTGGCCAGGAAGCTCCATGGATACTCCTGACTCTCCCTCTTCAGTGTTGGAACTACAGGCACTGCCCCAACACCTAGTCTTTGTGTGAGTTCTGGGGACCTAAATCCAGTATTTATACTTGTATGACAAACACTTTATTGACTGAGCCATCTCTTCAGTTCATACCAGAAATAACCCTTTGATATTTTCAGTCACCAGTGCTTTAATATTTTTACCACAGCAGAACCTAGTTCCAAGGGCTAAGATCCACCTTTTGACTCCAAGTATCTATGGCATTTAGTACAAGAATGCATAGTTTACTTGGGGAATTACATTTTACCAAACTGTATCCAGTGTTGAGTGAAAAGGCAGGACTCTCAGTGACCAGGCTCTCGAGATAGATAGATAGCACGTTTCGGCTTCAGTGGCTCTTCCAAAGCATCAGTTTCCCTATGCTGGTGGGAACTGAGATGCAGCCTCCACCACAGGGTTCCTGCAAGGATGAGGTAAGATAATGCAAACACATTGGCCAATGTAGTGAAAATTTTGGTTTCTTTAAAAACCCACTTATGTTATGTGACTATGCTTTCGTTTGAATCCCAGATGTGGGATATGGGGTTGCTTCAGATAGTCCACAGCAGCTAATTATGATTTGTCTCCTGCTCTGCCAGCTGAAGATAGTTTACACTAGGAATTCTGGGGACTTTTGAGAGGGATAAATGCCAGAGCCTCGAGAGAGGTGGGAGGCGCTCCAAAAGCTGGCTGCTGCTCCATTTGCTGCTGCCTTGCTATTGTGGGTTCCTGCTGCTGCTTTTGCTGTTGCTGAATTGCTGGTTGTTAGTTGGAGATATTCCGATGATGAAGATTGGACTTTCCCCAAGGAACCTGATGCCCCTAAAGATGTCTATACTCCCTTTCCCCTCTAACGTTCTTTTCCTCCTACCTCATGTAGGACAGGATTAGGGTGGATTAAGGGTTAGAAGGGTTGTAGATATAAGAACCCAATAAAATATCCAAAAAGCAGGCCTACAGGCCAATACACATTATCTATTATTGTTGTTATTACAGCTACTCTCCAAGTACTAAATTGGCATTTAATGCTACTTAACTACAGGGATGCTCAACGAAGAAATATCTGGAAGTCAACTCATTGTAGTGTCAGAGTCTCCTGGGCAGGACAAGAAGAGTAGATGACAGAGCAAGACTTCATGCTAAAGCCTGCTGAGGAGCCAAGGTAAAAGAGAGACTGTCCAGCATAGAGTGCTGGTTTCTCTCAGAACCCTGACTTCAGTTCTTCACAGTCAGGGAGACAGCAGAATCCAGAAGGTCTTCCTGGTTGGATTTTTACCCAGTTCTCGCAGGAGTTCCAATGTTAAAGACAAGCATGCTGCTATCAATGATGGAGTAGAAGCCATTGTTGCTAGCTGGGGAGAGCAATAGGCAAATGAATGAACTAAGGCAAGTCATTCTCCTATTTTTTTTATCTCTAATTACTTCTTAAAACCAAAGAAATTGTTAGAGTAAACTATGTCTTTGGTAAAAATGTGTTTGAATGTCTATGTATAGGCGACATTTTATATATCACATACCCATTAGGAGTCTTTTCAGATGTCTGCCTGTGATCTGGCCTATGTCCTACTTAAACTATGATTGTTTTTGAACTAAAACTAAACAGACCCTACATTCCTTCCTTCCCATCCATTCCAGTAGTATTGGAATTGAGGGCCCACCATATGACCCCAGGAGTTCAGTGAAGTGACTGACTGGGTAACTCGGAATTTTTATACACACAGAAGAAACTTCCAGATGTTATACAGGGTTCTGTTCTTGGTTCTCTCTCTCTCTCTCTCTCTCTCTCTCTCTCTCTCTCTCTCTCTCTCTCTCTCTGTGTGTGTGTGTGTGTGTGAAAGAGAGAGAGAGAGAGAGAGAAATTTGAATTGATTGAATATAAAGAACAAATACCAAGTTCATACCCAGATTCTGTAGACAAATGCTTCTGGATGACACAATCAGGATTTTAAATCTCTCTAGCAGGCAAAAATCATGATGAAAACACCAGTAAAAATGAGAACCCCAAATCTGAATTTAGACACACAAAGGCAGGGGCTCAAGTCAGATGCCCTGGCTCTTCGGGCACTCTGGTTCATGTAGGAAGACCTGGGAGGCCCCGGGGTTATTTAGCTCTGAGCTCTGCGTATGCCAGCCAGGTGAGCGTTTGCCAGTCATCTAGCTTGTAACATTCCCCCACAATGGCTCCACCATTACGTAGAACGGTGCGCAGTGGGTGCTTTGTTTGAAGAGATAAACTTGTGATGATTCAGATGATGAAGCCTCTCTGCATACCTGAAATGAGGAATATTGAAAACATTAAAAGAACCAAACAGAACACAGGACAGATGTATTTTAAGATGTTGAGGTCTGTGAAAAGAGAGTGACTCGGTCTTGAAGCCAACATTACACGAAGCCTGCCTCATGACTGGCATGACCCAGTGATGACTCGGGGGCCCTTGTGGGAATGAACATCTTGTCTTGTCCTGGAAGCATTCTTGCTAAGGGTCACAGGGAAAATAAGGAAAGGCTTCACCTTGGTCCATAACATTTGTGGTTCTGACCAGTTCTAGACCAGATTCCTTAAGAGGATCAACTAACCGGGGCTGTGGTGGCCCTTTAATCCCAGCACTTGGGAAGCAGAGGCAGGCGGATTTCTGAGTTCGAGGCCAGCCTGGTCTACAGAGTGAGTTCCAGGACAGCCAGGGCTACACAGAGAAACCCTGTCTCGAAAAACCAAAAAAATAAATAAATAAGAGGATCAACTAATATTTTTGGTCCTGGTTTTTCTGCTATTTTCTAAGAATGTGTTAGAATGGAAGGCAGCAAGAAAAGTAGTTCATGTTTTATACATTTGGCCTGAAAACTCATTGGACATAAGACAAGTAGTTACAAAATCAAAGGTCAATTACACACACACAAAAAAGATCCATATACTAGCAGACTTGCCAAAGAGCATGTTCAGACACAGGATGCTTTGGCTGGGCCATATCCTGCCGTGTAGAAAACCGGACTGGATGGATGCGGGACTGGTTAACCAAGCTTCCATATCCCAGCCCACTGGACAGCAAATTAGTTGTAATTCCAACAGAAGGGAGTTTATGTGGCTCCTTCCCTCAGCATAATAGATGTTCTGTGGAGTGCTATGTTTCGTGCTGTGACAATTCATTCCTGCACATGTGACAGGGCCACTGGCTGATTTCACTCTGCTCCAATTAGGAGAAAATGCATATTTTAATCTGCCCCATGGTGAGGTAGCACTTTTCTCGGTGGCCTTGGCAAGCTGGCCATTTAACCATTTAGGTGAGACCCTCCACTCCAGCCCGTCAATCTGCTGCCAGCGGAATCCACAGTCTCTTTCTGTTGCCAGCACTTTCTGGATTTCTAAGTACAATTAAAGGCCACTCCATCATTCTCGGAGCAACTGGGCTGTGGCTGGCCTCTTGGCAGTGGCCACTCCTGGGAACAAACTGAGCACTGTGTGTGTGGAGTGGCGAGCACCCTTCCATCACTTCTGGTCTTTTCTTGGCCTGGAGAACATGACGAGCCTTGACCCACAGGGCCTTTCTGCTCTTCTAGAGTCCTATCTGTAATAGCCAGAGGGCAGTGCCAGCTGGCTGGGTCACTCAGCCCTGGCCTTGAAGATGGTAGCTCTCCCAGGCTGTCTGCTTCCCTGCCCATGCTCGGAGGGAGCCAGACTCCCAAGAAGACCAACATGCCCCCCCTTATTCCCGTGAGGCACAAAATCATCCTTATTGTGTTTTGGTCTGGTTTAGTTTTTCATAAGAGAAATAAAGCGATCGGCCTATCCCTCTCCCTTTCTTCCTCTGCTGCCTTCCTCTTTCATCCTGACCACTAGGTTCCCTCGTTCTTTGAGTTCTTACGTACCTACATGGAACTAGCTCAAGTGAGCCCAAGTATAAATTATGGCTGGGCTATTGTGCTCATGGGACACTTGGCATGGTACCGTCAAGGCTCAGAAGGGCTTGGAATTTGGCCTCAAAATACCCAGCAGCTGACTTAAAGTATGTAACTTCTCTTAAGTCAAAATTGATTCTCCTTTCAAATGATAAGAGTCACAATCTGGTGAGGACGTGTGTAGACAACACACTGACTCCTGAGCAGCAGCATTGAGCTCTTACTGTGGCCCTGATAAGTGCTGAGACAGAGACATTGCGTGTTCAACTCAACAATGACCCTCTGGAACCGCAAAGAACCCAGGGTGAGTGCCAGCCATGCACAGTACTGGAGTCAGGTGTAGGACTGACAAAGGCTCCCTTATCGTCTCCCCAGGCTCAGAGAGGCCTGCAGAGGAGAAGGCTAGACTCCCAAGAAGACCATATCCCGTACAGTCAAATCTGAGCACGCCAATGAGAAATCCAAAGCCCACTGCCCCTCAGAGGTAAACACTTTATTCTTCCCATTTGGAAACTAGGGGAAAAAAATCCAAGATTTGTGACTGTTCCTGTTTTGTTTTTTTTTTTAAACCAGTTTTTCCTAAGTGGTTTTCTTCAGCTCTGCTTCTGACAGCCTAGGGTCAAGCTCAAGCCACTGGCTGGGCCCAGCCCAGATGCTCTGAACTTCTGTTGTGGATCTGAAGTCACTGAGTCCTTTGTGTGAACTTGCCAAGGACCAAGATCAGACAGTGAGGCAGGGACCAGACGACCATAAATTACTGTGTAAGATTACCCCATTTCCGATGTTTTTGCAGAGTCTGGGATACACGCCTTTGAGGCACCTTTACTAAATCACAGCTACTCTGGTAGAAGAGGCCCAGCCTCAGGATCCTGAACTATTTTTTTCTAAGAGGCACTCACAGCCATGTATGTAGCAGCCTTCTCTTTTGCTCTCCCTTCCCAGAATAACATTCCTCTTTTCCAAAGCAGCTTTAAGGAATCAAGTGTCCTTAGGCCTCATCAATGATTCTGAAGAGGGGAAACCAGCAGTCCTACCTGTACCTCTTCTGACATGGCAAGACTGCTCCAAACACTAGCTGGCTGGCCCAATGGGGTTGAGTCTCCAGATCATCGTGTGTGTGTGTGTGTGTGTGTGTGTGTGTGTGTGTGTGTGTGTGTGTGTGTTGAGGTTGAAGTAGGGGATCTTTCTCAACCACCATATTTTTTGAGACAGGTTCTCTCCCTGAAGCAGTAGCTCACCATTTTAGCTCGACTGGCTGGCTACTGAGCCTTCTCTAAGGATCTTCCTGATTCCTCCCCAGTGCTGGTGTTACACGGGTGCTCCATAACACACGTGCCTTTTACATGGGTAAAGCTCAGATCCTCTTGTCTTCCCAGATCCCAGACTACTGTTTTTACCCTGATCCCAAGTTAATTTTTATGACAGCATGGCCTTTCCCAGGACACCTGCAACTACCCAACTACAATACATCTTATTTATTCTGGAGCCGTGCTGAGCCACATGTCCCCATGTGTATGTGCACTGGTAAGGAGCAGGGATAAGTTCTTCACTCATTGTTCCCAGCCCCAGAGCCTACTTTCTCCTGCGGAGATCCCAGGCTCCTTCACAACAAGTTGTTGCAAACCCAGCTGGTGGGAGACCCCACAGAACAGGCACACTGGCTCAAGGCTAGCTCCTGTTTTCCATTGCATGAGTTCTGTGCCATCATAACATGGTATGGTGTACAGCACCACCAGAAACAAGAGGAGAAAGTAAAGGTTGGGTTCAAGGATCATATTAACTACTTTTCTATTACTGTGATGTCATAAAACACCATGAGCACATCAACTTATAGAAGAAGAAAGGGATTGTTTGGGCTAACAGTTCCAGAGAGATAAGAATCCATCACTCTCACAGCCAGGAAGTGTGGCAGCAAGCAGGTATGGCAACTGGAGCTGGAAGCTGAGAGATGAGGCCTCATATCTTGAACTGAGATCAGGAAGTAATGGGTACAAACTGGAAATGGCACATGGCTTTTGAAACCCCAGGCTCACCTCCAATAACTCAAACAGTATTACCAACTGGGATTGAGTACTCAGATGCCCAAAAATGGAGGCGGGGGGGGGGGAGTCTCATTCAAGCTACCCTGCATGCTAGGACTTGTCACCCACAGGGGCTATGCCCAGAATGTTCCTGTGCTTGCTTCAATGTTCTGTTGTTGCTATTTTGAAGTTCTGAAGATCACTGAATATGGAACCAAATTAATCCATCCCCCCGGCCCCAACTGGGTCCATAAATTATATAGCCAGTTCTAGAAGGGGAAAATTTTGTTGAGTATTTATGACTATCTAAAAGACACATTCAACCCTTGGCACATAGGCTGCATGTACCCCAAGATAGCAATGAAGGTAGCTCAACACAAAGTTACAACCTCATTTAAAACATTACGTTATTCTGTGTGTGCGATTCTTTTTTGTAACTTGATGCACAGCTCTCAAGTGCAAACTTTGTAGTCAACATGGTGTCTCAAAGTCGTTGACCTGGTGAGCCAGTAGTTGCCAAAGTCTAGTACACAGCAGAATCACCTGATGAGCCCTTACAAAGTCTTACTATCCCAGCTGTTCTCCAAAGCAAAGATGAAGTCTGAATGGCAAGAAGGTAGGATGTAGGTCTCAGCAATTTTTTTAAAGATTCCCCAGTTGCCATGATTTCAACCCAAATAAAGCTGGGCGCCAATATCCCAGGTCCTACACCCCAGAGCAGTTGATCAGCAGGTTTGAGTATAGATTCTATACAGAGCTTCCGGATTTGAACCTACTGTGTACTTGGCTTAATTAGGCAAGTTTTAAATTCTGCTGTTTTCTGAATAAAATGCTGAGGTCTTTGATCCTTTCTGTGCTTAGGAAGATACTTGTAGGCATTTATTTGGATCTTGACAAGAGGGAAAAACTTTTGTATACACTGTCCACGGACATTCAGAATGCTAGGTGGGGCGAGTGGGCAGATGTCCGGAAACTTCCCACGGCTAGCCAAGCTACACCACCTGGAGCTGCTTCTGCTCAGAGGGAGAAGTGTGGTGGAGCGTTCCCTCTGAAGCCTGTCATTGGCAGGTGGGGGAGGCGCCTCCCACAGGGAAGCATCTGGCCTCTGAGGTATGCTTTGCATTTGCCCTTCATGGGCAGTACCCTCTACTCCACCTCTACCTGTCTTCATGATCAGACCCCTACCTACATCACTGGACATCAGCTACTCAGGTGCCCTCCTGTGCAACTGCTTCTCCCTGGTTCTAAAGAGTGTTGGTTCACCTTTGCGGGGCTTCCTTACCTCCATAGATATGGACTCCATACTTGTTTCCTATTTACACCTTAGCTGCCCCTGCAACTACCAGTCCCTTCTCTTCTCTAAGGCAGCACACTGAACAGTGGCTTCCTTCAAGCCTGTAAGAGCTTTCTTCCTGTTAAAAGGCAGTGATAGGTCCTCAGTGCAACCCTCTGATTCATCAATGAAAGGATGCTGGGATTGGGATGGAAAAGAGAAGGATGAAGGAGAGCTGTATAAGGGAAGTTCTGACAGGAAGCAGGTTTCCTCGGGGTCAGTGTGGGTATTTGGGACAAAAGTGTCTAAATTACATGGCAGTTCAAAAATGATCTACCTTCCCACCATGGCAGACATTTCTATGTGATGGGGAGTTCTATCATATGACCAGAGTACAGTACAGAAGAGTCTTTGGCCAAAGAGTATATGGGGCCTGATTGGGAAAGGCTTTTCCTCACCCATGGGTACCTAGTCTGCACTTGATCATCCTGGCTAGTTTAAAGAAAATGGACTTTTGTAGTGACTAATATTAGCTTCTAGCCTCTTTCTTCTGTTCAGCCCAGGTCAGGGATCTGAGACATGTGAATGCTTCTGAGGCCTGTGGTCAGGACGTGAGGTCAGTTCTATACGAAGCAGCATCTCCTGCCAAGAGATGGTACCCAAGCCAGGGAACCTTGTGCACTTAACATCACGTGCTGTGGAGCGCTTGGTGAACCTTTACTTGTTCTTTCCCATCTTCTGCTTCTCTGGTTGTTAAGGTTTATCTTCTGAGCCAGACTACTACCATCTTCACCAGACCAGTGTGACTGCTTGCAAAAGATTGTCACAGTTGGGTTTGGGAACTACTGACATTCCCTTGGAGAAAGAGGGGATGAGGAAGGTGACTGGACTTCACCTAAGGATCCAGCCACTACCCCCAACTGTTGTATGCAGCCCTGCCCTAATTGTATATAGCCTCAAGGTCTCAGGGAGAGGCTAGAGGAGCTGAGGAAGACTGAAGGGAAGAGGTTCCACGTACACCGCAGTGCCCTTGGAGGAGTCATTCCTGCTGGGGGCAGACTTTCCAGAGAGACTACTTTGGGGTATGAGTAACCCATCATTAACTTGTCACCCATGCTCTGAAAGGAAGCTCAATAAACTTATTGGATCCCCAAAGTTGACTTTGGTGGAATCATTACTTGGTTTGTTGCAGCCCTAGGAGAAGGGGGTAGACAGTATTTATGCCTCCCAGGGGAAGGAATTTTAACAACAGCTCAGCTTGGTTATGGCTAGCTCTGGTCTCTTTGCTCTTGGAAGTCATGAAGGAGCATGCTTGTGACCGGTGTGATGGTTAGTGTTAGCTGTCAGCTTCACAGAGTCTCGAGTCAACTGGGAGACAGATTCAGAGCATGCCTATGGGGGATTATCTTGAATACATTAATAATGTGGGAATGCCCCTCCTGATTGTGATTGAGACCATTCCCTGGTAGGGGATCCTGGACTTTATAGACTGAAGAGAACACTTGGCATGGCTCGCTGCTTCCTGACTATGCGTGCAATGCACAAGCTCCTGACATATTGGGTTCCCCACCATGATAGACTGAGATAGCTCAGTGTCCTTGTCTACTGCTGCAAAGCAGTATCTGAGGGATGGAGATCTGCCAGGACCGGAGGAGGATTCAGGGATTTTTTTTAAAAAAGATGCATTGCAAAGGCCACATTATCCTTTTCTTCATACTAGTAGCTCTAGCTGTAAAGAGCCCCATACCTGCTAAGGCCACATTTGCTATTTGGAAATGGCATTATCAACTACAGGGGTGTTTCTGACTATCCAGGTGACAGTAGAAAAGCTGGGCCACCATCTTTTCATCCAGAACATGGATATCTGTTACCTGTGGCTGCCAGTGTTTGCTTTACTTTATAACAATGAAAGAGAGCCCTCCCTGTGTCTCTGAGTGTGCCACCTTTAGGTGTGAATGCTAGACTTTCATCTGAGCCAAAGGAGAGATTCACAATGTGTGTGTGATTCTCCTTCGGAATTTTTCAAGTTCCTAGTGACTCTTGCCATGGTGCCTTGTAATAACTGAACTTATCACTATTTGTGCTCTGCTGCAATTTAACTATGTGTCTATTTCCAGTCTGTGGAAGAGTCTACAAGGTCACAACTAAGGGAACGGAGGACAGTGGTTTTCCACTCAAAGGTACCCCAAGTATTTTATTATAGGCACATGTGTGGACACATGTGTATACCATTTCCTCAGACAGCTTGGACAGTTGGAACTGGCCATTCTTTTAGGTTCTTCCAGGATAGATCAGTATCTAATTAGAAACTCAGCAAATAGAATTTAACCCAACAGCTTCCCATCTACAGAAAGCTACTCAAGACAGAATCTGATTACAATTTACAGAGCCAAAAATGGAAAATCTGGTTTAGAGCATCACAAATTTTTAATTGCATGCAGCATAAAAGCACCTATCCTAAAGGATCCACACTTACTGAATACCTCTTCTGTGCCAGGTGTTGTCTTATTTCCTCTTATACTCACAACAGCCAGATAGGATGGGAGTGGTTTTTGTCTATGTTATAAATAAGATCGACAAGGCTCAACAAAGAAAATTATCTCACCCAAGGTGGCTGGGTGCAAAGTTGCAGGATTTCTGTTTGAAATTAGGCCTATTGACCCCACCACCCCAAGCTGCCATCTTTGAGTTCACCAAGATCCATATGCATGAGCACATTCACTTTCATGAATTGATCCCAACAAATGCCACCTCATTCTGGAAACTTCTTCAAGCTTCCTATCAGCTTACAGCACAAGGAATTCCATGTTCAGTACGTGTTGGGTGTGGGAGACAATTCAGGGAGATGTGGCTAACTTCTCTCTAGGTTGTATTCTGGAAGATATCATTGTAGCCAGTTCCTTCAAAAATACTCAGCATATTTTAACACCTAAATACATCTGCCCTCACCTTTATAGCCTCCTCCTCCTCTCTAGAGCCATATTTAATAATCACCTGTTTTTACCAGTGCTATTCCCTGACAAGTATTTTGAATCTTGGCTGAATTTTTTTTCTTTCTGGAATGTTCTTACTCTTTTTATACCCAGCTCTTTTCTGCCCATGCAATATGCATGTGGCTAGTGTTGTCTAACCTGGCCTGCAGGGCAGAACTACTGCAAAATATTAAATATACATAGTGAAAATATATAGCTTTAGTTGGACATTGTGGCACATATCTGTTAACCCAACACTCAAAATGTTGAGGCAGAAGGACCATCACAAGTTCAGAGCCAACCTGGAGTATACATGAAAGGACTCTTTTCAAGCCCACCTCCCACAGAAATATAATTCTAGAAGTCACAGGCAGCCTAGCAAAGTGGAAGGCTATCTTTCTCATTATACCATTCAACCTAGAGCTTACATGGTTGGGGACCCTTGGCCAGTGTGCATGACATTGAAGTTAGATGTGTTTGTCTCTCCTCTAGCAAAAAGGTTCTCAGAGGTTTTCCTGCTGCACCCTACAGGGTCCAGCCATGGGCTTTGAAAAGAGAAGGCAACATTGTTTAATTACATGATAGAGGGAGTACAAAAGAGAGATCCTTTTACTTCCGCTCTGGGAAGGAACCCAGGAAAGTATAGTTAACACAGGTTATCAATCAGGCTGCGGGACGGGGGCAGGAGCAGGCTATTAGAAGATGTGCCTTGATCTTTTGGTTCATTTTGCTCGTAGATACAAAGAAGAAAAATAACCTTGCAGAACACTGATGCCAAGGTATTTTATTCCCAATGTGATTCTTCTTTGTGTTTTGGAATGAACTCCAGGTCAAGATGACACAGGGCCTTCAGTCTTCCCTCATCTTCTGGAGGACTGGAAGCCTGTCTCCAGGAGGAAGCATGATGGTGACTCTCCATCTGGAGTGCTTCCTGGCTGTCATCACTCAGCCTGGACTCTCAGGAGAAACGCCATCAGCATCACACGGCACACACACCTCTGAATTGCACTGCACTTGTGAACGCAGCTGACGCCTTCATGTGTCATGTTAAATCATGTCCTAGAGTTTCTTGGATTCAAGAGACAGTGACTGGGCCAGAGGGAGCCACCACAGTTATTCCTGCCCACTCTCTCTTACCCTCTAATTATTTTTTTTCTAATGGTTCCTTGGTGCAATCAGCTATTCATCATACAAACCTTCTTCTTAGGGCTTTTCTCTTTCCAAGTTCACACATCCAGGGCTCTCCAAGGGAAAGATCTGAGGATTTGGCTGTCTTCTGTCCCCAGGAGAATGAAAGGGTTGTGTGCAATGGCAGGCTGTGTAATACGTGCAGGGATGGTCCTGTGCCAGGCCACCTGTGTACGCTTCATCCAGAAGTGGTGCCGAGGAGATGATGAGCCAAGGAAGAGGTCTGAATCTTGTGAAGCTTCTGCACCCAGCAGCTCTGGAAATTCAAGAGGCGCATCTAATATCACAAGCCCTGGCAGGGCTGTAGGCATGAAAGGGCAAGGGCGGATTGTATGAAGGGTGATGCCAAAGGAGAAGGAAGCTCAGAGGGGCCCTCCTAAGAGCCGTGAGAGCTGAAATGACACTAGATTTCATCTTGCTCTGGTGCAGGCTTCTGTAAATTCTATAAGTATTGCTTAGGCAAAAACCCAGCAGTGCTAAATGCTCCACTTTCTGTGCCTAACATGATGTATATAAATGTTATATAAAACTTACTGTGGGCTAAATATTATACCCACGACGTCTCAGCTATCCACAAACAGGACAGGAGGAAAACATCCTCTTCTTGTCCCAGAGGAAAGGGAAGTGACTCACCCTAGATCATCTAGAGCTGGCCTAGGCAACTTGTGACATGAACCTGGGTCCCCTGCTTCCAGAACCTGGAAGATCATCCTCCTATGAGAACAGCCCTGACCTCTGGAATCTGGTCTTTGCCTGAGGTGACATGCAAGACTTGGTCTCAGGCAAAGTAAAGATGTGATCTGTGAAGTTTGCTGCCTGCCTCTCCGAGAGAGGTGCAGTAATCAGGAGACTTACCAGAGTTCTTGCTAAGACCGGCTTGCTGTGTGGCAGGTTCACACCTTCATGACATTGCTGTCTGCTATAAACATTGACTCAAGGTCTCCAGCTCAGTTTTCACAGCGAAACCAGATTTATTAGCAGGGAGTAAAGTGTGGCAACACCTGTCCAAGGGTTTCACATGACCTGGTAACAAAGAAGCAGGAAACTCCAGGGGGAGGAGGGCTGTGTGATTACGGCCTTCTGCATGGACACACTGATGCTTGCTTGCCACTGTGTCTGTGAGCACCCTGCCGGAGCTGCCTTTGTGAGATGCTGTGGGCTGTGCTGTGCACCTGTGTAGCTGAGAAAAGCATGTGGGTCGTGGAGATGGAGGAAAAGACATTGGAAGGGATTCAAACGCAATCACCCTTTGTTAGCAGTAAAAGAGGCACACGCAGCCTGCACAACCTTCTGAAAGATAACTGACAGAAACCCACCAGCTTTTATTTGGTCCACACCCTTTAATCCTGTGGTTTCATGGACCCAATGAAATAACAGGCTGAGTTTTTCTCCCCATCAGCCATGATTTTCATGGGCCCTTCAGCTTTCTCTCTTCCTCTGCCTTTAATCAGCGCCGCTCCCAAATAAGCGCTCAGAAGGTGGCCCAGTATCCCAGCCAAGAACTTTAAGAAGGAAACTTTCATACCCATAAATATCCCCTTTCCAGCAAAGCCTGCTGCCGTTCATCTCCAAGGACCCATTGCTTCCCGGAGCCTTTTCTACCCCTTTTGTTAACCTCTATCTCCAACCCCAGTCCTGTGCTCAGCCACTTTTGTGCACGTGAGCACATCTGTGTCATCTCCATGGCCTTTTCTAACTGTCCCTTACGTTGGCTCAGTCTGATGCAGGTGACATGGCCACTAAGCAGTGGCAGCTGGGGGTCAGGGAAGCTTCACCAACACAAGGCTCTCTGAACTCAAGATTTATGGGGAAAGATAAAAACCTCTCTAGACAGTTTAGGTGCCTCCTTTTTCTCATGAGCAATTCGACGTTGAAAGCAAGTTAGAAACCATTTGTGACAAGCTATATCCATCCTGAGACCTGTTTTCTCTCACTCACCTTGGCACTTTTAGTTAAGGGTATGCTGATGTCCCCGGACTGTTGCAGAGAGGGGACCAACTATCCCAGTTTGCCTGGAGCTTCCTCTCCTGAGAAAAGTCCTGGCCCCAGGCACACAGGATGGAGAGCATCCTTTGACTGTTTCCGTGTAAGCAGCTCACTAGGAAGGTGTGTGTTGGAGCAAGAGTAGCCCCCACTGTGGAGTACATGCTTAGGCTGCTGTCAGTCTGCTACCTAACCTTAGGTCAATCAATTACCTTTCCTGTTTCAAATCTCTTTTCCACCTGTGTAGTAGGAATAAGACCCATTTGCCCAATGCCTAGGATACAATGAGAATTAAATTACATAGTAGTTGCAAAATAATTTGGCTTCATTGAACTTGCCCCCCATCACCCAATCTGAGTAGAAGGACTCTACAATCTTTAATGGCCTTCACCTTCTGGTCAGGCTACTTTGGGGCCAGTGCAATCATTTATGTCCCTCTTCTAGTTTATGACAATGTAAGGGCTTTGCCAGGAGGCCAAGGAGATGCTGAAGTAGCCCTGGCAACTAATAGCCTCTTCCACTCAGTAAGGACACCCTGGGAGTCCAGGGACAGCAACAGGGGAGAGAAACAGAGCTCTGGGTAGCAGAATATTTATTCTAATTATGAAAGCCGTAGGTCTGTGACTCTGCTCTGTTCATTTACTTGGCCTTGAACCTGGGATGTTTGGGGCAGAGAACACATTGAGATATAGCTCCTTATTTTCTCCTTCTCCCTCTGTCTCTTCACACACACACACACACACACACACACACACACACACACACACTATTATATATAAAAGGCACTAATATAAGCTTTATAACCACGCCATCTCTGGCCCACTTGGGTTCCCATCTTGGGCCCATCTGTTGGTACCTCATATGCTCACAAATGCATTTTCCATCCTTAGCTGAAGCCTATTTGTTCCTGCCTTTGGGGGCCCTGTGCTATCTTTTCCTTCAGAAACGTTCCTCTTCCAGATCTTTCCATGACTGCCTTTTATTTTAATTTCAGCTAAAACTCTTCAATGGAGAGGCCTTTTCAGGCTCCTCCCTCTTAGTAACGCCTCATCTTTCCTCAAAAAGTTTCAGTCATCAAACTACCTCTTGTGTGGTGATGCTTTTGTTTGTTTTCTGAAATCGTTTTTTATGTAGATTAAGATACTAATGCAAAAGACTTTGTGGGACTGCAAAGCCAAGCAGAATGTTCAGACAATTCTTCATAAATATTCCAAGTTAATATCCAAAATGGCTGTAGCAAGCTTACTCATGTGGATGGGGGTTCAAGGCTTTTCTCAGTCTGTGGCTCTGCCGCTAGAGGTTTTGTTTTGTTGGTTTTTTTTTTTCTTTCTTTCTTTTTTTTTTTTTTTTTTTTTTTTTGTCAGTTAGCTAGTAAAGGACACAACGAAGGTCTTGAGGTGTGCAGACACCATGGGGTGAATTGTAAAGGTAAAAGCTATGAGGATGCAGAGCTGGGGAGAGAAGGGACATGAGGAGGGGTGAGAAGCAACAGGGGGTAAGGGGAGGAGCCCTGTGGACCTAGGAAGAAGCCAGACAGGTTGGAAGAGCTGGAGACTGACGCTGTGTGCCTACCGGCTGGTGACTAATAACATCCCAGAGACCACAGCCTCAGGCTTCTCCCCTGGTTTTTGTCTTTGTGCCTCTTTCCAGCTCCGTTCACACCTATTTCTCCACAGTGCCCTGTGCCTACTCCAGCCCCACTGTGTCTAAACTAACTTTAACTTTCCATCTACTGAATAGAATCTTCTAGGTTTGCCTCTATCTTTAAATGATTTCTGTCATGCTCCTGGCCACAAAATCCTGTACCTATCACGGTACATTCAAATGTATCTCTGCTTAAATCTGTTTCTATTTAATATGGTTTAAGTTGCAAATGGAAGTCTACAGCATAATATTACCCCACCCCCACCCCGGGCTATCTTAAGGGCACCATTCTGTCATGTTAGAAACTTTCACATTGGTGCGTGGCTAACCTCTGAGGGCTTCTGAATTTACATCTCCGTACCCATCACCCTCACCCTGACTCTGCACAGATATTTCTATTACCCTAAGCCCCTCGGGTCAAATCTGAGGATAGAGATTGAGCTTGTCTGTTTGTCCCCAGGTCTAATGATGTACCAATAAGCCAAGAGAGGTAAAGACAGATGACTCTCCTCATGTCGTCCACACGCTGCCCAATGGTGACTATTTATTCTCTGTCTAAGACTGTTCAGATCTGTTCTGATTCTCAAAACAGCCGCTGGTGGCATATGTTTATTTTGCTGGTGGACAAACAGGCCCAGGAAGGCAGCCTAGAAAAGTCAGCCAGATGATCTGACAGCAACCTTAAATCTCAGGTTGCCTGCCTGTCTCCTGTCCATAGTAACCCTCACAAGTGCAACTCTGAGCCCACACATCTTTTCATTTGTGGCCCTGGCACTGTGCTATGCCCGTAGCTCACTGACCCACCACTGGCCTTTCTTCACTGACTACTTCACTGTTCAGGCTTTTGAGGTGGCCACATTTCCACAGGCACTCACGCCTCTTGAAAGATGTCCACTGGGTGAAGTTCAAGGACACAGCCTGGCGTTGAACGCTTCCTGACACGGCTGCTGCTCTTCTCCCTGCAGCCTTTTTCTCTTTGGAGTCATGGCCCCTCTTTAACTTTCGTTTTCTTCTTATTACGCTTTTGGTTTTCTGTTTCTTTGGTCCCAAATGTTCACTCCACGTCTAAGAATGCCATCTGTTTAGGTCCGCCATTTGCCCACAGGCCTAGCACTCAGCCTGACACTGAGCAGGCATTTAGTAAATCTTTATTAAGTGAGTGGGTGCGTGGATGCTGCCAATGGCCTATCTCAGCTGTCACCGCCATCAGAGAGCTTTCTCCAGTGTCCTTCACAAGCCTCGTGTCCTTCCTGGACTTCACTCCCACACTTTCCTGGGACTTGTTCTGAGTTCTACTTATATATCTTAGCCTCTTAACTGGATTGTGGATAGAGACAGATACTGGCCTTATCTTATATCTTGGTTTTTAAATTTTCCCAAGGAAGGGGCTTCTAGGTATCCCAGGTTGGTTAGCCTTGAGTTCCCAACCTTCCTGGCTCCCAAGTGCTGGGATTATATTGGGATTATCTGTGTGCACCACCATGCCCAGCTGTAATACATCCCCTGGTTTTTAATGTCTGTATCCCAGTCCCCCTCGGCACGTCCCCCACCTTCTCTCTCCATCAGTGAATCGAGTAACACATTGTCCTCTCCTCTCTGCAGGTTCTGGGTCTTCTTCCTTTCTGTCTGCCTTGTCGCTGCTCTAGCTCCCATTTCTCTGTGGTCTACCAGCATCCACAAACAGGAAGGTTCATGCTGACATTCCTGCCGCCTCCCTCACACAGCACAAATAGAGGATTAACATGAGTCCTTATGGGCACCTTAGATTCATGTCAAGAGACACCAGGCTAAGGACCCAGTACCAATGTACATTGAATAACAACTGTGAACATTTAGGATGATTACACATTCTGCTTGACCCATCTGACCACTGCAAGCTCCATGTGACGACCGTCACTGTCCCCAGTGTGGGGCTGGGCAGTAAGGCAGAGGGAGGGTGAGGAGTCTGCCCAAGACTACACAGCTGAGCTGGCAACTTCCAACTCAGGCTGTGTACAGACAGTCTACCTCTGACAGCTGGCAGACAAGGTCTGTCTGAGAAGCCATGTCATGTGTTTTATCAGATGAGTTGTGAGTCCTGGGGAAGGCCACACAACTCTCCTGGAGAGCAGACAGCAGACAACGCCTGGGTTTCCCATATCATGGCGTCCATGGCCTTTGCAAAGGGCCCAGCAGGCTCTCTCTAGAGTTTGCCTCCTGCTCTGCTTACATGAGATGCTAGTTAAGGGGCTCTAATGGCAAATCTTTCAGGGAGAAGTTGTTTTCTTGATTAATTTTTTCCCCTTTAAAGCAAATTTTAAAATGAATGGAGCTGGGAGCAGACCAAGGCTGAATATGGAGCAGAGAAGAGGGGACGTGAGCCTGGTGGAGTGTAGGGGGAGAAGCCAGTCGCAGAGAGCTGCACTGGGCTCCACGCTTGGTGGTGGAAGAGAGGAAAGCTGGCACTTTGAATAGGAGAGCCGTAAACAACACCTCAGTGGGGTTTGGTGAGAGGCAGCTGTTAGGGGCCATGGTTATGATGCTCAAACCAAAGACCCCGCAGTGCAGGGACCTGGGACTGGGAGGACTGAGGTTTTTCAGTTTCTCAGTGAGAGAAATGCAACCACGGGGCCAAAGGTCATGGTTCCAATACACCTCTCATATTGTTGACTTCAGGAAAAACCATAGAACCTTCCTGAAGTCCCGCAATACTCACTCCCTAGAGCACACCAAGGCTCAGTGGAGATACCTGTGAAGCCATTTCACAATGGGTGGAGTGTTTTACAAGGGACTCTAGTTTGCTTCTGTGACACAGTTGGCTTTCATTTCCACATGTCTTTGACATTAGAAAAGCCAAGGAATTTGCTTTGGCCAATAATAAATGAAAGAAAATGATGTATGTCCTCTTCCTTCAGGGCAGGAGAGTGACTCCCCTTGGCTCATTTCCCTGCTCTGTTGGCTAGCAACTTCCCAGAAGGTGGGGGCCTCAATGGTTAGAGCCCTGAGAGCAAGGACAAAATGAGACAGACCCTCCCACCTCCTAGGATACCAGGGAAGGCAGTGAGAATGCCACTACCTCAAATTCCTAACCATTCTTTGCTGCCTAGTGCAGCCCTACAGACTGAGGGAGGAGGCATAGCTCAGCCCTACTGACAGGGAGGAGGCATAATTCATCCATCCTGACCAAGAAGTGAGAGGATGCCAGGCAGCCATATTCCATTTTAGAGATGTGCTTGCCTCCTCTCTGTCTGCAGTCTCCACATCACCTCCTCCTCTTCTTACTCTCTCAGAGGCCTCTCATAAGATGGGCTTAGCCATCAAAGAAGGGTCTTTCTCTATGTGACCAATTTAGTGGCGAGATCAGTATGTGACCACACAATGGCTAGTCAAGTCACTGTTCGAGTTTTCCAACTGTCCAGTGACAGGCTCTGGGGTCACCGATGGTGATGCAGCCTCACCTCTGTTTTGCTTCTTAAAATAACTGGGCCACTGTTGAATAAGTGCCATCAAGTCAGTTATTACCATTCCGACTGACCAGGAGGCCTGGTTCCAGCCAACATTCTGTGTCTCCTCTTCCTTAAAAATTACTTTTTAGTATTTTTTGATATATATAATTTTTATGTATATGGCAGTTTTGTCAGGGCCCCCATTGAGGCCAGAAGAGGGTGTTAGGTCTCCTGGGACTGCGGTTATAGGCAGCTGTGAGATGCCATGTAGGTGTTAGGAATTGAGCCCAGGTTCTCTAGAAGAACAGCCAGTGCTCTTTACTTCTGATCCATCTCTCAGGTCCCTATATTCACCTTTGAAACTCGAGTCCTTCATCCGTAGATTAGAAATGAAAGTCCTCTCTATTATTTAAAAGTATTACGTTAGTATCTAAAAGTATTCTTTAGACCTGATGGGAGGCCTATAAACAATTTCTCACAGGAAACTTTCCACTGGCCAAAATCTGCAGGACAATACGAAGTGGGCTGTTCTGTGCAATTAAAGCCATCTGCTCAAACAAGACTCAGCAAAGCAAATTTTTGGAAGAGAAATTAATAGAATAGTTTTCAGAGGAACTCCAGATTTACAAGGGAAAATAGAGCATGAAATATGGCTTGCTCACATGTCTTTCCCTTATGCACAGTAGACCCCACTATTCACAGTAGTGCCTCGGTGTGGCATATTTGTTATAATCGACAAGATTTTATGCATGCAGTTATTGACAAAATTCTGACGGAAAACATCTTATGGGTTTCAGAAATGTGTAGCATCAGGAATGCACCCGTGTACTGATGTAGAGAAGGAGTTTCCCTAACCTCAAATCCCCTGCACTTGGCCTTCCTGCCCTTCTCCGCACTCAGCCCCTGGACCTACTAACCCTTCACTGTCTCCATGGTTCTGCATTTCTGGAAGCTGTCTGTGAGAGCTCACCCTGAGCTGCCATTCAAGTTGATGGCTTTAACCTCCTTCATGTCCTCCATCATCCTCAGCCCTCTGTCACTGAACATTGTCCGATTGTCTTCATGTTTATCTAACTTACCTATCAAAGGTCGTGCTGGCTCACTCCAGTTTCTCTTGGTTACAGAAACAGAACAAAGCAGACCCCAAAATGCTATAAACCATAACGTTGCTGAGTTTTGGTAGATTTAGGTTTTTAATCCTCTTGAGTAACTACCAAGGAATGATAGAATTAAATTCCTGGGTTTATTTTTTAAAAGCTAAACTTGGGCCATCGAGATAGTAAGAGTGGTCTCCATCAAGTCTAACAACCCGAATCTAGTACCCATATGATGGAAGATGAGAACTGAAAGACACTCTCTGTGTGCTCACTCACACCCCTCTATCTATGTGTCTATCTATGTATCTATGTGTGTGTGTATGTATGTATGTATGTATCTATCTATCTATCTATATCTATCTATCTATCTATCTATCCATGTTTCTATCTATGTATCTATGTGTCTATCTACCTATGTATCTATGTATCTATTTGTCTATCTATGTGTTTATCTATCTATTAGCTAGCTAGCTAGCTAGCTATTATCTATCTCCCTTCCCTCTCTGAATAAATACATGTAATTTTTTAAAACTTTGAGCACTTCAAAACATTTTATTATTCTTTGAAAATGTGATAGAATATGTATTGATTCTATTTGCCTTCCCCCTAACTTCCCAGATCTAACCCTAACATTCAAAACAATAACAAAGCTTCTGAACTGCCTTCCACAAAAGCGGCTGCCCATTCACATCTCACTGTGGTATGCCGCCATCTTTGCTCCCCCGAGCTGCACTGCAGCTGAGCATGGCTGCACAGGTCTGCCTCTGGGCCTTCTGTTCTGTCCTCTTGATCTGCTCACCTGCGTTGGGCACGCCACACTGTCTTCATTTCTGCAGCTGTATCCAGAGCCCGAGGTCAGGGACACTCAATGCTCTTTTTTTCTCCTCTACATAACTCAGTTAAGTTGGGTCTCTCACCTCTCCACACAAACTTTAGAAATCAGTTTAGTAATACCCACCAAGTTACTCATTAATATTTTTATTAGAATTGTGGTCGACCTAATAATTAAGTTGGAAGAAACGTACATCTTGAGAACACGGTGCCAAACCATCACACGCATAAACATGAAGCATCTTTTTTGTAGTTTTTCAGAATTTCTTTGATCACTTTCACCAGAGTTTTGCAGTTTTCTTCATATAAGATCTCATGTACACTGTCATAGCCAAACCTGGACATTATCAATTTGTTTGGTGCTAATATAAAACAAATCAGCTTCTAAAATAAGTTCAAGTTGTTGTTAATAATGTGACTATCTCTTTTACTAATCTTTCTGAGCCAGATTGGTTTGCAAACGTGGGAATACACACAGGTTTTCACTTGCTGGGCCCATCCTTCTTAGCCCTGGGTTTTAGAAAGGGAAAGTAGTCTGTGTAACTCAAATGTTTGCATTTTATTTGAAATTAAGACTGTGAGAACCACACATCTCTGCCTCAGTTTCTCTCCCCCGGGACTGTAGAATCACCCTCCGTGTTAGTCAGTTTCCTTCCTACTGTGGCCAAATAGCTGAGGCAAACGGCTTCATGGGGGATGGTTTACTGTGTCATGACTTCAGAGGTTTCATAGCATCCTGGTGGGAAGGGTGCAGTGGAGAACAGCTCACTTCATGGTGGTCAGGAAGCAGAGAGAAAGAACATCCATGCTACTTGTCTTTCTCCCTTTCCCTTTCTTTCATCTGTGTCCCAAACAATGGGGTGGTCTCATAGTTAAACTATGCATTCCCTGCTTAGTTAATCTCCTGATACATCCTCAGGCAAACCCAGCGGCATTCCTTCCTGACCTCCCAGGCATGCATCTCTCAACTCAGTGAAGTCAGGTACCCCGGTTCACCATCAAACTCTTCATTCTTCAGCCCTTGGATGCAGATCCGCGTTCTGTGGACCAGGAATATTGTAATATTGACCCAAGAAACACTGCCCAGTCTAAGGGGTAAATTTCCGTGCTATATTCTATTATGGGGAGCTTTAAATAAACAAACTGTTGAGTGCTTCCCCTCCAAAATGCCACATTTATAATTAGAGTCTATTTAAGAAATGGGTCCTGGGGCTAGAGAGATGACTTAGCTGTTAAGAACACTGACTGCTTTTCCAGAGGTCCCGAGTTTAATTCCCAGTAACTCCGTGGTGGCCCACAACCATCTGTAATGGGATCCGATGCCTTCTTCTGAAATGTCTGAGTACAGCTACAGTGTACTCATATATACTCATATACATAAAATAAGTAAATCAATTAAAAAGAAAGAAATGGGTCCCTAGAAAAGGTCATGTCTAGACTGTGATGTCATCTTTGTTCTGTTCATCAGATAGCAAGGTGGCCTGGAGCAGCACTTGCTTTTCCAGAAGCCTCATGTTGCTGGCTTTTGGTTCCAGGAGTCCAGGGTTACCTTGACTCCAGGCTCTCAAAGAGCTGGGCCTGATTCTCAATATCCCTTGACTTGTTTGCTTTCTGTTTTTTCCTTCCCTTCTCCCTCTTATTCCCACCTCCGCTCGCTCTGGCCCTCACTCGCTCTGGCCCAAAGTACACTGTAGTTGTCTTCACATACCCATATGAGGTCATTAGATCTCATTACGGATGGTTGTGAGCCACCATGTGGTTGCTGGGATTTGAACTCATGACCTTCTGAAGAGCAGTGCTCTTAACCACTGAGCCATCTCACCAGCCCGGCTTATTTGCTTTCAACATTGAAAATACTGAGGTGTTCTCATCCAAATTTCTCCCTGTCCACAAGCTCAGGATGCCTCCTTTTTAGGGTGTAGCCTAAAAACCACTGTCAGTTCAAGCATCCCACTCCATAAAACATAACTAATACATGCCACCCCATAAAGCTGGTGGTTCTGGTGAGATGACAAGGAAATCTTTGGGACTCTTTAGAAGAGAAAGGATGAAAAGGGGGCTAAGTCACATTATAGTCCACAGAATAAGAATATGGCAGGATCCAGTGCGGCTTCCCCAGTAAAATGCAGCATTATAGCACATGAATTTCAATTTTCAGGTCTAACATGCCCAGGCTGCTCTGCAGCAGTTTACGGCAGGCCTCTGATGGAAGTTCTGTGGCTTGAGTTTATTGGTTTCTGGCACCGTGGCCCATATTTTGAGCAACTCCCATAAAACGTACTTGGGAGTTATTGTTTTCCTTTAAAGAATGTGACAGTAAAACAAGTTCTTAATAAAGTGTTTTTGAAAAGGCAGCAGGCTGAAAACTGCTGGGCAAGAATTCAATCTAGTTAAGGCCCAAATATGTCTCTAATTATATCGAACTTCCACGTAATAGGATAGCGAGGCTAGCAATTACTTCTGAGTGAGATTGTGTGCCCAGAGGAAGTAGAAGTAGCCCTTGAACTTCAGGGAAACTACTAAAAGCGCCTCATTGTTGCATTTGATCTTAAATTCCTCTCACTCTCCGTGTTGAAAGGTCTCATTGATTCAATAAGACTCTTCAATACACATCTGGTAGAAACTCGTGGTTTTCCTTTAAATTTTTTTTAAATCGCCTTTGTACAGCCTTGCATCTCATTGTGTAGACCTAATACTGATGCATTTTCAAGGCAGGATCCCCCCCCACACCGAATGTAAACTTCAGTGACTCAAAAGAAAGTGCTCAGTGCAGTTTCTACACATCCAGCTGAAAGTTCAAGGGTTAAGCAGGCCTGAAACCTAGCTAAGACGTTTCACCAGATATATAAATAATTTACCTGATGCCCGCAGAACTGCCTTGGCATTATTTGTCTTTAATAAGTCAAATCCACCAATAAGCAGGGTGCTGGCTGACTTTAAAGCACTTGTCTCTCTTGATGCGACTCTAAACTGACCTCCAGCTTTCAAGCTGATTGCGCAGTCGATGACAGAGAGAGGTAGGATATCCCTGGACTACAAGGGGGTCTGCATTCCCACAATGCACTGTTCATTCCCGGTGTCTAGACTCGGGTCTGTCTGAAGGCTCAGTGTGCTGTGCTTGGAAGCCAGTTGTAGTCGTCACTTTTCTCATTGTTGAGATAAAAATACACAACAAAAGCAACCTGTGGGGCCAGTGGTGGCGCAACACTGCAGTCACCATGCTCTGGAGTCCGAAGTGGCTGTCTCTTCCGCGTTCAAATCCCAGCCTGTGCTTGTTCACCGGAAGAAAAAAAAAACCAACCTGTGGGAAAGGGGGCACATTTGGGCTCACCATATGAGGGTGTGGTCCATCATGGAAGCAGGAGAGTGAGAAAGCTGGTCACATTATGTTTGCTGTCAGGAATCAGAGAGAGATAAACGGGGTGTTCAGTCTGCTTTCTCCATGTCAGTCTGCGACCCCAGCCCGTGAGATGGTGACACATATTCAAGATAGGTCTTTTCTCCTCGGTAAACCTCTCTGGAAACACCCTCACAGACACCCCAAGGTACATTTCTTAGGTTATTCAAAATCCAGTCACATTTACAGTGAAGTGTAACCATGACTCAGGACAACCAGGGCCTCCAGTGCATGCTTCATGGTCCCTGACCCAAGGCAGGATCTTCTAAGAGCACTCTTTTCTCACCACAGCACCATGAATAAGGCAGCCAGGATATAGAGCGACTTCAGAACCTCGCTCAAGCTGCTGCCACCAGAGTCACACTTGATTTACGCAGGGAATCTCTTAACCACTTGCTTAGACAGGAATATTCTCACGGAGTCCTCTTCTAAGATAACCATGCCGTATGGAGCCGCTCAGAAACACCCACAAGTAAGAATCTAAGTGGTTTCTCAAAGAAACCAGGAGCTGCCGATTAAATCTAGGACAGTTAAAAATCAGTTTAGAGAACCTGCCTCTCAGTTAGAACAGGTGCTTCACGCATGCGAGGCAAACATGTGACATTCACATTAGTAGCCTGGCCAGAACCAGGCCACAGAAAGTCAAGCTACTTGCAGGTTGGTCTCATTTTCTTTATCAGCCAAGTGAAGAGAATTAGATTTTCATGTCTTCTATGGTTCCCATCTAAAATGTCTTGTGTTTTGAATGCCAGTTCCTAAGCAGATAGCATTCTTTGGTGAGGTGGCAGAGCCTTTAGGAAGTGGGGTCTAGCTGGTAGGAGTAGGCCATGAGGGCTGGGTTTTGAAGGTTCTTTGGGTTCCAGTCCTGCTCTCTGTTTCCTGACCTGCCTCCATGTAAACAGTCTCTGCCACACACTCCTACTGTCACAGACAGAATTGTCCCACCCTGACTTCCTGTCAAGATAAACTGAGACTGTCTGAAACCATCTCGCAAAGGAAATGTCTTCTTCCTTGTGTTGTTTCTGTGAGGGTTTTATTGGTCACAGTGACACAAAAGCTAGCTAACAGAAAAGCCTTTTATCCTCTGTCATGGAGCAGCCATGGGTCACACTTCTGAACGGCAGTGGCAACAGACAAGGGACCCCTGTGGAACACAAGGCTGGTACTGGCCATCTAGGGCTCTCGTTAACCCGCTCGCTGGAATCATGACCTCCGCCTTCCCCACCCCACAGTAAGAGGACTTTGGGAGGCTTAAACCAAAGTGTTATGGCTTTCTCTCTAACTGCTTACTACCATCTTGGGCGAAATTGTACTTCTACGTGAATGGTTCCTTCCTCCATTATCCTTCCCCAGAGCCATTTCATCCGCTGGATTATGAGTTCTTGAATTGGGAAGCAAGATTTTACCCTCAATGTCCTAGAAAATCACTTCAAGATTTGTCACAAGGATGAAACAAAGTCATTTTTACCTGAGGCTCTGATAAGCCTGTTAGTCAGATACTTTTACATAAAGTGTAATCCTGGGTGAATCTGCCATGCCAGGGGTTAATGCATTTAGCACCGACTAGTGATGGCAAATGCCATCGCCTGTCAACTCTATGACATGAGGAACATAAAGAATTCAGCTGCTCTGAGTCTCCTTTATCTTCCATCTTTCCCTCCCCACCCCACCCCCCCCGGAAGATTGGCACTTGCTTCTATTTTATTCAACCCTGGGATAAAAGGCCAGAGATTGCTTCTGGAGCTGGACTTCCACATAGAACTACTGTCATGTGGCAATTCTTTTTGTTTTTTTTTTCCTTATCCAAAATTTGATGTAATTTGTATTCTGCCTTCAAAGGCTCTGCTAACAGTGACCTTTAAGCCGCCCTCTTAAAATAACTGACATGCTAGACGGCGGGCTCCATATATGCAGGGTCATTGTTTGTCTTTTGATATATTCAGCAGTTTGCCTTCTCATGTTTATGTGCCTCCAGATAGTTATTATGCGCCATCATTCTTGGTATCATCAGCGTCCCAATGCCTGTTTTCTTTACTTTATCTGTTGAGCAGAAGTGTATTTAGTGTTAAGAATGATACATCATAAAGGTAGGGAAAGGTGAACCCTTTGATATATTACAAGTCTTTCATAGCATGAAATAACTATTGCCTATTATTTTACTCCTGACGTTTTTATTTTTAAGGGAATGTCACTTGATTTGTGGCGCTGACACCTTTGATATGTTGTTTCCAGTGACCTTACATCCAAAACCAGGAGCGTGTGACATTTGATGGCCCAGATAAAAAACATTAATGGTGGAAGAGAGGGTTTATTTTCCTGGTCATAAATTAAGTTTAAATAACTCTGAATTTATTTTAAACTCTCCAGTACTTTTTACTGTCCAAGCAATAAATGTATTTATTACTGGGGGCCTGGCTGGGACCAGCGGAACCTGGTGCTCGGCTGCCCTGAGTCTTTCCCTCTGTCTCCAGAATGGCTGATAAGACTGATTTGTATGAACCATTTCCTAATTTCTTCGGATGGAGATCAGAAAGAGGCTACTTATCAGAGTGGTAAACCTGAAGTGATTCTGTTGCCCTCCAGGCTAACAGAAGCGGGAGTTTGTACCACGTTCTGTGGTGCGCGTGATCCAGCGGTGAGTAAGCTCTGGTCTGGAGTTCAGACAGGGAAAGATAACACATACGAGCAGGTATACCTCAGTTGCTGATTTAATTTCCACATAGATTGGAATGCATTTCTCTATTTTTATCTAATTGTGTTTGTGTAGTATTTATTCATTAGATGTGCCATCGACATATATTAGACACCTCAGTTTAAAAAGTTTTAGGATTTCAAATTATCTATACATTTTCAAATGGTCTTATTTTAGTTGAGATGCTCACACACCAAACATTCAGCATCCACAAGTGTCCAATTCAGCAGTTTTCAGTTTATTCACGGGATTGTGCCGCTTCATCCCTATTGAATTCTAGAGGGCTTTCATAACCTCAGAATATAACCCGGTACTTCCCAGCAGTCATTTTCCAGTCTGCTGTTTTCCCTGCCTGTAACCATGGTGGTCTCCTTACTCTCTATGAGTTTGCTGATTTGACATTTCACATGCCTTGGTTATACTTTGTATCAGGTTATACTTTGTATCGGGTTATACTTTGTATCGGGTTATACCTTGTATCGGGTTATACCTTGTATCAGGTTATACCTTGTATCAGCTTAGAGGAAACCCGCAGTATCTAGCTCATTCTGTTTAGCATGTTGTTTCTAAAGCTCAAGCATATTGTGTCATGTATCTGGACTCCTTTTTACGGCTGAAGAATGTTCCACTGTATGGATACATCCCTGGCTTATAGATCACTTTAAGACATTCATCTACATGTTCTTATTAAGTTGCTAGACATCATCTCCTATTTGGAACAGTCTTTAAATGTAAGACCTTGGGCTGGGGAGATAGCTCACTGTAAAAAGGGGATTTTACACTAACGTGAGGACCTAGGCTCAGATCCTCAGAAACCAAGTTAAAAAGCTGGGTGGGGCCAACACAATGCCTGAGTAGGTGAGAGCACTTGCCACTAAGCCCGATGACCTGAGCCGGGTCCCTAGGAACCTCATGGTAGAAGAAGAGAAGCAACCTTAACCAGTTGTTCCCTGAACCCTCACATGTACTATGGCATTCATGCATGAGCACACATAAACACAATCATCAATCAATCAACTAAATCCAATAACTTAAAGTTTTCTAAAGATTTATGTCCATCAGTACTTAGCCTGTGTTCCATATGGACGTAAGGTGTACCTGCCAAGGCTAGAAAAGGGTATCAGATCCTCTGGAACTGGAGTTGTTAGTTGCCACGTGCTTCTGGAAACCAAACCAGGATCTTCTGGAAGAAGCTACCAATGCTCTTAATCACTGAGCCATCTCTTCAGCCCCTGAAATTTTTTTTTTTTAAGTTAGACCTTAGAAAAAGTGAAATAAAGCGTGTTATTTTTACAGCTATAAGAGTAACAATTACTTGCTACTTAGTGATTCTGTATAAAAAAATTTTTATAGCTCTTTTTTTCCCACAAAGTAAGGAAAAAAGCAGAATCCAAAGTATTTTTGTTAGTGTGAGCCAGGTAGGAAAAATGTCAAGTCATTCACTAAATATAAATTCACATTTGACTGGGTGTGGCGGTGCATGCCTTTAATCCCTGCATTCCTGAGGCAGAAGCAGACTTCTGGCTATGAGCTCAAGGCCATAGTGGTTTACACGGCGAGTTTCACACATGCTGGAGCTACACAGTGAGACCGTACCCTACTCCGATCTCCAAGAGCTGAAAATCATATTTGAAGATTGCCTATGATTCTTGAAGAAAAGAACGTTGTTTCCTGAAGACCTACTGCCTGCACTTGGCTAGGACTCTGGAATATTCTTCCTAGGGTAAACCACATCTGACCTGTGCTTATACATCACTATATCCTAAGCTCTTTATAGGCATGGTAGCACATCCTCTCTAGAAGCCTCAGGCAATGCTTTGTGCCCAGAGCACATTTATATTTAGAAGTTTAGGTGATTAATTAACTGATATGTTTCTTCTAGTTTTTGTCTCTTGTGAGAAGGAAGAATCCTATAGAAAGCGCCCTGACCACTGCCGATCCGCCCCTGCTTCCCAGCCACAGAGAACCCAGCTAATTCACCCTCACGTGACCAGTTGAAGGTCCACCCACAGAGAGGGCCCAGTCTTGTTACGACGACGCTAAATTAAAAGTTATGTAGCGCTTGCCCTCAGAGCCTCTTGGATAACACACCACTCTATCTGAAGATGACTCGGTCTTCTCTTCTCACACAAACGGTGAATCTATCATAGTTTCAAATTATACATAAAAGTAATCACACCATATGTGTTCTGTACTCATGATATCTTAAAGATATAAATTAAAAGGCAAATTTTACATGTATTCATATAACTCGCATAAAAGAATATGCATGATATGCAAGTTTCAGATTTTAAGTGGTGAAGATTTGAAGTTATATATTGCTCAATGGTAGAGTATTTGCCTAGCATCTGCAAGATCCTACATTCAGTTGCTAGCATCACACACTCACAAAAGATAAAATTCTTTTTTCTCAAAAGATTTCAATTCCCATTCTGATCTATCAGTATTCCCTCCTCTTCTCCTCAGAGGAGCTCTTAGCATAAGCCTGGACACTTACCTACATAGAGCCATGGAGCATCTCAGTCCCCACTGCAACCATGGGGCACACACACACACACACATGCATGTACACACATGAACATGCTCTCTCCTTCTGTCTCTGCCTCTCTGTCTCTCTCTCTCTCTTACACACACCACACACACACACACACACACACACACACACACCATTTTTCTGCAGAGGAGACCTCTGAAGACCCATTCCTTTTCCCAGGAACACAGCAGCTGGGAAACAGGATACAGGAAATGCCTCCAAGAGTCGGAAAGGTTTGCCTGCAGCCTGCCTGCTCTATTGCCCTGGAAGGTGCAACAGGCCACATGCTTTTAGCCTGACATTTGATTGGAGGAGAGAAAACTGGGCTAGCATTATTTTCTGCCCCTCTCATTTTCCCTTCCCAGTGGGACTCTTCTGCTTCTGGTTGAAACTGACCAAGAGGAAAAGGTTCAAGCTGACAGTCCTTGCCCTACCCAGTTCATCTTATGTGCCCGGATCTGCTCTTCAGTTTCCTTGTTGACAAAGACTCTCAAGCGCAACAAAGGATCTAAGTTTCTTTTGGGTAAGGTGAGTTCAAGCCCTTTTTCCCAAGGGTTGGGGGCCCGGGGGATTTTTTTTCCAAATTTAAAGATTTTGGTTTTTTTGGGGCCCTTTTCTTTCCAAAATTTTTTTCCCTAAAAATTTGTTTTTTTGGGGTAGTATTTTTATTAAAAAAATTGGGGAAAAATTTTTCCCTTTTTTCCCAAAAAACATTTTTTTTTAAGGGAAAAAAACCTAAAAGTTTAAAAAAAGTTTTAGGATTTCAAATTATCTATACTTTTTTTCAAATGGTCTTTTTTTAGTTGAGTTGTCAACCCCAAAAAATTCAGAATCCACAGTTTCCCAAAATTTTCAGCGTTTTTCAGTTTTCACGGGATTGTCCCGCTTCTTCCCTTTGAATTTAGAGGGTTTTAAAAACCTCAGAAATAAACCGGGAAATTTCCCAGCAGTCATTTTAAAGGTCTGCTGTTTTCCCTGCCTGAAACCATGGTGGCCCTCCTTACTCTCTATGAGTTTGCTGTTTGGACATTTAAATCCTTTGGTTTTATTTGTATCAGGTTAATTTGGGAAATGGGTTATACTTTGTATAGGGTTTTACCCTTTGTGGGGTTTTTACCTTTTATCGGTTTTACCTTGTACCCGCTTAGGGGGAAACCCGCAGTATTTAGTCATTCTTTTTAGCATTTTTGTTTCTAAAGTCAAGCATTTTGGGGTTTTTTCTTGTATCGGGGACCCTTTTTTTAGGGGTTTTAAAGAATGTTTCCACTGTTGGATACCCCCCTGGCTTATAGATCATTTTAAGACATTCTTAATGTTCTTATTAAGTTGCTAGACTTCTTCCCTTTTTGGGAAAACAGTTTTTAAAATTGTAAGACCTTGGGTGGGAGTTGTTTCCACTTTTAAAAAGGGGTTTTTACACTACGTGGGGCCCTAGGCTCAGATCCCCCGAAACCAATTTAAAAAAGTGGGTGGGGCAAAAACAATCCCTGAGTTGGTGAGAGCATTTGACTAACCCGTGCCTGACCCGGGGCCCCTGGGAAAAATCAGGGTTTGAAGAAAAAAGAAGAAACCCTTTAACCGTTTTTCCCTAAAACCCTTTACATGTACTTTGGTTTTTTTGAAATGGGGAACACATAAACACAATCATCAATAAATAACTAAACCCAAATTTAAATTAAAGTTTTCAAAAGTTTTAAAGGGCCTTCAGACTTACCCTGTTTTCCAAATATGGACGAAATTTTTGTACCTGAAAAAGGTTTGAAAGGGTTAAGTTCCTCTGGAAATGGAGTTGTTAGTTCCCACGTGTTTTTGGGAAAAAAAAACCGGGAAATTTTGGGAAGAAAGACAATGACTCTTAATCACTACCCTTCTCTTCACCCCCTAAAAATTTTTTTTTTTTTAAGTTAGCCCTTAGAAAAAGGGAAATAAAAGCGTGTTATTTTTAAGCTTTTTGGAGTAAAAATTTAAATTGTATTTGTGTTTTCTTTTTTAAAAAAAATTTTTATAGCTTTTTTTTTCCCAAGTAAGGAAAAAAGAGAATCCAAAGTATTTTTGTTGTGTGACCCGGGTTTGGGAAAAATGTAAAAGTCTTTCCCCTAAATAAAAATTCACATTTGGACGGGGTGTGGCGGTGCATGCCTTTAATCCCTGTTTCCCTGAGGCAGAAGCGGGACTTCTGGTAGAGTAAAGGGCCCATAGGGGGTTACACGGCGAGTTTCAAAATGCGGGGTACACAGTGGACCGTACCCTACCCCGGTCTCCAAAAAAGTAAAATCTTATTTAAAAGATTCCCTTTTGATTCTTGAAGAAAAAAAATTTTGTTTCGGGAAGGGCTACTCCCTGCCCCTTGGTGGACTCTGGAAATTATTCTTTTGGGGGTAAACCAATTGACCTGTTTTTTATTAATCACTATATCCTATGCTTTTATGGGCCCTTGGTAGCACTTTCCCTTTTAGAAGCCTCAGGCAAGGTTTTTTCCCCAGAGCAATTTATATTTAGAATTTTATGGGGGAATTAAATTAAATGATATTTTTTTCCTTCTAGTTTTTGTTTTCTTTTTGAGAAGGAAAAATTCCATGGAAAGCCCCCTGCCCACTGCCAAATCCCCCCTGCTTCCAAAGCCCCCGAAAACCCCAAGCAAATTTCCCACCCCCTGACCAGTTTAAAGGTCCCCCCACAGAGGGGGCCCCAGTTTGTTCCCGACGCGCAAAATTTTTAAAAGGGTTTTTTGCGCTTGCCCTCAGAGCCTCTTGGATAACACACCACTCTTTTGGAAGATGACCGGTCTTCTCTTCTCACACAAACGGTGTTTTCTAAATAGTTTAAAATTTTTAAAACATAAAAGTAACCCACACCAATGTGTTCGGGTTTCTGATATTTTTAAAGATAAAAATTTTAAAAAGGAAAATTTTACTGAAATTCTTATAACTCCCCAAAAAAAGAAATGCATGATATGAAGTTTCGGATTTTAAGTGGTGAAGATTTGAATTTATATTTTCCCAAATTGGTAGAGTTTTTCCCTAGCATCTGAAAGTCTACATTCAGTTGCTAGCTTACCACACTCATCAAAGAAAAAATTCTTTTTTTTCAAAAGATTTCAATTCCCATTCTGATCTTTCGGGTTTTCCCCTCCTTTTTTCCTCAGAGGAGTCTTAGAAAAACCCTGGAAAATTTACCAAATAGACCCCATGGGCTTTCTCAGCCCCCCACTGCAACCTTGGGGACACCACACACACACTTGCTTGTACACACATAAAAATTGTTCTCCTTTGTCTCTCCCTCTCTGTCTCTCTCTCTCTCTTACACCAACACACCCCAACAACACACCACAAACCCATTTTTCTGCAGAGGAGCCTCTGAAGCCCAAATTCCCTTTTTTCCCGGGAAACCCACAGAAAGCTGGGAAACGGGGATACGGGAAATCCCCCAAAAATTTCGGAAAGGGTTTTGCCTTGCACCCCTGCCTGCTCTTTTGCCTGGAAGGGGGCAACGGGGCCACTTGCTTTTAGCCTGACTTTTGTTTGGGGAGGAGAGAAAACGGGCTAGCATTATTTTTCCCCCTTTTCTTTTTTCCCTTTTCCCCAGGGGGCCCTCTTCTGCTTCTGGGAACGGGCCCCCAAGGGGAAAAAGGTTTCCAAGTGACAGCCCTTTGCCCAACCCCAGTTCATTTTATGTCCCGGGGATTGCTCTTCATTTTTTTTCCTTGTTGAAAAAGACTACCCCAAAAAGCCAGCCAGAGACAAAAAGTGCTTTTCAGAGAATTGCATTGTCTCTGGGTAAGGTGGGAGGTTCAGGAGCGAAATTGGGCTACAGGACAGGTAGCCAAAGGGCCCCCCAACTTTTCTCTGGAAAGGAAAACTTGGGGTTTCCACTTTACTCTCAAATTCCTACCGGCCAACAAAGTTAGAAAATTGAAATTAATGGCAAGTGAGTAAATGAATGTTGATCTCCCCCAGGGGACTAAGTGAGGGGGTGGGGGGGGTCTGAGCTAGCTGCTACTTGTTTTATAAAATAGGGAAAGAGTGGGCACCCCGGGTTTCCCCCTCCCCCCCCCTGAGTCCTTTGGGCCCCCGGGCTTGAAAAAACTTAAAAATCAAGTACACTTGTAGGGTTTGGGGGGCAAAAGAGTGCACATTTGTGCAATTTTACAGAAATTTAAAAATTTCCCGGGTTTAAAAAAAAAGAAACTTTTTTTAATGGGCAAAGTTGGGTTTCCCAAAGGGATGTCCTCAAAAAGAAAAAAAATAAAAAGATTGTTTTCTTTTTTTGCCAGATCTCCCCCAAATTTCTTCCAGAAAAAATTCTAAAAACCCTCTCACTCACGTCGACCCATCCCCCTCGTGTTTGTTCTTGTTTGCTGGGGTTTGGGGGGGGGGAACCCAGGGAAGGAGCTGGAGGAGGGAACCCCCCATTAAACAGCCCCCCCCCCCCCCCCCAGAAAAAAATGGGGGGAAAAAAAATGGTTTAGCGGGGAAAGAAAAACTCTGCCAGGGTCGGAAAAGGAGAGGACGGGGGGGAGTAAAGGGGGAGAATGGGAAAGGGAAAGGGGGAAAGGGAAAAAAATGGGAAACCCTTTTCCCAAAAAAGCTTGTCTACCCCTTGCATCCCCTTTTGGGGAAAAGGGGAAAGGTTGGGTCTTTCCCAAATAAATTTTGGAAAGGAAAAAAGTTGGGGAGGGATTTGGGGCCCCTCCCCTCTGGTTGGGACCAAAGGGTTAAAGAAAAGCCCTGGGGCGCTTTCCAATGGCAGACCCTCAATTTTGAGGGGGAAATTTTCAGTTTCCATTAGTAGGAGGGTTGAAAAATGATCTGATAACCCCCTTCATCCATTACTGATGGGTTGCCTTCAAAAGACCCCCCCACACACTAACCCCCTCCCCTTTTTATGTGAACCCCTTTTTCCCTTGATCTTCACATTAACCCCGATTACTTTTTCCCGGGAAAACTCATGCTTTATTAATGGAAACCCAAGTTCCCTTACTTCTGTTTTTTTTTTTTCCTTATTGGACTTTTGGGGAGAGCCGGGAAAGGGTGAGGAAAATTGTTTAGAAAAGCCCCGAGTTTTGGTTTTTCCCTTTTAAATTTTTTAAAGCAGGGCGCCTAAAAGCTCACAGCTGGTTTAAGGGTTTAAGCAAATGGCTGGGTAAAGGAGCCCCCCCCCAAATCCCAGATCAACCCCTAAAATGACAAAATTGATTAACCCGGGGTTTTTAAAAAGGAATGATTTGAGGATAATTTATAGAGATGGTATCTTTTGTCATATTTGTTTTGAAAACATAGGGAAAAAATTTTGCTTTCGGGTGGGGTGCATCCGCCCAACATGAGCTTAGGGATGGAACTTTACTTTTTAAGAAGCTCCCTCAAGGGTCCCCTTTTCCAGCCAAAAAAATTTCCCAAAACCCCGGGGGGGGGGGAAAACCCACATCTTGCTCGCTGTGGGTTCTTAAACTTTTCTCGTTAGCTTATGAAATTTTGGGGGGGGTTCCTGCTCTGCCCCTTTTTTGCATAAAACTTTTATTTAAATGGGGATGTCTCTATTTAATGGAAGGGGAAAAAAATTAAATGGTTGTTTTTTGAAAAATTTAAATTTGTTTTGGGAGTCGGTGTAACCCCCCCCCAAGAGGAGGGGGACATTTTTTTTTATATTTCAATTAAAAAGGAGTTTGCACATTTTATTTTAATGCAAAGGAAACCAGCCATTTTGAAATAAACATTTTTTTATTTTGCAGTGAATTTTTTAAAAAATTTCACTGTTGGATTTTTACAGAAAAAAATTTCCAACACCCAATTAGGTTTGTCGGTTTAAATTTCCTTTCCCCCTTGGGCCCGGGGGGTTCCCTTCCCTGGGGGGAAACCCCATTTCGAATTCCTAAACTGTTTGAAAAAACCTTAACTTTCCCCCCCCAAACAAAACCCCTTTTTTCCAAATACCCCCCCTTCCAAACCCCCACCCCAAAATTTTTCCCCCCCCCCATTATACCCCCTAATGAAAATTTCCCCCCCCCCTGAAATTCATTTATTTACAATGCAAAAATTGCTCCATTAGTTTCTAAACCCTTTTTCCCCCTTTAAAGCCCCTGGGGAAATTTTTGGGCAGAGAAGTCTCCCAAAGAACCCCAAGAATGAATACCCCCTGGTCCCCCTAATTGTCCTTTTAAAGTTGGTTCCTTTTTGCGAAGGCCCCGGGTAGCTATTAAAAATTCGGGAAATATAAAGAATGGGCCCCCTGAGCTTAGCTTTAAACTTTTTTCCCGCCCTGTGGGAAATGCTTTCTGTGCTTGTTGTATGTTTTTCTTCTCTCCCTTCTGTGTAAACCCCTTCAGCCCCGGGGAAGGGGAAGGGGCCATTTCCCACAGATGTTGAAGCACCCCTTCTGTTTTTCCCGGGGGACTTTTTGAGTATATTTGCCCAGTCCCCCTATGGCGGGAAGGCCAGTGCCCCTTGAGCCTCCCTTCCCCCCATACCCAAACACTGGCCACAAGCCAGGCAGACAAGAGGGACCATTTTCCGAGAGGGGTGGGTAGGCTGCTGGCTGTTGGGCTCCCATACCGGGAATTTTAAAAAAAGTTACCCAGGCCAGGTTTGTTTTTTTCGGCCCGGCCTTTTCTTTTCGGGAAATTTCCTCCTATGAACACCCAAAGGGGCCCAGAGCTGGGAAGGCAGTTCCTAAAAATGATGTGCCCATTGACTGCCATTTAAAAGGGCCACCATTGGCCCGGGCCCCTTTTTGGCCCCCTTTTTTTTGAAAAGGGACCTCCCCTCCCCTTTTGGGCCCCCAAAATTCTATTTTTTTCCAAAAATTAAAGAAAAAACCAAGAGGATGTTTCCCCGGGCCTAAACAAAAACCCCTGTTTTCCTTTTAAAGGGGGGCCCTTTTATTTTAAAACCCTTCCCCCTACAAAAGAAAGAAGCCAAAATTCCCCAAAAGGTTTTTTGGCCCTTGGGGGCCCCACTTGCTGGGGGGGGTAAGTTGTACCCCCAAAAAGGTTATTTTTTCTTGAAGATTTGGGGGGCTCTTTTTTTGGTTTTGTTTTTCCAGGGGTTTTGGTCTTCCTTTCCCCCTTATGGGGCATACCCCAGGACTTTTCCCCTTAACCCAGTTAAAAAATCCTCAGGGGGCCCCTAAATTTATTGCCCCCTAAATTTATGGTTTAGACTTTTTGGGGGGTACAGGCCCCTGGTTGACCTGGGGGTAGAAAAGGGGCCCCCTGCCTTGGAACTGGGAAGGTAACCTCGGGGGGCAGGCCCCCTGGAATGGGCCCGCCCCCTTTTTAAGGGTTTGGGGGTTGTAGGGTTTTGGGGGCAGCCCCAAAAAATTCCCAAAAAGAAAAGACTCCCAGGCTTTGCCTGCCATTTTTGTCCACAAAAAAAAAAGAAAAAAGGGGGTTGAGCCTTTTCCCCCTTTCCAGCCTTTTTTTGGGGTAGGGTTTAGACAACCCTGGGAAAACCCAAAAAAACAAAAAAAAAACCCAAACAAACAATAAAAAAAACAAAAAACAAAAAAACAAAAATTTCAAAAAACCCCCCGGAAAATTTGGAAACTTTTTTTGGCAGGGGGAATCGGGGGCCTTACCCTAAAAACCCCTTCACCCAAGATCCCGGGTCAGTATCTTCTTACTTTTCCAGCCTGACAAAAACAGTAAATTTTCAAAAAGTTTTTTGGGGTTGAAACAAGGTTTACAGAAAAAAATTGGGGAAAGGGGCAGGTGAAAAAAGGGGCCTTGGGGGAAAAAAGGAAAAAATTTTTTGTCAAAAGGCATAAAAAGGGGGGGAAAAAAAAAAGGGATCCCTTGCCTTCTTCCAAAGCCAAACTTAATGGTTGGGGGGGGGTTTGGTCAACTTAAAACTGATCTAGAACCCCCTTTGGGAGCAAGAAAAATGGGCATTTATCTTGATGAGGTTAATAAAAAATGGGAAGAAACCATAACCTTAAAAATTTTTGGGGTACCATTCCTCCCGGGGCCCCTTGGGTTTTACTTAAAAACGGGGAGGGGAAGGGCATATTTGGGTTTTTTCACCCCCTTTTCCTCTTTGATTTCCGACAAATTTTGTGACCAACAGGTTTAGTTTCCGGGGGCTATGACCCCTTCCTCCACAGTGGGATTTTTTTCCTTTGGGAAACTGGGGGAGTTTAAAGGATAAAACTTCTGTAAATTTTTCCCTTTCGTTAAGGAAAAAAAGAAACCTAATTTTGAAATTTTAAATTTTGAAAAACTATTTTCCAGTTTATTCAGGAATTTAGCCTGTGAGGGTTTTGGGGAATGGGGAAATGCCCTCCCTCGTTAATCCAGTTTTTTTACAAACTTAATCCCCTTGGCCCCCCAGTGGCACTGTTTAAAAGGGTTTAAAAAGTTTTGGTTTTTCCGGCCCTTTGCGGGAAAAGGGAAATATTTTTTCCAATGGGGGTTGGGTTTTTGTGGGAAATTTAAAAAAAACCCCCTAAAATTCTTTGTTTTGTAACTAAACTCTCTCGCCCCTTTCCCTTGGGGTTTTTCCAAAAAAGGGCAAGTTCTCAGCCCCTCCAAACCCCCGGGGGGGCCCAGGGGCCCTGTTTACTCCCCTTGCCCCCCTCGGGGTACCTAGCCAAAAAATGGGAGGGGTTTACCCCGGAAAGGGGGCCCAAATTAAGGGCCAAAGCAAAACCCCTTTTTCCCTTTTACAAAATTTTTCTTGTTCATGAGGGGTTTTTTAATTCCCCCAAAGGCAAAAAAATAAAATGGCGACCACTCACCCCCTGGGGGGGTTTTTGCTAAAAGGGGCCCAAAGGGCAAACGCTGGGGTTAACACCCCTCCCTTCCTGTTTTTAATACCCTCCCCAAAATAACTTTTCAAAAAACCAAATTTTTTTCCCTTTGGGGGAAAGGTTTTTTTCCGGGGCCTTTTTCCTCAAGTTTTTTTCCTTATAAATTTTAAAATGTTTGGGGGGGCCTTTTTTGGGTTGGGGGGTTGTTGAAAAAGGAGGAAAACTTTGGAATAACGGGACCAATTTGGGTTGGGCTGGGAGTTTTAGTCCAAAAAAATCTCTTGGGGAGGAAAGTCTGGCCAGGTTCCTGGGGCCCACCCCGGGAAGAAAATTGAATTGTTGGGATCGGGCAATTTTCCCCCTTGCCCCCTTGGAGGGATCTTTGGAGTCTCTAAATAAACCCCCCATTTTTTTCCCCCCTTCCAACCCCCTTCAAAACCCCTGGGGTTTCCCCCATGGGGCAAAATTGTCAAGGCCGGGGGCCCCCTACCCCCAAGAACCCCAACCCTCCCCCAAAATCTTTTGGTGAAAACGGGGCCCCGATAGGCAATTGATCTTTTGGGTAAAAACTAATTTTTTTGGCAGGGCAAAACCCATAGTTTTCTTTTAAACCCCATTGGGAAAGGACAGCAATGCAGGACAAGAAGCCCAAGATTTCCTTTACATAAAATGAAGGTTTGTAGCTGAAAAAATTTGAAATCAAGGGGGGAAACAGGTTGGGAGGGGCACCCGTTAAAATCCCCTTGATTCCAGGTTGTCAGGGTTTTGGGGGCCCTCGGTTTAAAAGCAAACCACAAACCCCCCAACCCCCTCGGGGGCCCCTTTTGGGGGAAACCCACTAAACCAAAAATTTTTTAAAACCCCCTAAAAAGTTCCAACCCCTCTCAAGGGCCGAGAAAAGGGGGCAAGGGAAGGGCAAACCCTTTTTAAAAAAATTTAAGTAAAAAGTAAAAAAGGCCCTTCAACCTTTGGTAATGGGTTTCTTTTTGGGTTTTTGCCTTTTTGGAAAAGTTTTCCCAGATTAGGCAAATTGGGGGGGAAAAAAAAAACCCAGGCTAAAACATAAAACCCCGCCGGGCTTTTTCCCCTGGGGCTGGGGGTTTTGGGAAAGGGGAATTTTAAAAAACCCATCTTTTTAAAAAAAGGAAAAACCCTTTTTACCTCCTTCCCTGAAACCCGGGCCCAATGAAATGAAAATGTGTCAACCCTTCCCCCCCCAAACACTTGTCACCTCGGGAAAAATTTAAACCTTTGGGGAAAAATTTTCCATTTTTTTGGCATTATGGGGTTCTTTTTTGGAAGCGCACGGGGGCCCCGAAAACCCCCCGACCCCAACAAAAACCAATTTTTTTTAAATTTTTAAAACCCTTTTTTCATTTTTATATTTTTAAATTTAAAAAAACCCCCCTAAAAATATTAAATTGAAAAAATTTCCTAAATTTGAAAATTAAAATTGTTAAATTTTAATCCCCAAACCCCCCAAAATATATTCTTCCCCTTTTTCCCCCGAAAAATTAAAAGCCTTTGTGGGGGATTTTGTCTTTTAGGGGAAAAGGAAAAACCCAAACAAGGAGGATTCATTTTTTTCCTAAAAAATTTTCCCAACTTGAGCCCCTTTTACCCCAAAAGAAAAAAAAAATCCCCAATAATTCCCAAAAACCTACCTTTAAAACCCCAAGGCCTTTCGGGTCCTTACCCCCTTTGGGGTTTGGGGGGTATCGGAAAGGTTTTTGGGATTTTTCCCGGTTTTGGGGTTTTCCCATGGGGCCTTCTTCCCGGGTTTTTCCCTTTCTTTAGTTTTAATTTTTTTGGGCCCCCGGCCTCTTTTGTCCCCCCCAGGGGGATTGGTTATTTGGGGAAAGGGGGCTCCCCTCTGTTTGGCGGTTGGGGCGGGCGGGGAAAGGTTGGGGGGGAATGCTATGGGCCGGATTAAGGGGCTTCTGCGGGAATCCCCGTCCTCAGTAGAGCTGGCTTTGGGCTAGTCCTTTCTAAGACCCGGGATGTAGGGATTTTCGGGGAAACGGAAATTTCCCAAAGGGGTAAAAAGGATCCCGGGGTTACCTGGGGGGGGTTACCCGGGGAAAAAAGGGGATTTTTGGGGTTTTTTAAACCCTAGAACCAAAAACCCCCCCTTCCATTTTAAACCCAAAGGGAAAAAGGGCCTCCCCCCCCCTGCCCATTGGTAAAGGCCCCCCCCACCCCCTTCCTGTGCCCCCCCCCCGCCCCCCCCCCAGGGGGGGCCCTCCTTTTTTGTTTAGGGGGGGCATTCCCTCCCATGGAAAGGCACCAAGGGGGGGAAAGATCTTTTGGGGGGTATTGGAAATTCCCAATTTTCCTTTGGGGGTTTCCCAAAAGGGGGGCCCTTATTTTCCAAATAATGAACCGGGTTTTTAGGTTTTTTTTTTAGGGTTGGTTTTTGGGGGCTATTTTTTTTAATATGATTTTGTCCCCTGCCCCAATTTTCCCCTTCTCTCTCTCTCTCTCTCTTTTCCTCTCTCTCTTCTCTCTTCTCTGTGTGTGGGTGGGTGTGTGTGTGGGGTGTGGGGGCCCCCAGGCCCGCGGGGGCCCCCCCGGCTTTAAAAAACCCCCCCGCAGGGTTTGGTTTCTCTTTTCTCTTGCCTCCATGTCTTTCGGGTGGGGGGTTCCCCCCTTTTTCCCTCTGTGTTGTCTTTCTTTTTTTGTCTCTCTGCCTCTCTGCCCTTCCTTTTTTTGGTTCTTGTTTTCGGGTGTTTTTTTTGGGGTTTTCTTTCTCTTTTTTGTTTTCTTTTTTTGTCTCTGGGCCCTCTCCACCCTGTCCCCTTTTTGGTTCTGTCCCCCACTTTTTCTGTTTTTCTGTTTTTCTTTCTTTTTGTCTTTCTCCCCCCCGGCCCCCCCCCTTCCTCTTTCTCTTTTTGCCGGGATTTACCCTTGTGAAAGCCCAGGGCCCCCGGGGAGAACCCCCCCCAAGGAGGGAAATTTTTTCCCAGTGTGTGTTTTGTAACCGGAAATTGGAAAAACAATGGCCTTGTTTTTTGGGCCTTAGATATTTTTATTTTCGGGGAAAAGATGAAATTAGAAAATTTTTGGCTTTTTTTTAAAATAAAAACCCAAAAAAAAAATTAAAGGTTTAAAACATTTTTTTTTTAAACAGCAAAAGGCGGGGAATTGCTTTGTGACTTGGGACGAGGGGTTTTTTTTCCTTTTTTAAATAAAATTTTTTTTTGTGAACCCCTAAATGGACAAAATTGGCCTCTTGGGGAGGCGGGGATAAACCTCCCTCGTTAAAGGGGGTTTTTTAAAAAGGACCGGGCGGAAGAAGAAAATCCCTTGGGGGAAAAAAGGGTTTTTTTCTAGCCCAAAACTTTTAAAAATAAATTTTTAAGATGCTTCAAATAAAAATGATTGGATTTAGGGAACGGGTTTTTTTCCCCTTTCCCAAAAAAAAGGTCACTGGCATTTTTATACTTTTAAGCCCCTTTTTTGGGGGGGCGGCCCCCACAGGCTAAAACCCCCCCGGGCCCACAGGGGAAATATATGGAGTGGAAGGGGAAAAAACCTGGGGTCTCCCCTTTTTCGAGGGTTGGCTAAAGGAAGGAAGGGGCTCAGGGAAATAGGGAACCCCAAATTTGTAACAAAGGGTTTTTTAGTTCTATGGGGGTTTCAAGAAAAATTCAAAACCCAAAGGTTTACAGAACCCTTTTTGGGGCCCGTTTTGGGAAAAGAAGGGGAACTACCTTTTTGGGCGTTTCTTTTTTTTAATTTTAACTTTTAGTAAATGTTTTATTGTTTTTGGGGAATTAGGGGAAATTTAGGGGGAATGAAAGGATCCATACAAAAATTTTTAAAAAAAGCAAATTTTTGGGGGGAATCCCCAAATTTAATTGTTTTTTTTATACCAAGGGGGGGGGGGGGGAAAATAAAAAAAAAGTTTTCAGAAAAAACAAAAGAGAAATTTATTATTTTCTCTACAGAAAAATTATATGTATATTAGAAAAATTGAATTACAGAAAAAACCCCACACAAAACCCCCCCTAAAAAGTTTCCAAATTAAAAAATTTTTGGAACCCCCCAAACCCCGCCACACCACCTAAATAAAAAAAAAAATTTGGGCGGGGTTTAAAAAATGTTTGGCCCCGTTTGGAAAAGAGCAACCCCCCGGGGGCCCATCTGTAAAGGGAAAAAGGGGGGGAAAGGGGGGAAAAAATTGAAAAATGAGACCCTTTGGGATTTTTGGGAATCCCCCCCCCAAAAAACCCCCCCCCTTTCACCCAAATTGGGGGGAAAAGCTTTTGGTAAATTTTCTCAGAGCAAGGGGGGAGGGAAACCCTTGAGGGAAAAGGGGTTTTGGGGTGTTGAGGAAAAAAAAATATTGAAAATATGGAAAAGTCATCTTTGTCCCTACGGGTTTGTAGATCTATGTACCCATAGATAAAATTTTAAAAAATTTTTTCTATGCCCTCCCCCCCCCTTTCCCCAAAAGGGAGGGGGGGGGCCCGGCTTTTAGATGGGTAAATTTTTAAAACCCGAGACTAGTTTTTTTACTTAAAATTGATAAAGTTTAGGGTTTTCGGGAAAGGGGAAAAAACCAAGTTTAAAAAAAACAATCTCCCAAAAAAAGGGTTTCCCCAAAAAACCCGGGGGGCCAAAACACTCGAGTGAAAACCTCTTTCCCTACGTGTCTCTGTCTCCCCAAACCCCGTAGTTTAAAGGGGGCCAGGTGCTTTCCCCTTTTTTAAAATGCGTTTTCTTTTTCCGGCGAAAAGAGACCGGCACCCAAACCCCAGGGGGGGTTGGGGCAGACTTTTTTAATTTCTTTAACTTGGGTAAATTTTCCTTGGTGGGGAACTTAAGTCCCAAAAAAATTTTGTTATTACACTTGTTATGCAGATGCAGGAAAATTCCCCCGTCCCCTGTGTAGAAGTTATCGTGAGGGGGAGGGGGGAAGGGGGGAGCTTGGAGACTGCAGGGGGAAGCAGAATGAAGTAGCTAAAAAGCAGCGGGGGGTAGGGGGGACCCCTGCGTGGGGCCCCCTCAGGACAAACTTAGAGCCAAAGGAAGAATTTTTCCTTCCCCCAAAGTAAACAGGTTTTATGAAAACAAAAAACGGAAAAAAAAAGAGCAGTTTAGAAGCATGATTTTTTAAACCCAACCAAGATCACTGTGTGCCGACAAAAATTTTGGGGGCCCTTTTTGGGGCCTCAGGGGGGTAGCACCGGTGCAGGAACCCGGGAAACCCAGGATATTGTTAATAACCGCTAAAAGAGGCCTTGATCCAGCCATCAGTGCCTCCGGCAGGTTGGTTTTATTGGGGAAAAATTTTTTTCCCAAAGGGTTAGGTTTCCTAGAGGGGCCCCAGAGGGGAGCGGGAGAAAGAGAACCCAGGGTAAAAGAAACTGCCGGGAAAGGGGGGGTTCCAAGACACCTCCAAGACTTGCTGAGGCCCTCCCGGGGCCTCAAAAAAAGGTGAGAGAGTCCGGAAAAAAACAAAAAAAAAAAAAACCAAAACCCAACCCCAAAAACAAACCCTTGGGTTTTTTGTGTGGGGGGGGGGCAAGTGTCAATGACAGTTCCCCCGGGGAATCGAACAACCCCCCTGCTCTTGCTTAGCAAGCTCCTGGACGAAATGCTGCTTCTGTTCTTTTTCCTTTCCAAGGGGGTCAGAAGAGATGTGGGTTGGGGGCCCCTTTTTTTTTACAAAAAAGATTGTATTCTGTTTTCCCCGGGGCCCCTGAGAGGGGGACAATTGTTGGCTGGTGTGCAGGGGTTGGGGAGTCTGTGAAAGAAGGCCCCCCGCTCACAGAGATGTAATGATTGAGGGTGAGGAACTAGGGTAGAAAAAGGAGGCAGCAGCAGAGAAGCCCCAAGGGGCCCCAGAGTGGAGGGCTTCCAACCCTTCGACTTCGGTGGTCGAAGATTTACCCCTTCGGGACCCCTTTGGGGGAAAAACTTGCCCAAAAAAGGGGGCCTTTGGTTTGAAGGAAAATGACCCCCTTTTCCGTGTGGTATCCTTTTAATTTTATTCCTATGCTGTAAGCCAGTGAAAAGCCCCAAGTTTAAAGAGTTTCTCCATCCACAAATGGTCTGAGGGGTAGATAAACTTCTGAAACAATTTTGGTTGGGGGGCATTTTCACCTAATTCCATGTCCATAAATTCCTGGAAAAGCACCCCTATGGAAGTGGCGGGGGAATTGGGCTCTTGATATACCAGCCTTCCTTTTTCGACCTCTTGCCTTGCTAGTTGTTTTTCTTTCCTCCCTAAATAGAACCCCCGGGCTGTGGGCTCAAAACGCCTAAAAGAAGAAAATCAGGAAGAAGGGCCCCTTGCTAATTGTAAAAAACCCCCCCCTACCAAGGGGGGGAAAGGTTAAAAAGCCCCTTGGGGGTTTGGTTGGGGCAAAAGGTTATTTTTTTTCCTTTAAAAGGCTCCGAATTATTCTAAAAAATCTCTCCCCCTTAAACGAAAAAACCCCAAAAAAATACTTTTTAAAATTCCCCCTACAATAGAATGGGTTTTGGGCGGGGGGGGAAAAGAAAGCTACTGGTATATTTAGGTCTTTCCTGTTCCGAACAAGGACAGTGTCAGGGCGAGAGTTTTTTGGGTTCCGGACAAAGGATTGATATCCAGTTTGGACCTTGGGAAAGGGGGAAACTTTTTAGGACCCCCCTTACCCCCGCCGCATTTCAGAATTGTACAGTGTCGAAAACGGTCTTCATCTCTGGGGTGGCAGGTCCGTGGGGGGGAAAATTTTGTTTGGGTTTTGATTTTAAAAATCCACCCCCAAAAGGGTCTTTGGGCCTTTTAAAAATTTTCCCTTTTCCCTTTTTGGAGATGGATTAGGGGGCCCTTCTATGAAAGAAAATAACAGAAGGTACTTGGTTTCTCCGCTAAAAAGGGTTTTTTCCAAAACCCCATAAGTGGGCAGTGGTATGGATCAAAAACAAAACATACAAAAACCCAAGGCACGCACACACAGAAAACCGTGGAAGAAAAAGGAAGAAATACTTTAGACAAACCCTTTTTTAAAGGTGCCCTTTCGGTGACTTTCTTTTTCCCTGCAAAAAAAGAAAAGCAAGCTTCTGTGCTTTGGGGGATTTTTGGGGAAAAGCTCCCGGGGCCAGGCTGATAACCCACCTTCCTCCCCCCCCCGCCCCTTCTCTCGGTTGGGTTGAGGAACAGGCCCCCCATTTTAAAATTATTTTTGTTGATTAATGATGTGTAACGGGGTTTAGTTGTTTTTTTTCTTTTGGGGGTTGTTTTTTTTAGTTGTTTCTGTGCTACCCCCCTGCGGTAAAAAGGTTTTCCGGGATAATGTAAATTTTTTTTTTCAAAAAGCCATGTAAAAGCAGGACACCCCCATTTCCGTACATTTTCCATGGCTGTGCAAACCTGGGTATTTTTTTGCTAAAAAATCCAAAAAATTACATTTTTATTTTACGAATTTTTTTAAAACTTTTTTAAAATTTTAAACTAAAAATTTGTAAATTTTAAATTTAAAAAAACCCCCCCCCCCCCCCCCCCCCCCCAAAAACCCCCCCCCCCAAAATTTTAAAAATTTTGACCCCCCCCTCTTCCCCCCCCCCCTTTTTTAAAAAATTAGAAAAGGGTTTTTGACTTAAAATAGAAAATTAAATTGAGGGTTTTTAAAAGGGAGATGGGTCTGTTGGGAAGGGCGAAAAGCAGGGGTTGAATTTTTCGCCTTTTCCCGAAATTTTTTGGCAAAACCTTCCCCCCTTTTGAAATTTTCCCCAAAGAGGTTGGGTTTTTGGGGGAAAGGTTTCCAAAAATTTTATGTCTGGACGAAAAAAAATTTTTTACAGGTTAAATGAATTTTCCCCAAATTTTTAATTGATTTTAAAAACCCGTTTTTTTTAAAAAGCCCCCCCGGAAATTTCCCCCCCCCCCAAAATTTTTTAAAAAAAAGGGGGCCCAAACCCCCAAAAGCCAAATTTTTTCCCCCTTTTTTGTGCCCCCAAAAACCCCCCCCCGAAAAACTTATATTCCCCCCCCTTTTTCCCCCCCTTTCCCCCCTTTTAAAGGGTTTCCGACCTTCCTGCTGTTTTGGAAAAAGAGGGGTTTTAAAGGGGTTTTTTAAAACAGAAAACGGGGAAAAGGTTAAAAAACTTTTGGGGGGGCCCCCCTTTTTTTTTAAGGAACCAAAAAAGCCCTCTTATTTTAAATTGATTTATTTATTTTTTAAAAATTTTTTTTGGGGGTCCTTTTCCCTTTTTTTTTAAAAAATTTATTAAGTAAATGCTCTTTTCAGGGGATTTTCCAAAAGGGGTTTTGGGGCCCCCCCTTTTTAAAAAATGGGGCCCCCTTTTTTTGGGGTTTTGACCCCTTTTTTAAAACTTTTTTGCCTGTCCTCTGTTATGCCTTTTTCCCCCCGGGTTTTTTGCCATTTTAAAAAGGGGTTTTTTTAAAAAAGCCCAGAAATATTTTTTTCCCGGTGTTTTTCCACCCCTGCCCTTTTTCCCCGGGCTTTTTAAAAATTTTTTAAAGTGCTTTTGTTTTTCCTGGGGACTTGTGGCCCCGGTTTGGAAAATTTGGCCGGTTTTTGGGTTTGGCAGGCTTTTGTGATCAAGGGGGGAAGGCTTTGACAAAGTTCTGTTTTAATTTTTAAATTGGAGAGGCACCCCAAAATACAAATGGGAGTATGGTTGTCTAAACCCTTTTTAAAAAACAAGCTGCAACTAGCTAAGGAAAAAAGTTTTTCCCGGATGGGGAAAAGGCAGGGGGGGGCCTCCTGGGAAATAAGGGGGTTTTTCCCCCAAAATTTTTTGTTTTTTCAGTTTTGAGCTTTGTTGTTTCCAAATTTTTTTTGGTTTTTTTGTCGTTGTTAGCATAAAAAAGGGGCCAAAACCCGACCCTCTTAGAAAGTGCGTTTGTTTTCATCAAAAGGCATGAAAGCCTACAGTTTTAAAGTCAGAAAGTAGATTTGCTTCTATCCATAATCATCCCCTAACTCGGTGGTCCTCAACCTTCCTAATGCTGTGACCCTCTAAGACAGTTCCTCATGTTGTGGTGACCCTCAGCCATAAATTATTTCTGTTGTCACTTCATAACTGTAATTTTGCTATGGTTAGGAATCACAATGCAAATATCTGATATGCAGAATAACGGACACATGATTGGGTTGCGACCCACAGGTTGAGAATCACTGCCCTAGCTTCCTACCATATAACATGATGAAAATACTGGGGTCATTCCTTGACCATGACCTTTGAGTCACGAAAAAAGGCACAGCCACAGTGACAGGGTCAGAGCTCACCCACCTGTGCTGACAACCTTACTCCCTGAAGTGGAGAACGAAGGCCGTCCACAAACCTATTCACCATGCACCACTCCTCTCTCTTGAGCTGGAGAAATTAAAACAACAAGTGCTGTCCATTTCTCCCTCGTTATCTTAAGGCCCACATGTTGCAGAGGAGTTTCTGGTTGCAGGCCCTTGTGACATAAGCTAATTGCGGACCCGTGCAGTAGTAGCTTCACGACCCTGCTGCTGTTGCTGTTGTCACGACTGTCCCCAGGTTTCCGTGGACTCAGCCATGTATTCTGTGCTGCTGGTGTCATCATTAACAACACAGGGTGTTGCACAGTAACCGTAATTCATTTCTGTCACCAGCACGTATTATCCAATAATTAAGCAAGTCTGGGAGTTTGCCTCAACATCTCTGATATTTTACCGAGAAATTAGACAGTAGATTGTGTTGGAAGCACATCTTATTAATGGAGAGGTTTGCTTTCAGCATTGCATAATACAGTCATGTCACCATTTTCAACAAAACATTAACATATGCTGATTTAGTTATTCCAAACAACATGCCTGTGAGCTCTCCAGGACACTACCCAAGTGATTTACCTGTAGACATAGCACCAGTAAGGGCTAGACAAGTTTCTTTAATAAAACAAAAGTTAAAAAAAAAAAAACACTTTGTTTTAATTTTAGAATTTATGCATGAGAACTGTAATTATATCACTTCTACCCCTTCCTCTCTCCCCTCCAACTCCTCCCATGTCCCCCTACTCCTTCTGAAAATCATAACCTTTCTATTATTATTGTTACATGTAACATATGTGTGTTGTGTGTGTGTGTGTGTGGTGTGTGTATCTTGCTGTTCGTTTAGTGTTGCTTAGATATATATGTGTCTATATATGACCATTTGGGATTGGATAACCTACCAGAGGACTTGCCCCTGGAGAAGACTGATTCTCCCTCTTTTAGCAGATATGAATTGTTTGTAATGCTTTATCTAAGGATAGAAGCTTGTGAGGTCTCCCCCATTCATGTCGAGGTGTCAATTAGTGTTGTCATTGTGCAGATCTTATTTAGATGAGCACATGGTTAAGATCTCATGGATGTAGCTGAGTGCCTGTCCCATACAGGAAATGCCTGTCTATCTGGAAGCAGAGGCCAAATCCCAGTCCTTTGGTTCTCACAACCTTTCTACCACCATTTTTGTGATGCTTGCTGAGCCTTGGTTGTAGGGGTTATACTGTACATGTCTCTGTTGTAAATGGTGACTCTGATTAGTCAGTTGTTATCTGCATTTTCGTCTTTTGTTGTTGTTTGTTTTCTGGGGATGCTCTCTGTTGCCAAAAGAAGCTTCTTTGAGGAGGGATAAGAGTATCCACTTCTCTGTGGAACAAGGACGGGTGTTTAGAACGCAGTTGGAAGTGACTCTGGTTTAAGAAAGTGGCAGTAAGTAGTAGCTGTTTCTCTACAGCCAATGGCACCACCAGCCATAGGTTGTTGGCTAGACTTACAGTCCCAGGCATGGACTCCCTCCTACTGAGTGGGCCGTGAGTCCAACTAGACAGTTATTGGTTACCACTAAGGACGTCGCTCTTGCATGCTCTGGTGTATCTTGCTGTGCTGATCACTGTTGTGGTTCACAGGTTTTACAGGACTTTTAATTACTTTTCTCCCTTGGCAGCTTGCAGAATCCCTTCGAATGTGAGAGCTAAGCCTCTGGGAGGAGGCTTCTAGGTCGGTTCCAGCTTGATTTCTCTAGGTCCTGTGTCCAAAATATTGTCTTCAACAATAGGGTCTTACCTCCAGGCTCTGAGAGGGGACCAGGGGCAATCACAATACCCTACATATTGGGGAGTCTCTTGGACTTCCCTGACCAACAACTCAAAGAAGGTTCCCCTTGCTTGGCTGGGGATTTTGTTATATAGTCTATGGCTCTTGAGGGGAGCACTATCATTTAATTTATTTACAAATTACTTTTATGTTTATTTCTGTTTTATACATAATAGCTGGGATATGGAAACAACCTAGGTGTTCATCCGCTGATAAGAAAATGAAAATATTGAAACTATACATAGTGGAATTTTATTAGAGTATAAGGGAAAATGAAATTTGAAGGTAAGTGGATACAACAGGAAAATCTTATACTGAAGTGAGGTAAGCCAGATCCAGAAAGACAGATGTTACACTTTCTTACTTGTGTATGGACCCGAGCATCAAATCTTTAGATTTGTGTGTTTCACCGGGAGGATCTACAGAACACAGGAACCTAGAGAGGGACCATTGGGATTGGAGAGGGAGAAGAAAGATCTTAAGGGAAGGGAGATAGTAGGACACGGGTGGTATGATTGGATGGGAGGAAAGTATAAGTGGACAAAAGGATAGGAGGGTGTGGCAAAGGAAATTGTCACATGACAGATAACTAACACTATGGCTGTCTGAAAAAAAAAAATGGAAGCTTAACAGAGTTACACACACACACACACACATACACACACATATATACCATAGTCTAATTGGAGTTATTTCCTGCACAGGGGGTAATGGTCCTCCCAGAAGTCATAGGTTGATAAATAAAAATAGCCCAGTGGCTGGTGTGGGATACCTACCTTCTCTCAAGTTATTTGCTGGGTATGTCCTGGGGATGCACCTCCCCTACCCCCATCCCCCACCCCACCCCCCCAAAAATACAGGCTATTCTTATTTCTCTTGGTTGCTGACCAGAACTTGATTCAGCAAAAGGGTAGAAGTGCAGGGATTAAGTGTCTATAGAGTGCCCAGCAACCAACAGGACATCCCATCCCTCCTGCAAGGCTCGGAGACCACCATGGAAGATGGGGCAGAAAGATTGTAAGAGCCAGAGGCAGAGAGGACTAGACTGAAGCAGCATCTTCTGAGCATGATAGAACCTCTTGCCTCTTAACCTTACCACAGCTGTGGTTGCCTTCACAATACACATACTAGATCAAGCCAGTCGATGTGATGGTATGGCTGGGGAGGGAGTGACTCATGAACCTCCTTTCATAGCCATTGACTACTGATGACTTTCTAGGAAGGAAGGAAGAGTCTGTTTGCTTTGTGGGTGTGGTCTCATCTGATAGGTTGACTATGCTCCAGTAAATGGCCCCATACCTAAGAATATGGGCAGCACAAACAAGATTCAATGAGGAGTGTGTGTGTGTGTGTGTGTGTGTGTGTTTGTGTTTGTGTGCACATGCACTCACGTGTACAAACACAGGCACAGGCATGCACATGAGAGAGTCAGAGACAGAGCAACAGAGAGAGACAGAGAACACAGATTTGGGAGGAGATAGATCAGGAGGAAGTTAGAGATAAGTATAATCAAAATACATTGTATGCATGTATGGAATTCTCAAAGAATTAATAAAAGCATCACTTTTTAAAGGACTCAAGAAAAAAAAAAGTAAAGAAAATTCTTCTCATACTCAGGAGAAAGCAGTTGATCAAAATCTTCACCTCCAGAAAAAAAGATCAAATGAAGGGAATCTATATTTACTGAGCTTGTACATCACCACACACTTCCTAACCCCAGCTCTGCATCCTTATCTCATTTAATGGCCACAGGTCCCCGGGAAGTAGGCCATGAGATTTGAGTTTCAATGTTGAGTCTACACTCTACTGCTTATGACAAAGCAGAAATCCAAGCAGAATCCACCAGATCTGAGGTCATTGTCTTCCTAACAGCACACAGCACACCTAGCTCAGTTCCAGATCTAGCACCAAGGCTATTTCCATGAGCGCCCTCGAGTCTGCCAGTAAACAACTTAGCTCTTCTGGCTGGGACAGGAAGGGGTGGGAGCCAAGCCCATCTCTAGAAATCTTCTCTTGCTCTCCAGATAAAGAATTTGCCTCTGCAAGTCTTCAGGACCCTCTATTGCTAGAATCCCTTCCCTGGGAGAGATAGAAACAGTGTCCACCCCTTCTCTTAAACTGCCCAAAACGGTAAACTGAGGTGTGATTTGCCCAACAATCACCCAGAGATCAGTGGGTTTATAAGCAACTAGGGAGGGGTATGAGCAGGAACTCGGGTGACTGTAAAGCAGCCACAGTGGAAAGTCTGCACACACCAAGGATGACAGCTTCCCTGTAGTTGTGTAGATGAAGTCCCGTCTTCATCTTTCTCTACCTATATCCTCCGACCTCTTCCACAAGACTATCTGCAGTCAGGGCAGAATTGCATACAACTTGTTGGGAGATGTGGTTGGAGAGCAATCTCCTGACGACTACCTCTAGGAGGGAAGGTAAATCATCAACTACCCAAGCTGTGACGACCTTTCGCCAACAGGCCCAGCAGGACTTCTGAAGAAGGGTGGCAAAGTGCCTAGGAGTATTGTTTTGTAGCACACACTACAAACTGCAAGACAATCCCGGCTGGGCACCTACGCTGCGTCAGGCATTGCGCTCTTGTCTGTGAAACCCCTTCAAGACAAGGACATCAAGCTACTTAAAGTGCGGGTAGAAGCCAGCCCCTCACAAGCCCTAGACCCAAAAGCTTGAGGTACCCTGGCAAGAATGGAGGAACCCCAAGTGGACATGGATACTTGAAGCGTCCTCCAGCCAGGGCTGGACAGTAGCAACTTGTGCACGCGTGCGTATAATCCAGGCAACCTCAACCTGGCCATTTCTTCTTCTCAGGCAGAGGAAAGATGGCTCCATGTCAGTCCTTGAAAGTGAGAGAATTTCCCAGTTGCCAACTTCGATGTTCTGAAAAATTGGGCCCAGCTTTTGAATCCCTGCCCCATACTTATGCAGTAGAATCACTCCCAGAAAGTGCCCCCAGCTGCCCTTCCCTAGAGACAGTCTAGTGTTGGCGTTTAGTTATCCTAATGCATTTTTTTTTCTCCACCTATACTGTTTTTCTTAGGCAGAGTTGGACCCCCTTGTTCCAGCATGGTTTTGCCATGCCTGCAATTTAAAACCTTGTGCTCAGCCAGGGGAAATGGTACATGCCTTTAATCCCAGCAATCACTCGGGAGGCAGAGCAGAGGCAGGCAGGGGCAGGGCAGGGGCAGGGCAGGGGCAGGGGCAGGGGCAGGGGCAGGGGCAGGGGCAGGGGCAGGGGCAGGGGCAGGGGCAGGGGCAGGGGCAGGGGCAGGGGCAGGGGCAGGGGCAGGGACAGGGACAGGACGAGACAGGAATGGATCTCTATGAGTTTGAGTCCAACCTGGTCTACATAGTGAGTTCCAGCACAGCCAAGATTACACAGAGAAAAACCCTGTCTCGAAAACAAAACGAAGCTGGGCGTTGGTGGCGCACGCCTTTAATCCCAGCACTTGGGAGGCAGAGGCAGGCGGATTTCTGAGTTCGAGGCCAGCCTGGTCTACAGAGTGAGTTCCAGGACAGCCAGGACTACACAGAGAAACCCTGTCTCGAAAAAAACCAAAAAAAAAAAAAGAAAACAAAACGAAACAAAGGCCTTGTACTCTAGGTTTCTAACTGCTTGGAGGTACACACACACACACACAGAGAGAGAGAGAGAGAGAGAGAGAGAGAGAGAGAGAGAGAGAGAGAGAGAGAGAGAGACAGAGAGAGACACAGACAGACACAGACAGAGACACAGACAGACACTGAGAGAAAGGAAATAGATCACTGCTTTTTGGTAACACTGACACTAGATACGGCAGGATCCACCCCCACCCTGTCCCTATTTCTACTTCTTTTCCTGAATCTAATTCTCCTGACTTTTTCACCTACTCAGAAGTGTTAGTGTGCTGCTCTCTAGGCCAGAGGAAAGACCATCAGATGAATGGCCAGAAAACCAGCCCAGCCTGCAGAAGCACTGTGTCTTCTGGGACTTTTAATATTTGTCTTGTTTTAATTGCACTGGGTTAATTTAATGTTCCCCTCCATCGTACATGGAAGATCATCACTCTCGTCCACCTTCTGCTGTTGGTAGATTCACTTTGTTCTTACAGGTGATACTTAAACACTTGGCTTACAGGTTTGCTTTTAATTATCTTCCTTCAGTTTTCTGTCCCACGTTCCTGTCATGCTTCGTGTGCACCGCTGTGTCCAGAGAAAACACCACCTTGGGAAGCTGCCATCTCTTTGAATTTCTTCTTGATGCACCAGTGTTCACAATCTTGGCATTTCCATTTGCGGGCTTCATTCTCTGTACCCTTGTTTATGCCATGGAAGATGTTCAATTAGTATTTACTCAACAAATGAGTGAGGGTCTATCTTGTATCTTCCCATACATCTATACTGCGTGTTTAATTGCCTGTCTTCCACTGTGGGCCAACTGAAAAAGCCTTATCCAAGCTTCTTTCGCAAAGTAAAGGTCTTGCTTTCTTCAATGCAGCCCTGACACTGAATGCCTTCTATCTTTGGTCCGAGGCTTTATTTTTTTCACCTTTGTATTCTATGATCTTAATTTGCAGTTGGGTTTCTGTATCTCTTTGTGATTGCGCGTGCTGATGGGTTTCTAAGTTTTCCAAGTAGGAGAACTAGCTCACCCATCCCTAAGAACAGGACTTGCCTGTTGGCTGCTTTGTTTCATCCCAGAATGCTGAAGGTTCCTGATCAACAGTTTGTGAGGGCAAGACCAACCTCTGTGGTAAGGGTAGCCAGTGCTGGTTCATGCTTTGTAGTCAGACTGAGTATTAAAGAGGCAAGCTAACTGGTTATCAAGACTTAAGGTGGAGATATGAGTGATTGTGACATAGGAAACAGCAAGGCAGACGGCAAGGGCCTCTCTGGGACTGTGTGACCTGAAGGTATCAGTGGAACAGAGATTATGAGTACCTGAGTATGAAACCAAATGTCCAGAGGGTGAGGGTCAGTATCCACCGGAGAGTTGAGAAAGCAGAGGCCTCTGCTGTTCCCTCCGGAGCTTGGCTCATTTTAGTAAGATACCACAGGACAGTAAGATATGACAGGACCAAGATGCAGGATCCTCAGTTTTCTTCTTAGTCTCACCTCTCGAAGCTCCAGAGCCCAAACCTCCAGACACCAGGCAGCTGCTGTTTCCTCTGAGGCAAGCCACCTTCTGTTCCTAGCCATGCCTGCCACTCCTCAGCCTCAGCGCTGTCTTCCTCAAAGGGGCTCCTCTTATCTTTAGTTGTCCTTCCCAGGACAGAAGAGAACCAGTGACCTCAGCTCTCCTCCTCGGGGCTGTGATGTAGAGTACTTAACCTTGTGTAGAGTACTTAACCTTGTAATGCTAAGTGGGTTCGGCCAAGTTCTTCCAAAGTTCCTGAACATCTTGTTTCTTTTTATGCCTCCACAATACAACCACTGTATTGAGCTATGGAGGCTGAAGAGCAAATGGCTGCATTTACATCCTTGGCTTTATTCCAGCACTAGATGGGTTGGCTGATCTGAGTTCCTGTCACATTTCTATTCCTCTCATTTTCCTCTGACAAAGCATCCAAGAGTTCTTTCTATGCTCTTCTCTCCATGGTTGGTCTCGAAGCTGAGAGCAAAGCAAGAAGCCAGTCCTAGCATCTTCTCCATCCTTGGATCCTTATGTGCCCTGGAGGGTGGGGGATTGGGGAGGGCTGGACAGGATGGACACCAGCTTTGCCCAGTTGCCCAGTTGCCCAGTTTCCTTTTCCAGCTGACTCACGCCTTGGACCACTGAAACGCCTCTGCCTCTAAGACTAAAATGTTTATGACTCTGTGTCTCCAAACTTCTACAGCTCTATTGTTTGCATTATTCTGGAAACTTCATGATACTATCCTATTTTAGCAGCTTTTACCCAATACCCCTCTTTCCTTCCTTCCTGGTTCTCATCTACCTCACCTTTTCCTCCCAGGTACACACCTCACTGGGCATGTCTTTTCCTCTCAGTGTTGAGCAAGAGAGGACTTGGAGATCATTGGACATGGTGTGTTCCTGTAACTTGAATTGTTGATCTTAGCCATTCTGACAGGTGTGAGATGGAGTCTCAGAGTTGTTTTGATTTGCATTTCCCTAATGACTAAAGATGTTGAACATTCCTTTAGGTGCTTCTTGGCTATTAGAGTTTCCTTTGTTGATAATTCTCTGTTTAGCTCTGTACTTCATCTTTTAATTGGGTTATTCGGTTTGTTGATGTTTAATTTTGAGTTCTTTATACATTTTGGATATCAGCCCTCTATCAGATGTAGGGCTGGGGCAGATCTTTTCCCAATCTATAGGCTGCTGTTTTGTCCTGTTGACAGTGTCCTTTGCCTTACAGAAGGTTTTCAGTTTCTTGAGGTCCCATTTATTAATTGCTGATCTTAGTGTCTGACCTGTTCGTGTTCTGTTCAAGAAGTCCTGTAGAAGTCTATAGTCCTGTAGATTGCTCAAGAAGTTCATTGCATCCTATATCAATGTGTTCAAGACTATTCCCCACTTTCTCTTCTATTAGAATTAGTGTATCTGGTTTTATGTTGAGTTTTTTGATCCACTTGGACTTGAATTTTGTGTCGGGTGATAAATATGGATTTGCATTCTTCTACTTGCAGACATCTAATTAGAACAGTGCCATTTTTTTGAAGATGCTTTCTTTTTCCCATTGTATAATTTTGGCTTCTTTGTCAAAAATCAAGTATCCATAGGTGTATGGATTTATTTCTGGGTCTTTGATTAGATTCTACTGATCAATCTGTCTGTTTTTATGCCAATACCATGAAGCTTTTATTACTATTGCTCTGTGGTACAGCTTGAAAATCCAGAAGTTCTTTTATTGTACAGGATTTTTTTTGTGATCCTTGGTTTTTTATTTTTTTCATATGAAGTTGAGAATTGCTTGAATTTTGGTGGGAACTGTATTAAATCTGTAGATTTCTTTTGGTAAGATAGTCATTTTAACTATGTTAATCCTACCAGTCCATGAGCATGGGAGATCTTTCCATCTTCTGATATCTTCTTCAATTTCCTTCTTCAGAGACATGAATTTTTTGCCATACCAATCTTTCATTTGCTTGGTTAGAGTTACACCAAGATATTTTATATTATTTCTAGCTATTGTGAAGGGTGTTGTTTCCCTAATGATGTTTCCCTTGCGTCTGCTGGGCAAGACCAGACTTGGGTGATGTGGACTGAGTATCCCAGTGTCTCTAACAATTATGTTGTCACTGTGTCTCTGCCACTATCAATCTGCTTGAGCAGTTACTGAATCGGTGGCCCTCAGTTTCTCATTAGCAGTGAGGAGACAATGGCACTCATATTACATAATGAGACAAGCAGGATGTTAGTAATAACCACCAACAACTACAGAATACAGCGCCGTCAAGCACTGCCAAGACAGTGCCAATAGATGTGGCATCAGTATGGCCAGGTATAGATCTTGGCACATGGTTAATAACAAGTGAACAGCAGCAGGTAGGTAGCCATAGGTTGTTTCCCATGTAGGGGACCATGTGCTGGATGTACCAGTCTGGATGTTCCAAGTGTGTAACAAATGATCTAAGTAATCCATCTCATTAAATTCCTTCCTAATGTGCCAGCTGTAGGGGGGGTGGAGGTGACCCTGAGCAAATATGTAAAGAGTGAATGGATTCCTTAGTGGGCGTGTGCTTCTGACATGAGCCCAGGCATGGGCATGTCAAGGTCTCCAACATCTCAGACCCACGGAAAACAGTGAAGCCTTTTCTGGGTCAGGCTTAAAGAATTAGTAAGACTTCCTCAGGCCCACAGTAACCTACCACTTGACAAACAACCCGGGGTGACCTTAAACTCTAGATTCACTGTAGACTACCATGCCTACCCAGAATTTGAAATAATTTATGTAACTACTTCCTGTTTTAAGACATACAGGCTTAGTCTCCTCTCTCACATCAACTTTTATAGATCGTATTAAAAGAACTCGATTGTGCATACAGTGATTTTTGCTTTCTACGTGGGGCTACGGAGATGTTTCTGAAGTGCTAACTGAAGCTGGGCTACCAATTAGCAAGTTTGCTGGCCACCCTGGGAAGAAGGAATGAAGTAGGTTCTCTCTTCTCATGCACCTGGTGCCCACAGTAGTTTGCCACCAGCTTGAAGACAGAAGCATTTGATGGCATTTAGAGGGCGTGCATGAGGTTGAGATGGGTAATAGGATAACAGAGTAGAGGATTCTGGAATGTACCCCTGGGGTGCACAGCAAGTCACTATGAAGCCATTTTCAGCAAACGCACCCCCTAACTCATCCTCTTTGACTCTAATCACCCAAGCTGGCATTGTACCGTGACACTTGGGAGGTGCCGCCCGCCTCAGCCATGTCTTGAGGGGGTGTACATGGGGCCATCAGGACTATTGAGGATGTAAGTGAAGGTTAGGGCTTCCAGCCGTGCTCTCCATTTACAGCTGATCCACGCACTGAATGCCTCTCATTGACATTCCCGCGACTTAACAAAAAGACTCCTTGTGCGTAGCTCAGGAAACAGAGACAGATTTTCAAACAGCTGTCTAATATCTCTGTCAACACAGAAATTAAATAGATTTAGGAACTTCGGGAAAACACGCGCACATTTAGTGCCCAGTAATGATCAATTCCAATTTCCAGTTGCAGAAGTCAGGGTTGTTTCCGATGTTCCAAGCCAACATCTGGCAATGCTTTATTTCGTTTTAATCACTGGAGCGCTGATATTCTAGGTCTATCTGCGTGTCCGTCCAGCGACGGTGCTGCTGGTAACATGAAGATATCGCAATGGATATCTGTGTCTCAGTCAACGTTCAAACCAAATTTTCAGAGGCTTCCAAGCAGCGTGCACTTTAGCAGAGACTGAATCTGCCTCACAAACTTCCTCCAAATTAGTGCACAGTATTATCTTGGTCTTCCTTTCCCAGCAAGAATGAAAGAAATGCCATCTTGCCTTCAGTGTCTAAGATGTGCTTTCAGGAAGATGGGCATGTTGTCCTCTGAGTTGTAGAGGAAGGACGAGCAAGAAAGCAGTTGCCTGCTTCTGGCTCTGGTGTCAAGTTTGCATCTTTCAGCTCCTCAGAACAACATTCTCATGAAGACAGAGAAGGTATTGAGTTTCTATTGCTGTGAGAAAGCACCATGACCGAAAGCTACTTGGAGAGGAAAGGGTTGATTTCAGCTTCACTTCCGGGTGACAGCCACTGAGACAAGTCAGGGCAGGAGCTGAGGCAGGGGCCATGGAGAAGTGCTGCTTACTGGCTTGCTCCTCATGGATTGCCCAGTCTGCTCTCTTATAGCACCCAGGGCTACTACACGGTAGTGAGATGGACCCCTGTGGGAGGGGCCCACACATATCAATCATCAATCAAGAAAGCATTGCCACAGGCTTGCCCACAGATGTCTGGTGATGTCATTTTTCTCATTTGAGGTTCCCTCTTCCAAAATGATGGTGGCCTACATAAAAACTAGGCAGCATATTGGAGAGGGTCATGGGTTTAATCAAGTCCCATCTCTGACCCTTCCCAACTGTGTGACCTTGTCAGTGAGACTCACTTGTCTGGGTCTCTCCAATTCTTCATCTTCCATATAGATTCAAAAGAACCTAATTAGGTCTGGAAGTACATGTCAGTGACAAAACATATGCTTAGTATGCAAGAAGCCCCACACTAATCCCCCACTCCAAAATAACAAGGGAAAAGGAAAAAAAATCAACGTGTTATCCATTAAGCTAATGTCTGCAGTTTATCTCAAGCCATAAACTTATATCAAATGGGTCTCAATATATGACAGCCTTCTCTATCATGAGGTGGCGTCTGAGCCACAGAGCCCCTCCCCCCACCACATGCATTCTCAGACTAAGCGTGAGAGAATGAGGTGAATCAGACCACACACCTCCAGAAGCAATCTAGAGAAACAATGAGAGCCAAGGAAAATTCATTCAAATGCAGAAGTCCCGCCTCCTCTTCTCATCATCTCACAGACATGAGCAAGGAGCCTGGTGAACTTGGAGTGCACAGGCCCGGACCTCTACTGAGAGTAATAGAAAATAATCAAAATTATAGATCATGTTAATAAGAGGTCACTTTGGAACCCTGAGGACTGTTATAGTTATCGTTGATTTAAGCTAGCGCGAGGATTGTAAAGAAAGTCTGCCTTTGGTCCTAAAGTCCTAGCTTTCCTTGGGTAATTATCAAGAAATACAGCAGTGCACAGAGCCCCGGCTCCCCGTGACCTTCCCTGGCTACAGACGCACATCTGGGCCAATCAAAGCCAGTAAAAGCTGATATAATAGGGTTTTTCTACTGATTAGAGGTCCTGTCCCCCACATGAGGGCTATAATCACATTCTTTAGCACTGGGTACTATTTCAAAAGCCATTTTGCTTTACCCAAATCACATGGCTAAAACTGGCAGTTCTAATTTCTGTGCTTTGAGACAAACAACACAGCACATGACAAACAGCACTGGGTCCAACCCTTGCTCTACCACGTCTTGGTCATGTGGCAGGTCTCATCTGAGAGATGAGAGTTATTATAGTGGATGCCTTGTGACAGAGAAGCAAACAATGTAGGATTTTGGTCAGGGTCTACCTCTCAGCCCCATGACTGGTTACCTGTGCTCAGGTACCCTGTGTCTGTAACTTCATATCTTCCGAGGTTAATCCCCCATGCCTGGCACTGTCCCAGAATCCTTTCTCCTACCTCTTATTTCCTGCCTGTCCCAGAATCCTTTCTCCTACCTGCTTATTTCCTGATAAGCCATCAGATTTTTATCGACAGGTGCCACATCCATCCAGACACAAGATATTCGCTCTATAAAATGGCCTCTTGTGACATCCTTGGTGGAGGGCCTGGGATGTAGTAGATGCCCAACAGATTGACGAGGTGAGCGGGAGCTATTCGTATAGGCATTACACGGATTAAAATACCCGAGGGAGGCAGCCCAGGGAAGGGGGCTTTGCTCTGGATGGTGAGTTAAGGAAATACGGTCCATCTTGGTTGGCGTACCTCTATTCACAGCCATAGGAACTTACCAAAAGGTTTGGCACGTAGTAACAACCAGAAAGTAGAGAACGGAGACCAGAAGCAACAATCTTCCTCTGCCAGCCTTGCCTCCTACCCATGGGGTGCGCCCACTGCCCCGGCCCACGGGGGATTCCACAAGACCCTAGGGAAAGGGGCAAAAGAATGAAGGGACAAGAGACACAAAGGAGGAGAGCAAATCTGGGGTTCTGATCGAGTTCTCTAACTTTAATTTTAGGTGGCAGGTTATAAAGACACAGCAAAACTGGAAGTTTAAGCAAGGGTCACTGTTTAGGGCTATCCCACCACTGAATCCTCATTGTCTAAGACCATCCCACTGTCCTATCCTCATTGCCCAAGACCATCCCACTATTGTATCTGGCTCCCAGGAAATGCCAAACATTCTTTAAGTTCCTGGGACCTGAGAGACCTTGTACTGACTAGGCTTTTCAGAACAGCAGGTAATTTCCTGGGTTTGGCTCCCGGACAGGGGACAGTTCACTTTCAAACCGTTACTGAATAGTGTTTCCCAAAATTCCTGTCAACACAGGCCTAGCCCACAACGTAGCTCCGTGGGCTTTAAAAAGGAAATTAAGGTTGGCAAAAGGGATAAGATAATAATAGTTCAACAGGACTGGTGTCCTTTTAAGAAAAGAGAGTGATGCCTGCACTTCACTTATACAGAGGGAAGGCCACCTGAAGGTCCTGTGGGAAGGTGGGTGACCACGAGCCAACCGGAGGGATCTCAGGACAGGTCTTATCAGGACAAACTCCACTCATAGTTGATTTGGATTGAAGCATCTCCAGGTCAGTTAAAAGCCTTTAGAAGAGCCACAGAAATAGCCATGGTTCACAGACTTGAGACTAGAGCAGGCCCAGCTGTGTCTTGTGTGCTTGTTCTCATTCCCTTCCAGTTTTTTCCACAAAAAGCACCACACTGGGAAAGACAGGTGGCGCTTGGTCACTCGGCTAGAATGCAGACAGCAGCCAAAACAATCCCTTTTCTGAGTGCACAGTGTCTCCATGCACGTAAGACAGAGTGGACTGTTTATCCTGGCTTGGAGAATAACAATAAACCAAGCACCTATGTGCCTGCTGTCTGCTCTAAAAGTTATTATTAGCAGATAGCTCCATGGATACAAGCACAGACTGCTCTTGCAGAGGACCAGAGAACCATTCCCAGCATCCACCTGTCAGCTCAAACTAATCTATAATTCCAGTTCCAGGGGCATCTAGTGCCCTCTTCTGGGCACCTGGAGCAGTGCATGTACATGGTACACTTACATGCATGCAAAAACACCCACAATAAACGAGAAATAAACCTTATAAAACCATATTACTAGCAATTTCAAGTTGCCCAGGGGCTGAGCCAGGATCACACTCTGTTCCCTGCTGCTCCAAGCAAGCACTTACTGCCTTTACCTAAAGTTGTCTGCATGTGCACGGTCATAGTTTTCTTGGCCAGCTTCATAAGGCTCACTATGGCCATGGCCGATGACATACTTTTCTCTGCTGTATCCCTTGAAACAAATATCACAGCTTGCCACCAGTCCACTGTTCCGGGGTCTGTGTTACTTCCAGGTTTGTGCTTCCGTGAACATTCTCGTACATGGAAATGTCTGTAGCAAGCATTTGATAACTTGGCTGGACTCCCTCTACTGAGCAATTTTAGAGTTGCATTTAAGTCCTTACCTGTCAAAGTGATCATGAGTATTTGGGCCTTTTAATATCTCATTATGATAACTCATAGTAACAGTATTAAGTAATACCGCCTTGCCTGCCCTCTTTTCTCTCTGTTCTTCTTGAACTCTCTCTTTCGTAATGTGTTTAGATGTGGCTCCTCCCTCAGGGGTGTGTCAGAAGCTGTGTCTTCAGTAAAACAAGGGATGGAGCTTAGGATGAGGTCATTAGACCACTTTGCACTTGCTTTCCAGAGAATATTAACATAATTCTCTTGGTAGCCCATCCTGTCTTGGTCTCTGTCTTACAAAATGATCTTCCTCAATCTTGAGTTTCTGCCCTGGTGTGGTGTTTACCACAGCAATAGGGACCCTAAGACACCTATCAATAACAGAAGTCACCCATACAATGAACGGCAGGCCTCCAATACTTAGCCATGCTGAAGTTTCAAGGCAAATGATAAATGAGTGATTCAGTGAATGAATGAATGAATGATTGATTGAATAAACTATGGAAGCTGAAGGGCTGTGTGGCTATCTCAGTCACGAGGTGCTAGATCTCCATGAGATAATGGTATGACACATGTTACGTGCAGGCATTTGGATGCATGGGCTACGTAAGCCAAGTGACTGATTCTTGCTTAAAGTTTTCCCTTTTAACTGAAGCTCTCGAGGACACCTTGGAGGAGCAATGGGGTAGCACATTGGCGGCCCTGAGCTAGGGTTGCCAGTGGAATTCCAATATACCCACAGACATCGTAGGCTCACAGAGAAGGAATTATTTCATTCTCCCAACCCAGATTCTATCTTAATGAAATACGGCGCAGACGTTTTTCCAAGACCTTTATCCCACAGTTTTTCATTAATGAGAATTGCATTATCCCTGAGGTTAAGTATATAATCTTCGCTTGGCTGTAAAGTCCAGCTGGTGGCCAATTATGCTTTAATCTGTTTTATGAAATTTCCTAATAAAATATCGGATGGATCAATATTTGTATTGTGTAGTGAGCCACTAATACCTGGTGGCATAAATGCCTGGAGGGGACGAGTGTAAGTCTGCACACGTCAGTACCTCAGACTCTACTGTCCCACAGATTTATAATCGACCAATTCCCATCTTGTTCTGCATTTTGGGAGCAAAATTCCTTCTTCAGCCTATGTTTCAAATGCATTTGTATAGGTTCTAGTCACCTGGTGGAGATTAATGGCCACTGTGAATCTTATGTGTAGGTTACCTGGAGTTGCACCAGTCAGGTGGTTGAAAAATCCCTGCTAAGCCAATTGGCTGCTATTTTTAAACTGCCAAATTGAGAGGGTGACGTTTTCTCACCCCCAATTCATAGATCAAATGCAGTTCCAAAGTCCAAAAGCTTTCCTCTCTACTCAACTTAGTTTCAATATTTATCTCCACTTTTTGTGTGTGATGCTCTCTGACCTTGGGAATCGAGGATCGAGTGAGGAATAAATAAGGTTGGTCTCATTAAAGAGACTTTGATGTTTCGTCTAAGTTTACATGCTAATTAAGATAAGCTGGTTCTAACTCCCCCAAAAGTCTTTTCCTCCCTCTTTGGGCAAGTAGGCTGAAATACAACAGAAAAGAGTGTGAGCACTGCTAAGTGCACAGATTTAACCCTGCTGTTTTGCTCCTAATCATTATTAATTGCCTCCAGTGGCGGACATTAATTTCCCTATTGCGGCAACATGCGTCTTGAGCTTGGGCATATCCTAATACATCAAGTGGGACAGGTGATATAATTCAGCTGGTCACAGCTGGAAAGGAGACAGCCACCCACATGCAGGCAGTCTGTCAACCTTAGTTACACTGCAGACGCCACCAAAGCCTCAGAGCCACGTCGCACATTCGTCTCTGGGGATAACTTTACAAGAAGTATGGCCACTCGGTCCATCCTATTTAATCTGTGATCGTCTTAGTGGCTGGAGGAATAGGACCGTTGAAACTCAGATTTCTCTATGTGTTTGCAGTCCCTGGAGGGGGAAACCAGAGACGAGCGGTCAAGCTCTCGGTGCAGATAAACTGATAGGCGCCGGGTTCAGAGGGACAGCAGTATTTTAAAATAGATGTCACCAAAGGATTTCGAGTGAGCGGCTAATACTTCCTGTGATGTGACATCAGGGTCCTGCCCTGATCTTTGGGCCTTTGGGTAACTCTTGACAACTTTCCCAGAGTGCCTCGTGTTTACATGTAACTCTGGCTCCGAATCGGAAATATTAACTCTGTTATCCTTGGAGATCAGCTCAGGGTGCCTCAGAATTGGCACGGCAAACAGACGTGGGACGGATGTTACAGCCTTTGGTTCCAGACTGAAAAGTGAGGCCAGTGGGCAAAGTCATGGCACGAGCTTGAAAGTCAAAAGTGAAATCTCCATAGAGGTACAAGATAATAGAGTTAACATGCGACCCAGTCGTTTCACCACTGGTTAGACATCCACATCCGAGACCGGAAAAGATACCTTAAAAAGGTGTCTGCACACCCATCCTGTGCTGTAATGAATCACAGCAATATTCACAGTCCCTGACAGAGGGAAGCGCCCCTTTATGGGTGAGTGGCTAGGGTATGTTGTATAGGTACCATGAAATAGTATTCTTCCTCAGAAAGGGAAAGATTCCAATATATGTTGCAACACTCTAAGTGAAATAAGCCAGCCATGGTGTAATCCTATGCATATTGAGTACCCTGGGCAGGCAAAAATCATAGAAATTGAAGGTAAGTGGCCCTTGTCAGGGACTACAAGGAAGGGGTATAGAGGGCTGTTTGATGAGTATAAAGATTTTTGTTTTTTAAAGATTTACTTATTTATTATGTATACAGTGTTCTGCCTGCATGTTTGCCTACAGGCCAGAAGAGGGCACCAGATCTCATTACAGATGGTTATGAGCCGACATGTAGTTGCTGAGAATTGAATTCAGGACCTCTGAAGGAACCTATAGGGCTCTTAACCTCTAAGCCATCTCTCCAGCCCGAGTATAAAGTTTTTGCAAGTTAAACCTTCGTGGAGATTAGCTGAACAGCATCGTGATGCTGAGCACAGCTGAGCCGCAAACTTAACAGTTAAGTCGGTGTTCTGAATTGAATCTTACGTGCTCCCCACAGGCTTGTGTTTTGAGTATTTGTTACCTGATTGATGGCACTGTTTCTAAGAGGCTACAGAATCTTTAGAAGATGGAGCATGCCTGGTACAAGAGGGTGATGAGGAAGCATGTCTGTGAGGGTCATAGCTGGTCCCCTGGTTCCTAGCCCAACAGGTTGTGAGGAGCCTCCTCTACATGGTCCAGCTGCCATAACCAACTGAGCCCCCGAAACTGGGATCCCAAATGAATCTTCCCTCCCTTAAGTTGTGTGTGTCAGGCCTTACCACCCAAGACCTCCTTCAGCCTCCCTTGACCGTTGGCCATCCCAACACCAACCTCACCAAGGGAGTAATGACTGTACCTCCCTTACTTTGTCCTTCGAATGGGAAGTGCCAGGCCCTGCCTATCTAAAAGCAAGGCAGACACCCTGTGTGCTAGTGTGTACCATACCAGTATACTTTCCCAGGTCCCAGGGAACCAAGACCCTTAGACCGGGTCACTGTCCACCCAAATGACACCAACCCTGGCCCTAGGAGCCCTACCCATGGTTTTTCCCCAAGACCCTGCTCCCCCTCTGTACCCCAACTCCAGTGTTCCTTGTACAGGTGCTCAGCTAAAAGGACAACATGGTGTTGTAGCCCCTCAGGGTGCAGCCACGTGGTGTGAGTACCTTCCAGGTGGCAGCAAAAGCTGGACTACGCAGCACACACCAAAACCTTTAGAAGTATGTTCAGAGGGGAAACGGTCGAGACATGCTGAAATGGGTGTCTATAAATATTTGCTGCTGTAGATAAAATAGTGACAACCATATAGGGAAAACAGCACACCAGGAGAAATGCACAGACAAGCAATGTCATACTAAAACCAGAGGCTCGGAAATAAACGCGTCCTTGGTGGGAGGGTTCGGCAGAAGTACCAGGATTAAATATTCGTGCTTTGCTCCTCATTTTATTTGGCTGTACCCTCCCACCCCAAAAGATTTATCTTCTTCTTTTTGACTCTCTTTGAATGAACCTAGCCAGCCAAAACAGCAGTCCTTACAGCATGCCCTGTCTTTACCCCAAATTCATCCCTTGAGCACAGTAGGAATCCCCACAAGGAAATAATGTTTATGACGCTATCATCTGTTCAGTTCCATTGTTTATATAATATGAAATCCATTTCTTTGCATCAATTAAGGCAAATTTTCATCTCTTACATTTACTTGGGCCCAACGTGACATCTATTGAAAAGGTCGTCCTGTACGTGTTACTGTCTGTTCTCTAGGGGGAAAGCTACAGGTAAGACCCATTTCTCAAATTAGAGGTGTCTTTTGGTAAATAAATTTCACTCATCGAATAATAGATTGGGCTTTACAGACATAGTTCTGGCAGAATTTTCCAGAAGGGTCCTCTGAAATAATAAGATTTACAAAGCAAGGAACTAGACATTACTTGTGCACACTGTAAATTTTACTATATCAGATTTTCTAAAACTAAAACATGTATATTGGTCCACTATGCCTTCAGGTTAACATACACACACACACACACACACACAACACGTTCATAATCTCTGCATGGAAGTGTATGTAAGTCAAACAACCACAGAAATCAGAATTTCAGGAGACAAATCCCGGACTTGGAGTGACAGTAGCTCCGCCTTGCTCTCAGCCTTCTGCTTTGGCACAATCCAGCCCTAGGAACTACTTTCTTCCAGGCCCACAACCACAGTTCATTATTCCTGTTGTTCTGATTTCACAGAAGTTTTTGCTGCCCTACAAAGCTGGCTGCACACGCCTTTGTCAGCTTTACCCAGAGGTCTTCAATATCTGCAACATTGTAGTCTCTCGCCTCCTGCCTGGAGGTCTGTTTGGACTGCTTTCCAGCTCCAGAGGAGCAGCCTGGCAGGCGGCGAAGGCTTCAGATGGCAGATAGAGCCCGTGCCAGCAGCACAGCCACAGACCTTCAGCTCTGTGCTCGCTGTCAGGGACACACGTGTGACATTTTTGTTATCTAGGCAGGAAGTGTGTTTAGGTTAAACTGCAAGTGTCACCATGTCACTGGCTTCTCCGCTGAGCCCGAGGCAGGCGCTCCTATCAGTGAGAGCTCCGGCAGGCTGAGATGCGCTGTCTGTCCAAGCAGCCTGATTCCTGCAAACCATGGTGTTTCCAGGGCAGCAGAAGCAGCCGCCAGGGCTGGGATCAGGACTCTGCCAGAGCTGGTGAGGAACAAAGACAGCCACTAAAGACCCACGTGGAGGAAGGAGCATGACAAAGTGTCCCACAACTTCAGAGGCAAATTTGCAACAACAGGCAGTGTGCTGTTAATTAAAAGAGTGTGACTTGGGAACTAGATTGTTGCAGTATGCTACTTCCACTCTGGGAAATACACTCACAGGGAGCTAATAAATAATCCATGAATGCTAATCTTTTCAAGTCATTTCAAAGGCAAGGAGTCACCAGCCTCAGTAATTGTAAACGCACTGGCTCAAGTGCACCTCCATTAAAATGGAAAGGTGCAAACTGATTAAAGACACTCTGTGCTTTTGATAGACGTCTTAAATTCAAATGTCACATCATTTGTTTTTAGCAAATGGAGTAATTACAATAATATTTTCTTCATTTTTTAAGGTCAGATCTCTTAAATTCTACACGCCTGATTTAAATGCAACCTCGATCACTTCCCTTGCCAGCATTAATTAAATGTGTGTGTTGCTTCAAGGTAACAGCCGCTCATGTTTTTCCTGAAGTAGAAATAAATATTCCAGTTGTCTACAAGGTTGGAAGGGAGAGTTATAACATTTCATTTCAGATACTATTAATAAAACTGAGATTAACTTTAGTTCCCACCCGCTAACTCATTCTTGCCGAGAAAACATAGGTTTTGTTAAAAGCAGAGATATTTTCTCCTTCCTCGGTGTATCTATTGCAATCTAATTTTATTTTTAATTTACAGGTTCCTCAATAATTACATCAATCCTTTTTTAATGGTCTTGTAGCTTTAAAAATGCTTTCGTCTTATGGTATTTGAACAGACACACACTTTCTGGGGCATTGGACTACACCAGAGAAGTTTCACATAGGGAACTATATAAGATTTTATTGTTCCAAGAGACTCCGGCCCTTTAAATGAGCCAGGAAGGTGGGGATGTAGAGGAGGGGGAGGAACTTGTCTCTGCTCACAATAAATTAAAAAGGTTTCCTTTTGCCTGTGTCCCAGCTGTCAGGAGTTAAACTCCGGATGTCAGTCCAAGAGCAGAAGTTAATGACAGTGCCGGAAGCAGTCAATTCATTTGTTTAGGATGGCTCCCCTGCTTTGCTGGACCCCAGACCTCCAGATGTACCATTCTTCTGTGCAGTCAAAATACTTAGGTTTCCTGCAAAACAAAGGATTAAGAGCAATTCAAGGAGCCAGGTGATACCGGCTGGACAGGAAGCCCCTGACTCCTGCAGGGCTGGCCCCACAACACGTTCTTACAAAGGTGTCTCACAGGGTTACTAAGAACCACCTTGTAAAATGTATATCTGCAGGGATGCCAATCTGAAGGGATTGGGGTGGCGGGTGGGGGGTGGGATGAGTCAGGATGCAGGAGTTTGTTCTACAGTAATTCTGGTGTGCCACCCTGGGGAGGAATTCTGGTTTTATGTTGCCTGTGAGCACTTGGGGTGAGCACATAGTGGGAGGGTTGGAGCTGAGGACAGATACGGAAAGCCCAGGACAGGCAGCTTGTAAACGGATTCTGCATTTGAGTTCTGCTTATTTCATCTTAGTAACCTTGAACCTTTGGACCTAAAATACATATATCTTCTCCAAGACTCAGTCACCATCCTCATCTGTAAAATGGGACGTCACGTCCTTCACAACACTATTACAAGAATTAGATGAAGGAACAGGCAACTGAGTAATGTTTACCATGCAGGAAGCGCTAAACAGCTAAGCTTATTAGATTGTAACTGTTCACTGCGCTCTGCAGGGCTGGAAGGGACTCGGAAGCTCTTCTGATCCAGCCTTTCCCTCACTCCAGAACCTCACACTCATCCTTCTGCTTTCAGAGTTGTTGAAGTAATTATTTAAATCGGCCTCTGGCTCAGGCCGACTATCTATGCTGCAGTGGCTCTGCTGAGCCCAGCCGCCATGTTCCAGCCAGAGGCCAGGTGCGTCCTGCAGCTAGAAATGGCCAACTAGAAACACCAGCCCTGAGACGTCACCCACGAGACGTCAGCATGGGAGATGGCTCAATCTCCCACGCTGTCTCTGCAAGGCTGGGCATTGCCCAGGCCATTCCGCCATCCATGCAGGCTCAGTAGAAAGATGAGACTCTAATGCTTAAAGATTAATCAAAGGCTTATATATTTGATAATGATTTGATAATGACGAGACACCCATACAATCAGAAGTGTAACCCAATACCCAACCTAGATATACCAGCTACCTTTGACTGCTACAGACATGTGAACATCCACCTCCATCTCCTCTCTCTCTTGTTCCCCTCTCCTGTCTCCTAGCTCCTCCTCTCCTCCTTACTCCTCCTCTTCCTCTTCCTTTCCTAACTCCTCCCACCTTAGCTCCTCCTACACAGAGTGGGATTGGGGAAACCCTGTTTATTGAACAGAGAGCAGTTTGGTTTAAAGAGAGGGTTCTGAATGCATTGCAATCAATGAGGCTCTCAAAGCTTGAGTAGGGAGAACTCTGTACCTGGGTTGAAGTGACAACCCAGGAGAAAGACAGGGGCTTGCAATATCTGAAGTGACACATATTGGTGACATAGGAGTGCCATTGTGTGCCTTGGCTTTGGGAGCCAGTGAGGCTAAAAGGAAAGAGGAAGATGTGAGAGAGATGCTAGGGTGTCAGGAATGAAGGGATGCGAGGATGAGACTGAGCACCGAGCTGAAAAGCTACTTCTCTGTTTGGGATCTGAGCAGCGGTTCCTAACCTTCCTAATGCAGGGACCCTTTAATACAGTTCTTCATGTAGTGGTGACCCCCAACCATAAAATTATTTTGTTGCTACCTCATAACTATGATTTTGCTTCTGTTATGAATCAGAATGTAAATATCTGATATGCAGGATATCTGATATGTGACCCCTGTGAAAGGGTCAATTTGACCCCAAAATGGGTCATGACCCACAGGTTGAAAACTACCAGCTAGACCCTGGTGACAGCTTGTTTTGTTTTGATTTTATTTGCAAAGGTTTTAAGGTTGTGCTGTCTTCTCAGCTTGCAATGATTTTGACTGGCCTAAATGCAGAACATTTATCACCTGCATGTTGACACATGACTAAGTGCCACATGTGTGGGGTACCATGTAAATCAGCTGATGTTTGCAGAACACTTGCTGTGTATGTGGTGAGTGTTGAACTAAGTCCCCATAGTTGTGCCCAGAAGTAGACACCGTGGTTGTCTCCATTCACAGATAAGGGCACTGAGGCACTAAGGGGGCCGGTGGAGTGCAGTGGACTGGGTTGTTTGTTTTTAACATCTTACATAACCAGGCTGGCCTTGAACTCCCAAATGCTGAGGTTACAGGTCTGTGCTACCACACCTGGTATGATGTGGTTCTAAGATTGACTCACTCTTACCAACTTAGCTAAATCGTCAAGCCAGAAGTGGGATTTGAACCATGGCTCTAGAGTCCTGCTCGCAAGGCCTGGGAAGGGGACTTGGTTCAGGAGCTTAGCAGTGATCTTGATGGGACCCAGGTCAGACTCCAATGCCCAGGCTGTTTCCTCCTTAGCAAAAACCCTTGTTCAAACCACGAGGCAAAGGAGACATGGGGGAAAGTGGTCAGGGAAACCAAGATTCAATCAGGCACTTTAAAAGTGCTAAATATCTTTAAATAGTTACATATATTAGAAAAAGGACCACAGGACTACAAGGATAAATATCAAACTCCTGTATCTCTGGGAAATAGAATGGATTATATAAGGGGAATTACTTTTTATTTTTTTTTTTACATTTTTTCCTATTTCAATTTCTATATTATTCAAATATTTTATTTTATTATTTCTTTTCCCTACTGGGTATTGAACACCACCAGTGAGCTACATTCCTATTTCTCTTTTTTTCTTTCAAATTTTATTATCATTTTAAGTCAGAGTCTCCCTAAGTTGGCCATGTAGCTCAGGCTGTCCTTTGAACTTGAGATCCTACTGTCTTGGGCTCCCAAGTAGCTGAGATAACTATTTTATGAAATATGGCTATTTGAACCTTTTGCAATAATATTGTGTGTGTTATTTTTTTTTCAAACTTATAAATGATATTTAAACATATATAGAAACAGAAACTTCTGGTTCTTTGAAAGTCCTAATAGTATTCTGAAGAAAGTGGGTTATTCTAATGTAACTAGTCTCTCTCTCTTTCTCTCTCTCTCTCTCTCTGTGTGTGTGTGTGTGTGTGTGTGTGTATGTGTGTGTGTATGTGTGTGTGTGCAGTCATACAGAGGCATCTTAGAAAGATGCAAGATATGGCAGAGTGTGGCAGATCACTTAATTATTTCTCCATTTTATTGCAGGAGAAGCCCCCAAAAGCTTCACAGATTTCTAGAGGCAAATCTGAAAACTTTAGAAGATGCAGAAAAATGAGAGTAAAATAGAATTTTAAAAGATGCGATTAAACTGGTCAGCACCATGTGTCTGCTGTTGCCTAGGTTTCTGCCCATGGCTGCCCACAAACCTTCAGAAACAGCCAGCTGGGCACACCAAGGGACAGCCCAAGTCTCAGATCAAACACTCATCTACTACGTGCTGCTCTTCTCACAGCAGTTAACAAGATGTGAGCACTGCTGTGATACACGGTGGCCTCCAGTTTACCCCTCTTGCTACCTCGCCTCTGGGGTGCTCCTTCGCTCTGAATTGTCTGGATGGAAAAAGATGAGTGCTTGTTAGCCTTTGCCAAAGAGGAAAGCCTGTCTTTGCTGTCCAAAGAGTGGAAGACTGTGGCAAGCCGGTGTGAAAGAAAGAAGTCAAGTGAGGCACAGAGGCAAGTGCCAGGTGTGGAATCTAAAAAGTAGACCTCATAGGAACAGAGTACAGTGGCCGTTACTTGAGGCAGGGGCCCTGATGGAAGTACCTGGGAGATCCTAGTCAAAGGATGCATAATTTCAAACAGAAGGAACAAGGTCCTGAGAGCTATTGATCCCCACAGTAACTACGGTTAATAACAATCTATTATTCTTGAAATCTGCTGAGAGTAGACTTTCAGATTTTAAATCATTGACAGCATTTATAAGTATGCGAAGTAATGTGTCTGTTAATTAACTCAGTTTAGTCATTTCAGAGAATATACAGATTTTAAATAGCTTGGACACAATAAATAGACGATCTTGTCTGTCAGTTAAAACAAGAGGTTGTTGTTTGTGGGTTGTCATTTACATGTGTGTGCGTGCATTCTTGTGTGAGGTTCTCAGGTGTGCACAGGCATATTCGTCTGTGTGGAGGGCAGATTCAGTCAGGTGTCCTTTTCAGTTTGTCTCCACTTTATATATTAAGGCAGAACCTCTCACTAGGCTAGACTACCTACCTGACCAGCTTGCCCCTACACATCCCCTGCCTCTGCCTCTCTCGAGCTGGGAATACAGGTGGGCCACCACACCGCTCCAGCATTTACCTAGATACCGAGGATGCAAACGGCAGTCCTAACATTTGTACCACAAATACTTCACCTGTGGAACTGTCTCCCCGGTCTGTTTTGTTTTTAGCATAGTGCTGGAGAAATAGCACTAGGTTTGATCTGAGGCACCAGAAAGGAAAAAAAATCTAGATTTGAGTGATAAGTTACAGTTATCCAAGACTAGTGCCATATACAACACATAAACACAAACAGAGTCAAGAGAGAGCCCTGCCTAGACCCTGTTCTGGTCTTGTGCACAGCAACACAGATCCATTCCAGTCTTGATGTCACTGAACAATCACAGAAATGTCTTGGGCATCTCATGATGCTTGAGGTCACACCTGTCCTCACCTTGCCAGCCTTCCTCTCTAAGGCCGCTAGTCACAAACACCCACCTCTCTCCTTGGCTCTGCTCAAGGAGAGTGGATCTTCTTAGAGGAACTTAAGAGTCAAATGAGTCTCTAAAAGGGACCCTACAGTGGTGCTGGGAAAGCTTGCAGACTCCAAGCATGGAGCAAAGCAGAGAATCTGAAGATGTTTGATCCACATTTGACACCATACCCATACAGTTGGGGGTGGGCATGGGGGTGAAAGGGAAAACCACTCATGTGACACAACCAAGTGAGTCGATATTAAGGTGACCTGTTAGCAGCTTGAGAAAAATAGAAGAGCCAGACAGCAGTAGTGCACTCCTTTAATCTCAGCTCTTGGGAGGCAAAGGCAGTCAGATCCCTGAGTTCAAGGCCAGCCTGGTCCCCAGAGGGAATTCCAGGACAGCCAGGGCTACACAAAGAAACTTTGTCTCAAAAAGAAGAGGAGGAAGAAGAAGATGAAAAGAAGGAGGAGACGAAGGAGGAAAGAAGGAGGAAGAGAATTTGCAACGTAGCTTGGCCTCTAACTGTGTAAACCTGCTTCAGTATCTGAGAAATGGGAACGATAAAAACCCTTCCTGAAAGCATGGCTGTAAAGTTTTGAAGATTAATGAGATAATGTAGCTAAACTAACCATAGCAATTATTCGATAAATGTTAGCTGGTGCTGCTATAGACTGTGACAATGTAGTCATGATAAAGGTATGTCACGACCTTAAAAGAATATTTTTCTGGAGCCACTATACATGCTACATAAATGTTAATTGTTATTGTTATTACAATTTTTAGATCAGCCAATGTAGCGATTTATTGTTACAACCACAAGAAACTGCCAGGCTGGTCCTTGATGGTATGGATTTGTTGTCCCCTTGGCTTTACTTCTGGGGGGAGGAAGGGGGTTACTTGATACCAGGGCATGGTCAAACCTGATATTCCTCATGATGGCCTTCGCTAAAGGCTCCTTACCTCGCCTACAAATGTACGAGCAGTGTCTCACACCAAAGTCAATACCCTGTCTGAGGAATATTTGCCAGCGTTCTCCTGGCTTGTCTTCAGTACTCTGCAGCGTGTATTCAGGACTGCTTCTGCTGAGAGATGAGAGGAAAGGAAAGATGTAGGGGGATTTAGCACTAGGAAGGTTTTCCCATTGGACATTTTTACAACGCCATTCCTAAGAGAGCCTTTCTGATGGAGCTATTCTGTTTGCTTCGTGGTTTAGAGTCCCGCCTATAGCACTTTTATCCTGAAAGATGAGGGCTCTAAACCTGGACAGTGGCTGTAAGTCTCTAATGGATGGTGTACACAGTTTATATTCCTCCCATGCACTTCTCAGCCTGGGACAGCTCGCCCCTTGCAGCAATTTGTGACTAGATTGAGGGCTGGTTGTTGATGGCCCGAGGGAGTGGTGCTCGAGGATAACCCCTGCTCTGTTTCCCAGACTGCACCAGCACCTTTGCCACTGTGAAGAAGCCATTTTCTCTCAGCTTTCTCAGGACCCAGCTGCATCGGTTCACATCCCAGATCTCTGCTCACCACCTACAAACCCAAAGCCTTGCTTCTGTCTCTCCTCATCAGTAAGGGGAGAAGAGCATGAAGACTCACCTGAGATAGTCATGGGGATTAAGTGAGATGCTATGTGGATGTATCTGAGGCCTGAACCTACACAGTGCCTCCATATTTAACAGCTTGAGGGTCAGCCTTTTTCTGTGGAGTTGACTGGCTTTCCTGAACCTCAGCTTCATGACACACCCCGTGCCAGAGGCTTTGCCCGGATTATCTTTGTAGCGTCTTTGCTCTCCTGAAGGGTGGATATTATTATCTACAGCAAGAGAGTTAAGATTTGAGGACCTAAACCCATTTACCCCAGACCCACAGGTGCTGAATGTCCAGCTGACATTTTAATATCATGGTTGTGACTTCCAGGTTTGGCTTTTCCTATAACACCCACCATACAGGGCCTGTGTAAATCATGCCTGTCCCACCGGCTCAGGGTCTGCTTACAGTGACAGCTCTGCTAAGGGCCTCTTCCCAAGAACACCACAGCAGGGGTTGCTCCAACCTTTGTGGTTCCAGGCCATTTGTCAGGCAGGATGTGAGCTATCGGGTATTTGTGTGACCTGCTTGGCTTATCTGCTTTGAGGCAGAGCCTTCCTGACTCAGATCTGTGGGTTCATGACTTGGCACAGTCATAGCAACCACAGTGAAACCTCTGGCTCTGCCCCGACGCACCCCCGAATCCAGGGTCACTAGAGGAAGTAGGAGGGGCTTTAGCTCAAAAGTCAGACCGCAGGTGAGGGTCAGCCACCCCTAACTTCCCACCTGGCCCTACCTAGTGAAAGTGGCCCTCTATATGTTGGTTCAGACAGAAAAAAAAAAGCCTAAAAACCAAAATGAAATGGCTGTTGCCTCTTTCACACTCAGTTCACTCTCAAGTGCAGATGGGGCCTCCTGGGACAGCTGCTATCTGCTCCTTGCTTTCCATGGTGATCAATGGCTGACGGGGCCACCGGCAGCCATTTCTTCATCTCCAGTCCTGTGTCTGGATTTCCTTTATGGAACTTCCCTTTTCTACCCTTAGCCCCCAAGCTTTGGGCAGATGCCTGTGACTTGATCTAGGCTGACCTTAGCGTCACATTACACTGACCACAGGGACTTCAGGGACAAGCCATGGATCCACTGAGATGGGAAGTCCTTCTCTAGGACTTCTCAAAAATCATCTCTGGTTGCTTACCATCAAGAGGAGAAATGGAGAAAGTTTCATTTGTATTTCTCTACCTCCTGGCAGGCTGCATGTCCCCTACTCTGAGAAGCAAGAGCCCATGATACATTACAAATCCCTCTGAGTTCCAGGAAAAACCCATTAAAGTTTGACATAGACCTGTGTGTTCCAGCCCAGTCTCTTTCTTCACTGAGCTTCTTGTCATTCTTAGAACAAGCGTCTGCCCACGCTGTCCCCTGGAGGGCCTACCTTTTCTCTTCCTATCTAGAAACCTGGAGGCACCCATCCCTCTAGAGCCACATCAAATGCCTGCTGCTCTGGAAGCCTTGGTTCCCCGGCTCTTCTCCCCCTGACTAGAATATGTGCATGAGCCCTGACCTGTCCAACTCTGCCCTTCCCAGTAGACAATAACTAGCCCTAAACATCTCCATATCCTGGAAGCTAACACAGAGCTGGCATAAAGGTCTATCGTATGTGTGGCTGAGTGTCCGGAAGGAGGATCAAGGATGGATCATTGAGCTTAGAAAAAGCAGGCGGTGCATAGAATCCTGTCCCAGCAGGCATTGTTTCCATATCTGAATAATGGTAAATACTATTTCATTGGATCTTACTATGGGTATAGTTATACTTATTAGTTGACAGCTCTATAATTTCACTGTTTATACCCCACAACCCTGGCATATTTAATAAGGAAAGACAAGCCGACTGTATTATACCCCACAACACTGGCATATTCTATAATATACTTCATGACATCAGTCAGTGAAGAAGTCAGTCTTAGATGTGCTTTAATAGAAAGGATAAGATGCCCACAGACCTCACTTCTTTTCTGTACCTTCCCTTGCAGTTACATGACAGAATCTCAGTCGTTGGAATGCAGCCGAGCTTGGGAAATTAAAATCATGTCCTTGGTTAGAAGTGAGGGATCTGAGATCCCTAGAGGGCGATGAAGATTCAAGACAGAGGGTACCAGGGTCCCTCACCCACCATGTGGAACCCTGCTGCAGACCCATGTCCATTATAACCCATTGTAACTAGGTTATAATGGGGAAATTGCGTGCTATACTCTTAAACCGAGAGGTGTGCAAGGCCTGTGAGGTCTGATTGCTAATTTTGAAGGAAGTCGCAGACATCATTATTATCCACACTCATGATTACATTGTTTTAAAAAAGTATCGATTATCTAGAACTCAAACCATTCCAATCACTTTATTGGATTTTACAATTAAGAACTCTTAAGGTCACATTCAAGGAACTATGGGTGACTGTGGGTGACAAACATATCATTCCGTCTTTGCATTCAACAGTGCCACACTGATAGGTTAAAATCAATCACAGTGGTAGTATTTACACCATGGAAAATGCTCCTCTCCACAGAAAAGGTTAAATATTTGCCAGCACATCGATTTAAGATTCACCATGTATGAAAGCAAGTGTTCTGCAATACACTAACTCTAGGGGCGAGAACACAATGGGCTAAATTCACCTAAGTGTACCTGGGTATGAAGAAGGGTGGCCCACGAGCCTCAGAAACAGCCAGAGCCCTGGGGGTCAGCTAGGCAGGCTGAATGTGACTTTACATACTCGAGGGCCTTGCTAATTTTCCTAAAGCTAGATTAACATGACAAAGGCACAGCGGTTGTTATCGCCTGCTTTCCCATGGTTTGGGTAACAGTGAGAGTGGAAATAACTGGGTTTCCACCTATAGCCCTATCCTAAACGAAGTGAGGGAAATTCTCCATGTTTTAACTCTCAACAAAAAAACATATCTTTTTGCCCCAGCCTCAGAACTGGACTTGTACAGAGAGCAGAGAAGCCATGAAGGTTGGGAACTGGTGGCCAAGGCAAGTTCCGGGCTGCAGGTGTGGGGACAGCAGGCTTTGGGCCAGAGCCTGATCCATGGTGTTTGGAATTCATCGGGTTTGCACATGGCAAAATGATCCAAATAATTATCCTTTGTGGAAGCCATAATATTTCACTTAGAGGAAGGCAGTGGGACCTTGGGCAGCTCGGCCCTCCTCCACAGGATATAAACTGCTCAAGTAGACCCCAGAGTGCAGGGCCATTTGCGAGAGACATCGCACAATTCACGGGATGTTTCGTTGCAGACACTGAATGAACTAATTCTGCTAATAGAGTATTTGATTTAATGGCACATTAAAGGGGAAAGGGGAGTGCAGAACACATCCTTCAGTTCCGTGGCTGATGGGTTACTGTAGATATCATAAGCGAGAGAGCCAAATTCTCCCCTGCCTCTGCAGCAGAGGCCCGTCTTTTTGCAAGTCAGGTTTGGCTCAGTATCCTGGAGTAAAAAACCTAAGATCCTAGTTGCTCTCAGCCCACACAACCCTGCTCTGTTTGCTACAAAATGAATCATTGAAACTTGCCACATCATGCCACAATAGAAACAACTCAAAAGGATCCAAGGTCACTTAAGGATGTCAAGATTCTCTCCTGAGTCATTTGGTTTTGGTCTTTAGCCCTTCGGTTCCCTCCTGCCCTTGCTAAGGCTCCTGATGTGCTTGGCTCTGCTCCCAGCTGTTTACATAAGTCCCTGGGTTCAGTCCTAGGCTGTGGTGTCCCCCGGGTGTGGAATGCTGTTGACATCCCATCTTTCGGATGAGAAATCTGATGGATGGAGAGGTGAGGCACAACAGTGATTTCAGTTCAGATCCTGCTGACCCCAGGGGCTGGGTTATCAGGACCCGTCCAAAGGGTCTTCTTCTTCTTCTCAGCTCTGTGCTGCAGAACTTACCAATGTCATCTCTCAGAAATTAAAAAAAAAAAAAACTCTCAAATAAGAACCACAGATAGATGGATAGATATCTCAATTTTTCCATTTCAAATTCAGTCACTCAATTTCTAGAACTTGCTTACGTAAAACAACCTAATGTGAATGTCATGGCTTTTCTTTTTCCTCAAGAAAACATTGCTATCTATCATCCCCAACCCCAAGAGTCAGGTCTCAGCACTAATTAGAGAAAATAGCAAATCTATCGTTCAGTTGGTTGGCTTATTCTGTAGTTACTCAGAGCCCCTCCCATGTTATCTCCTCTCCAGCTGCAGGGTTGATACTGCAGTCTGATGCAGGGCAATCCCCTCAGAGGTCTTTCCTACAGACATGAGCTGACCTCTGTGTGCGACCCACCACATCCGTCATGGACTGTGTGGCCCAGCTCACCTCTAGCTCCATGGCCCACACTGCATACACAGGCTATTTTTGCTCCTGGAAGACTCTTCAGGGCTTTGCACAGGTTAACCCCTCCATCCTGTGAAGGTGTAGTTCACGGATCTTGCTATGTCATAGTCAGCTCGGTGTCAGCTTCTACAGTCACTCACACGGAGGGCTCTACCTCCTTGTGCCTCGGCCTAGGGATCACTTCCTGCTGAACTTACTTCTACCATGGCACTTGTCACACCCTGGACCATGAAGACAGGGATGACATTCTAAGTACCAGCTTACCCTCAGTACCTGGCACAGAGACTCACCTTGAATGGATAATAGAATCACCCAGAACATGTAAATTGGTCAGTGGTAGAGTAGGGATGAAGGCCTCTGGCCAATCAACACTTGCAGGCCAGCTGATTGACTATGTGGATGGCCAAAACGGTGAATGGACACATGGAGACATAGCTCTTCAGCTTTGACAGCAGCCGCCCCAGGACACTTGTAACTCATTCAGTCCAGAACAGCTCAGAAGCTGCTCGTCTAGTGTCTTAGTCACACACCGAACCAGGAGGCTGGGAATTCAGACAGCCTGGTTGTTAACTTCCTGCTTGACAGTGACCATAAAAAAACAAAAACAAAACAACAACAATAAAAACTCTCTTACTTTGTCCAGTTTCCCAAATGGGAATCCTTCCACAACAAATAACCTGAAACTGATCATGAAGAGATATATTCTTCTTGGTCCCATTGCAAATGATTCTCCCCTGAGCGCCAAAATAGAGAGCTTATCTCAACTTCTCTTCCAGCTAAGAATTCTAGGAAGAATTCTAAGAATAGCAGGAAGGGCTGATAGCACAGCCCAATGACCACCACCGTATCACTGCCATGTGCTACTGAGATCACTTGCTGTAGCAGATCACAAATGTTCCCCGAAGATCTATGAGTGAGAAGATTGGTTCCCAGCTTGATGCTACAGAGAAATAAAGGAGCTTTAAGACGCATGGCCTACAGAAAAGTCTTTGGGTCATTGAGGGTGTACCTTTAAAGGGAACCCTGGCCAATTTGTCTTTATTTCTCTTTTGTTCCCATCCACGATACTAATAAACTCACAAACCTGCTCTCAGTGGTGCTGTCCCACCATTGGCTCAAAGCAAGGATACAAGTCATTTGTTCGCTGGAACATCTGCAACTGTTATCGAAAACAAACTTATAAGTAGATTCTGTCTAGGACTTTGTTATAGTAACAGGAAGCTGACTGAGAGATAGCCTAACATAGGCTGTGTCTAAGAGAGAAGCTTCCTCTTCCCTTGGAGTAACACCAACGATCTGGATCTCTAACCAGATCTGAGAGGCCAATCAATCCAATTTCTTTCTTCTATTATTAAGATCTTTGGGAATGAGAGAGTGAAAGAAGAAGGAGGAGGAGGAGGAGAAGGAAAAGGAGGAAAAGGAGGAGAAGGAAGAGAAAGAGAGAGAGAGAGAAAGAGAGAGAGAGAGAAGAAGAAGAAGAAGAAGAAGAAGAAGAAGAAGAAGAAGAAGAAGAAGAAGAAGAAGAAGAAGAAGAAGAAAGGAGAGAAGACCTTTTGTCCTTATTCTATGGATCAAAAGGCCTGAAGTCCCGGAGAGTTTAGCTGGAGAAGCCCAACCTCACATGCTATAAAATAGTTGGAGATCTCTTGCATTTGAAAAATCACAGCTGCATGCTCTGCCTTCCAGCACCAGGCAGGAGAAATGAGACAAATAAGCTCTGAAAATAAATCTGATTCTCGCGGCTCCAGATAGCCGACAAGTGTTCGTCCATCTGCCGCAAGCACTCACGCTGTGAATTCATTGATTTGGTAATACTCTCGCATAATTGATTGAGGACCAGGCTGGCTTCTTGCCTCCATGTTTGCTGCCTGATATCTTCCCAGAATCACTCTCTCTCTCTCCTTTGTGTGCAGCAAAGAAAGGAGAAACCAAAGATTTTTTTTCCCCATCCATTTCTGATGGACTGAGACCCTCACGCCATTGGCTTTCTGCAGTCAGCAGAGAGTTTGAGTCTTGAATGGCTCTGACTGTTAGTTGTATGCTTTATTCTAATAAAACATTTCTCTCCATCGTCACGATACCACAGACATCATCTCCAGCCTGGCTGTCCCATTGCATCAGCCAAAGGGCCGTTGACACACCTGCAGTCTCTCCCTGGGAAGAGTGTGCTTGCAGCAGCCATGTACTGACATGGAACAGGGATAACTGCAGAACTGTCACATGAGATATTTGCCCAGGGAATAATGCCGATCCGTCTCCTCTCGGCAGCCTCAACAACCCGCCTGCCTCTCTGTTGCTGTGGCATTCAGATGTCACCACCATTTTATTAAATAGAATCAAAACAGCTGTGAGGATTGCTGCTTGGTTTTATAGCACCAAGTAATCATAACTTACTTCACAAAGCAGCAAGCACTGAGGAGTGCAGCCGAAGAGGCTGTAAAAGGAGCTAACTGATCACATGGGGCTTGTGGAGCTAGTACAAAAGATAGGCTAGGGGCTCCCAACTCACCAACAGGGAGCCTGGGGCACCCGAACGGAAGGTAACTTGTGAACATGGGACAAGTTGAATTCAGTGTCTCATACACACGTACCTGAAGGAAACAAGTGGAATCCTGGAATACTCACTGTTGGTATGGGCACGGCCATGTCAAGGGGTCCAGTGCCTCAGCCATAGGCAAAGTCTTCCCTGGACTAGGCTCAGAATGATGGCAAAAGTTTCCTTGGTCTGAGTGGGCATGTTGAGTGTGTGCGGAAAATACTTCCTCTCTGTCTCTCTCTCTCTGTCTCTGTCTCTCTCTGTCTCTCTCTTGATGTTTACAGCCTGAAGACTGCTCCCCTGCAGAGACTGCTCTGACCAAGATTAGCTAACCTTGTCCCCTTGTCCAGCTGTACACCATAGACCCTGCCTTCTTGTTTGTCTGTGTGTAATAACCCTGCCTCCTTGTTCAGCTGTATGCAATAGCCCCACTTGCCCTGTATAAAATAAACATGATTGCTTCCAGGAGCTGTAGTTTCTCCATCTGAGAGTTCAGATTACCTGATCCCTGCTTTTCTGTGTCTGCGTGTCTATAACTTCTTCATTACCTCATCACCCAAGTTATGTAAGAATGTGATACGTGTCTTGATATTAATATAAAGTTAAGTGTAAGATGAACCAAAGCTCCTGGTCATTCCTATAGTTAGCCCTTATGGGACATGCACCGTCCTCCAATCCTCATCTCCTGCCTATGTTCTTGGTTTCCAGCCCTGGCTCACTGAATCCTCCCTCCCCTTTCACACATACACACACACACACACACACACACACACACACACACACACACACACACACACGTTTTGAAATCTTGAAGTCATGTCAGCATCCTGGGAAAGACCAGGGCAGGATAGCTCACTGGGTAAGCCACTGTCTTTCAAGAGAACCACAGATGGGTTTGTATCCTGCTTGGGCCACTTGATAACTGTGTGCCCCTGGGAAACTACATCCCAGCTTATTTGTCTGTACAATGGCCTTCCTAGAGCAGTGGATGTCACCTGCATCACCGCCAACTCCATTCTTTGCCTTGAAGCTTAAGCAGCCAGCCCATTATGTCTTCCCCTGCCGGACTTCCTGCAGCACAGACATAATGCCTTTCAGCCAGTGAGTGTATGTAACTACCCAGATTTTCTTACCCCTAGGGTATAGCAACCCTAGGACAACCCTAGGACAACCCATTCCTATAACTCCCAGATTTCCACAGCTGGACCAGGCCGTAGCTAATCACCATGGTAAGTTCTTTAACAAGTCAAGTGTGTGGTGGCACACCCTTGGGAAGTAAAGGCGTGAGAATCGGGAGTTTGAGACCAGTCTCAGTGACAGTGAGTTTGAGCCTGGACTAAGTTCTCTCAGAAAGCAACAACAGAACCACAAGGCACTCATTACCCAGATCATTTCTATGTCTCATGACTGTAGCCACCTGAGACTTCCTGAAACCACCTCAACCATGTGACATTTGTACAGTTTATAAACTCTGACCAAGTGAACCATTTGCTGTCCCCCAACCCCAGCTACAATCTCACATCTCCAAGGACAACCCAGGAAATGGCCTTACCGAAAACATTTCCTTCTTGACTTCCAGAAGATAATTGGGAATATTTTCACACAGGGAAAAATATGCCCATAATAAATAAGTTTCACTTGTGTATCCTTGTAGGGTCTTTCAAGAATTCAAGGTACTCCAAAAATGAGCAAATATACACCAAAGACTTAGGGGTCCATGGTAATGAGATTCCTTGAGAATTGGAGGTTATTAGTAGAAAGGTTGAAGTTGTTCGTACATTAAGTTGGAGCAAAGGTGCTAATGAAAGTGCCGTTTGCATTTACTTCTCATCAAGGCTAAATGAAACCGTGAAGAACAGTCAGATCCAGCTCATTTTCAGGGAAGAAAAACAAGTCAGCGCACACAAGCTCTTAATAGCGAGACAGTGGTATAAGAATAACAACAGTCTTATTGTGAATCCTGTTCTTCCAAGTCTGGCTGTGGGGTCAGGATACTATATAAAGCACATCCATGGGCATCTGGAAGCCACATGGAGCCTCACAACGTGCTGTTAGCGCTCTGTGCAGACTGCCATTTTCCAGGTGGCGGTGCCTCTCTCTGAAGAGCGGCCATGTTTAGGAAGGCTAATCATCAGAGATGTGTCTCAGGGTAGCAATTCCTCCCTCTGTGCCATCAGTTCAAAGTCAGACCCATTTCAAGGTTGATGGGCCAGACCATCCTAGGGGAGAACTCATGATCCCTTTTCTGTTCATCTGAGGGATTTAGGGATGCTTGGGAGCCAACATCTGATTGGAACCAATGAGGCTGGTCTAAAGCTTAAGGGATGTTGACAAGCCTGCTCTGAGCTGTCGTAGGATTTCCTCCTCTGGTATCCTGGGTAGTCATAACTTGCCCCTGGAATAGAGCACTTCAGAAACTTGCCTCTTTATGATGGCAATTTGGTGACACACCCAAGCCCTTGATAGTGAAAGGTACTTATACTTAAAATCGTATTTTGATATAAAGTCTGTGGAAACCCCCTCCCTCCAGCTTCTTTGGAGACTCACCAAACAGAGACCTCGGGCTGGCTGCTTCCTGCCTACTTCATTTTCCCCCTCAATCTATTTTCACTGAGCAGGAGACACAAGCAGTGAAGCCAATATAGTTTTATTGGATGCAATGTACTGCCACTAAAACAAATATATGTACACTCAGGCCAATACACTTTTATTAAAACAAATAGAATTTAATTCAAAGCAGCATTCAATACGTTTTTCTCCAAGCAATGAAATTAAGCTCTACCAGGGCTTCTGCTCAATATGTTTTCCCAATCAAATCTATTTGAGCAAAGTGAAATATATTTATCATAGATAACACATTTTTATTAAAAACAAATTCACTGAAACCAAGTTTCCCTTTGAACTGATAGATAGAAATTCTAGCCAATTGTACAATTAGATCATAGAAACGGATGTATTTTTACTTTAGCAAAAAGCATTTCTCTTCAGGGCTACTTTAAAACACACTAATGAATAATAAAAGTTACTGTGACATGTCTTCAGTGGAGTATTTTTTTTCCCAAAAGTATGTCCTTTGGAATTGAAGATCTAGATCTACCATGTAGGGAAAAAAAAAATCTTTAAAGTGCTTGAAAGAAAGGATTAGTGCTGGAATAGGATTATAATCAATTCAGCTGTTTCCTGGCTAACTGTTCACTCTACCTATGTGTGCTTAAGAGTAAAATTGCTAGCTGAATGCAAATTCATTAAGACATGTTTAGGGGGATATTTCAGTTGTGTGTGCTATTACACCATGCTACCGAGAACAATCTTCCTTATCAGAGTCTTAAAATGTATTATTCAAGGCTAAGGTCGAATCTTAGTTGGTGAGGTCTTTCCCTAACACACACAGTACCTTGGGGGTCAATCCCCAGCATATGCTTAACTGGGTATAGTAGCACACACCTGTGATCTCCAGGAGATGGAGGCAGGAGGATTAAAAGCTCAAAGTCCTCAGCAACACAGTGAGGAAGAGGTCAGCATGGGACGAAGGAAGCTTCCTCTGGGTGCCTTTCTCCTTCTAATCTCAATTATCTATTATAATATGTGTTATGTATATTATCCATTCCCAGATGTCTGAATTAACTAGGCGTTGTCATGGATAGTCAGGCTTTGATGGAGTGGGAGGTGAAGAGCTTATGTGGTCACTGGAGGGAATTTCAATCTTATTGCCTAAATTATAAAACAGTTCAACTTATTTCAATATATCCTACAATGTTAGAATCAACATACTACAAGTTCTTTCAGGAAGGGAAAAAACAACTGCCACCAAGGCAGAAGAGACCATGAAACCAAAGAAAACAGCATGTTAACGTGAGATTATACATTCTAATTTGCTGAGGGCTCATACACAGAACTGTGAGTTAGGAACCTGCAAGATCTCTGCATCCCAAATCACAGAGGAATTGATTTATGTGTTAAATCAAAGTTGGAATTCAGAAGGCATCTGACCTGTCTCAAAATTGGTTTGCATGGACAAACATCAGTGAGGAAGCAGAACACGCCTGCAGTCTGCATGTTCATCTCTCCCCATGTCTCTGCTCCATGGGGTGTGGGGTGACCAGGCAGGGGAAGAGTGGTCCCAATCAAGATGGCTAGAGCCACATTGCGCTGGACCCCTCTACTGGCATTTGAGGTGACATCACTGAGATATGAGAAGCATGCATGCTATATTATTACCTAAAGAGTCCTATAATAGTTTTTGTCTTCGTAAAAAAAAAAAAAAAAAAAAAAGACAGGTGTGTCTATACACAGGCAAAACTTAGGGATACAACACTAAAGTGTTAGTGTGATCAAATGAATGATAGAATTATAAATTCCGTGCTCTGTTTTCCATGTTTTATAAATTTTCTACACGGAGCTTATGATTTTTTTTTTTTTTTTTTGCTATAGAAAAATATTTTTAAAGCACTTTTTTTTTTTTAATGATGTTAGGTAAGTTAATAAGTGAACTTTGGGTCAGCTGTGTAATTTTAATTCTGCGTCCTTTTGGTCATGTCCATGCCCCACGCCTGGTCTGTGTCTTTATCCTAGGCAGTATTTGAAGGCTTTCTTTACCTGCTCATTAAATGTTCAAACAAGGCCCTGAGTAAAATTCCATTTTGGGTCTGTCCCAGGAAATGCTATGGCTGTCCTAGAAGCTGCACGTGTGTGATTGTATCAGACAATAGGCCCGATGGTGTTGTTCACAGGAGATTTTTCCAGATTTCCTTTTGCCTCCGATGCCGTCAGATAACCACTAGCATCAAGCCCAATCCTTTTCGGTACCTTCCCTTCTGTCTTCTTCCGTGGTCCTTCGCATTTGTATTGCTTACTTATAAAAGAAACACAGAGTTAGTTTGAAAATAGAGCTCAATTCTTTTTTTAAAACAAAACAAAACAGCAACAACAAAACTAAAGAAGGCAAATCCTACACAAATATAGAAGACTCTGACCATGATCACGCAAAGCAATCTCCTGCAGCCTTCCTAGAGGCTTGGTGTGCACACAGAGCTCCAGATACCCCCGGGGGTTAGTGATTCTAAGAGCAACACTGGGAAGGAGAGCTGAGGCACTGCCTGTGCCTTGCTCAGGTATGAGTCCCCTTTCTAACTGCTCATAGAGACACCTCGGTTTCCTACTTTGGGGTATCTGGGGATGCTCCTGGGCCCTGGAAACCTGGGAGAGGGAACCTGGGAATGGAAGCTAGCCTCCTCCCTGTCTCTGCTCTGCCCTGCACCTTCTAGGAAAGACAGCCATTCTGTGCTACTCAGTATACACGCTCTTCATCACAGCATCAGCTCCTTGGGTCACCTGCGCCCTTGCTAGGTGCTTTCCTCTGCTCAGCTGTGAGGGTGGACATGGAAATGGGAAGAATAAGGGGAAAGGTGGTGTCAGTGATAGAGAAATAGGTGTGGACTGCAACAGGACAGATGTACACTGTCCAATAACCGAGTTTAATTAACACTAACATGTTTATCTAGCTGCACGAAACCCCGGGTGGGCATTATTGCCATTCATTGAACTGTTTTAGGTGAAAATGTAGACATAAATGGTATTGTCAAAACTGTAAACTTTCTCGTCTTCCTTATAAATAAAAAATTGAAAAATGGAGAGCAATAAGCAAGGACCCTGAGAATTGATGCATTTGTGGGTTTTTCTCCTTTTCTTTCCTTAAAGCAATATCTGCAGTGAAGCTTGGCATTGAGGGGACTTGTTCTGTCCTCCTAACAACAGTGACATTATTTCCTCTCCTGTGGGAAGGGCCAGCCTGAGGCCCTGACCCCACGGCCTTCTCAGCTTATGCTCCTCACAGATCTGCTTCACCCCTTCTGCATCTCACCTTCAAAACACAATGCTTGCCAGGCGGTGGTGGCGCACGCCTTTAATCCCAGCACTTGGGAGGCAGAGACAGGCGATTTCTGAGTTCGAGGCCAGCCTGGTCTACTGAGTGAGTTCCAGGACAGCCAGGGCTACACAGAGAAACTCTGTCTCGAAAAACAAAACAAAAACCACAATGTTTACATGTCCTGCCTGTTGTTTGTTTTGTTCTAAAGTACTGAGGTGAAGTGGAAATCTCTGGTTTCTTTGAGACTCAGCTGTGCCATGTGATGTTTTTCTGGAATCTGTCTTATAAGAGGATGTTTTGCTGAGAACAGACATGTGGTTTTTTTTTTTCTGGAAGGGGCCTGGTGAAAGGGCACGTGATGTTTTGCTGAGGCAGACACTTGAGAGGACACGTGATGTTTGGAAAATGTGTAAGTGAAACCTAACACACAGTGGACGAAGCTATTGCACTGGTTCACCTTGGAATTCTTTGCTGGTCATCATAGGGTTTTGCTGACACTGGTCTTCACTGATGACACTGTGGCATTGGTTACTTTGCCTTCTTTGCTGATCACTGTTTGTTATGACTTCATAGAGGAAAACGTACCAAAGAACTTCTGGTGGTGTTCCTGCAGATTTCTGTAGACTTAAGCTACTGTCAGGGCCTCGAGGTTTCTTCTAGATGGAACTGCTGTTGCAGATTTGGAATGGTGTTTGTGAGTGAATCGAGCTACCACTGCTGATTCATGTGAACTGAACTGCTGCTATCCTGATAATGAAGATTGGATTCACCAAAGGAACTATTTCTAAACAGGTCCACACTCCCCTTTGCCCTGTTAACCTTTTCTTTCCACTACCTCTGGTGGGTGGTGGTCTAGAAGGAAGGTTAAAGCATTTAAGAACCCTTATTAAAAGTAGGGTTTTGAAAAATCCAAGCCTACACCAAGGCCTTGCAGGACTCCCTGAAGAGAGCTGACTCAGGGCAATGAGGTAATCAAGAAAATACAGACATGGACACAGAAAAAAGCTGGGGTGGGTGGACTAGTCTCTCTGATGGACAAACCTGAGCTGTTATTTATTGTGTGGAGTTGAGCAGAGAGGTAGGGCTATTTCCATAGGGATAAACAAGGAGGTGGGGACTATGGTATACACCTGACTAAGAGGACAGGATTGGTTATCTCAGTATGAGCAGTCTCTGTAGGGAGCAGTCTTCAGGTGGAAACATCTAGGAGGAGAAGGCCATAGTGGTCATCTTCTGCAATACTGTCAAATCCACACTCGGAACCCCAGGCAGGCTTTCCATTTCTCCTCGCCTGGGGAAGGTTTTGACCTTGGCATAGCCTGATCATGACAACAACACGCATATCCACACTCAGGGACTTTACATACTCAGAGCTTTCTTCACCCCTGCACTGGGGACTTGGAGAACCAGATCATTTCCCCTAACAAGATAAACAAATAAAAATATTTTAAAAGAAATGCTGGGCATGGGGATGCATGCCTATGATCCCAGTACTGGGGAGACAGAGACATGCAGATCTCCAGAGTTTACCGGTCAGCCATTAGCGGAAGCAGTCAGCTCCAGGTTCACTGAGAAACCCTCTCAAAACATAAGGAAGAAGTGACTGAAGAATTGCTCTCTTTGTCTCCACACAAGCATATACCACAGACATACAACCACACATACACAACCCCATCACACACACCCCATATACCACAACACACACACATCACACACACACACCAACACACACACATAACACATACACATACAACTCACTACACACCAAACCATACACACACACACAAACCAAACACAACACACACCACAACATACACACCACACACACACACACACACACACTACAAAGGGCAGGGGGAAGACAGGGCAATGGAGTACATTTGACATGAAGGGAGCTAGTTGTGGCTTGGATGACAAATGTCCCTCATACGTTCAGGTATTTGAACACATGGTCCTCATTTGGTGACATTCCCGGAGGTTTATGGAAGCTTTAGGAGGTGGAACTTGCAGGAGGAGAAAGTCACTGGGACAGCATGGTTAAGGTTTTACAGCTTTACCCCTACTTCCTGTTTCTCTGCTTCCTGTGTGTGGGTGAGCATGTGGACAGCCCACTTCCCACTCCCGATGGACTCTACTCCTCTGGAATCATAAGACAAAAAAAACCCCACTTTCTTCCTTAAGTTGCTTTTGGTCATGGCATTTTATCACAGTAACAGGAAAGTCACTAATAAGGGGACTGACTGAGGAGAAGAAAAGTGGCCAACAAGAGGGGACAGAGAGGGGTGGTAGAAGGTAGTCAAGGTGAGGCATGAAGAAGAACAAAGCATAATAGTGTATATGTATGAAAGTCTCATAAATCTCATCACTTTACATGCTAACCTATAAAGTAAAATAAAATAAAATAATTTAGATAATGTATTCGATACCAAAAACCTGCTGCTGAGTTTATTGCAAGCATTTTCTAAGAAAAGAGAAGACAAATTAGTTCCACCTCCTTCCCCCATCTTTTGTATCTTTTATTCAATGTTGTTGTTCTTATACCAAGGCCTACTAACAGTGTAGCTGTGGATTTATTCCATCTCCTCCGATTTCATCTCTCTGCCCTCCCTGGGTGGGGTGACTGTGAAAGTGTGACTCTCAAATGAGACAATAGGGGAAGAATGGGACCAGAGAAGACAGGAAGAGGTGGCTCTGAAGCCAAAGGCTGGTGTATGACAGAAGAGGAGACAGAATTCTGAATCTATACCCATCCACCTCGACACTGAAGGCAACATGGCTGAGCTCCTGCCTCCTGCTGCTTCCTAGGCTTGAGAAAATGTCAACTGCTGGTTTCTATCAGATTTAGGCTCCACCAAGCAGAGAGTCTCCAATGGGTATTGTTCATGGAAACATCGAGGCACAATGCTTGCTTAGAAGTGGGAGGGGCAAAGAGTATGGATTTGAAAACCAGGTAGATTGAAAGCTGCAGAAAACCTCCTGACCAACCTTTCTACCAGCGCCTTTAAGGAAGAGAGCCAACTTTTCTCACAATGGACTCTCAGTATGTACTTTTAAAGAGTTCTATTTTAGTATATGTATATGCATGTTTTGCTGTCTGTATGTGTATACACCACGTGCATGTCAGTCGTTCTCGGGAGCCAGAAGATGGGATCAGATCTCCTAGAACTGGAGTTACAAATGGTTGTGAACAGCTACGTGGGTGATGGGAACTGAATCCATATTCCCTTCAAGAACAAAAAAGATGCTCCCTTCCTAAGTTGTCTCTTCAATCCCAATATGTACTTGCAGAATTGAAAGGAAAATATCTGACATCACTTATGTTGCTGGTTTAAAGAAAGAACGAGAAACTGGAATTCAGCTAGAGTTTGAAGTTTCCAAAGGCATCAAAGATCCTGGCTTGCTTTCTTGTTGCTGAGAGAAACACTATGTCAGAGGTAACTAGGAGAGGAAAGGGTTTATGGCTGACAGGCCATCATGAATGGACGTCAGGGCAGGACATTGAAGGCAAGGACTGGAGCACAGGCCACAGAGAAATGCTTCTTACTGCCTTGCCCTGGATGGCTAGCTCACCTTGCTGTCTTACAGCACCCAGGACGGAGCACAGGGGATGGGGGAGGTTGCACCACTCACAATAGACCGGGTCCTCGACAAGAAAATGCCTGTAGGCCATTCCCAGGAAGGCGACTCCTCCTGTGAGATTAACTCTTAGCAGGTGACCCTGGTTTGTGTCACATTGACAAAACTAAGCAGCACAGGTAGTGACTGAGAAGGAAGGAAAGTGGCATTGCACGGCTGTTACACCCATCATGGTTTCAACAAAGCCCAACCTGTCCTTGTCCCTGTCCCTCATGCTCCGGCAGCAAAGAAAGTGACTTCAGCTTTGAAAGGACTCCTAATAGCATTCGGGCACATCAGTTTACATGGCTGGACATCGTGTCCCATCCACAGAGAACATGTTTGTTTGTTTGTTTATTTGTTTGTTTGTTTCTGTCAGGAGAGAGCTCACTGCCACAGTGAAATACCAGGAACCTCTCAACATTTTTCTTGATTTCTTTAAGAGTCAACATTAGACGTATTAAGAACAACAACCCAATCATTAAGTCCTCTGTGGTTCTCCCAGGAGCCAGCTCTATGGCTTTAATCAGGTTATGGCCGACTCACTCTCATCCCAGCCATTTATCTTTGTTGTTTACACACACACACACACACACACACACACACACACACACACACACACGCACACGAAGTGGCATTCTTCTTAACAGCAAAAAAAAAGATAGTAGTCAAAATTGAAAACAAAAGGCCTTTTAGTTTTTACACATTAAGTAACATCTACTTGCTCTCGTTAGCTGGTAAACAACAAAATAGGTTGACTCTGATAAAGCCTGTCAGGTGTTGATTATTTGGGGGGTTCTGGGGTTCTTTTATCTACAACAGGAGATGACTTCAGAGCAAGCCCACCCAGAAATCTGAGGCTGCAGGGCCTCAGAAGTCACCAGCCCACCAGTGCGTTTCCTCCCGAGGAGGCGTCCAGCTTCAGACGGGCAGAGATGGATGTGAGCTTGTCACAGAAAGTTATGCTGTTTTTGGGGGGTTGGTTTGGTTTTCAATCCCTCGGCTTTATCACCCGTTTTATGAGCTGGAGTTAAATGGCAGTACAATGCAGTTTGGTCTCTTACTGCTCAGCACTAACAGCCATGATGAGCCGTAATTAGAAGTAAAACCACCACATAAATAACGTGGCAGAAAAATTGCCACTGCGAGAAGCCAGACTTTGGCTATGGAAATTCCAGCGGGCCTTACGAATCCATCACACTCAAGGGGCACCGAGTGTTTTAGCCCGTATTTGTCTCACTAAAGCCAAAATGGGAGCCATTTAGACTTTCAAATAAGCTTTTGAAAATAGAGAGTGCAGTTTTAAACAGACTGTCTTCTACTAAGTGGGATGTAGAAGCCTATCACCTGGAGGGCAGGCCAGCCAGCTGCAAAGTCTGGAAAGCAGAGTGGTCGGAGCCCAGAGCTCAGTGGGAAAAGGCAGGAGGCAGGGAGGAGGTCCTATCTCCTGCATCATTAAGGGTTCACGTGCTCCACTGGAGCCAGAGGATGCCGGAAAACCCAGCACAGCAGCCTACACTCGCTCAGGGCATCTTGCAAATGTCACTCCTGGGTGAAATCAGGGAGTCCCCTATTTTTTAACTAGTATTTCCTAGGCCTATTACATAGACCCTTTTAGTTCTCTTCACACCTTAAGAAGTCAAGGAAGAGAAAAATCAATTGTATTCCATACCTGAAAATGATCTTAAGAAAGGAGGGCTACAGCCAGAGGCGGTCTGCACACTCTGCCAGCCCATTTTCAGACAACAGAGATATTAACCCAGGGGCTGAGACTTCTTCCACGGATGGCATAGAAAACTGGAACAAATTCTCTTTTCCTGACCCCGCCCCTCTTAGCCAGAGGGTGAGAAAAAAACCCTCATAGCACATCATAATAAGAGGAATGTCTCACGTATAAAAGTGGGAGTTACTTTTAAAATTGCCTTAAGAATATTTATTTGCTTTTTAAAATGCCTTACATATTTTTTTTCTATATGGCTCAGCCAGAATAAGTAAGGTCTAGGCTTCCTGAAGGATTAAAGGGAAGGTTTATCTGGAGACTCCTTTTCAGTGTATACAGACTCAAACAAGCAAGAAGCAAAATCAAATCCATTAGGAACTACGTCGAGCTGTTTCATTTCTTTTGCCTAAAACGTGCCCGATATTACACAGGACACGAAGTAAAATGTCTCCACACTTAGCCGGCAAGCACTGGCAAGCCCAGCTCCAATTCACATGGGAGCTCGTCCATGTTTTTATCTGGGTAGACTACATATGGCACGGCACGGGACATTTTGAAATTGAGATATGAAGTGCTCAATTTCTTTCTCTGGAGCTGTTTTAGTCTAACAAATTTACTGCACGTCTCAGAAAACACATAGCTTTGCCAAAGTTGGTGAGTAGCCCGCCATGGTTTATCTCCAGCCCACAGCTCTTCCCCTGAATTCAATACTGCAGGCACAATTTAATGCAAACCCAATTTATGACTTAATGCTCCAGGGACCTGGTGGGAGATTGTTACATTATTCTTTTCTAATCCTATTTGTGTTTTAATTTGCTAAGTCTGTAATGAGGTGCATGCCTTGAATAGATTCAAGATCTTTCACATCGCTTTTGACTTTGTTTAATATAATAGATTTTACAGTTTGCATTAAATACCCAGGTGCTACGGTCAGTATTATCTCTTTATTTTCTCAACTAGAGTGAATAAAATTACAGCATGGAAGTAATTGTGTACATGTTTCCTTTTTTATTGTAATGGTTTATTTCCCATTATAATTCTTGATTCAAATTACATCTAGTTCTCCAAAAGTCAATTCTCCGGGCTCCCACGTCCCGCTCTCACACAGCTATATGCTGAAGAAAATGCTGTATTGGCTGTCAATTGATCAGTTGAAAAATAATAGAATAAGTTTTCTGGTCTAATTTATGATTTCATTAAACAGGAAGGGAGGGAGGGAGGGAAGAGGGAGGGAAGAGGGGGAGGAGGGAGGGAGAGGGAGGGAGAGGAAGGGGAGGGGGAGGGGTTGCTGTGTCACCATGTACCTGCCACTGCTTTATTTGTGGCATTGGTCTGAAACACACCATCTCTAATCAGAATTGCACATTGTCCAGCTCCGTGGTGTGTCATTCGCTGTCCATAACTGTGTTATAGCAATTATAGCTAAATTCTCTGTTCTATATGCACAATCAAAGGGCGTCTGGAATGCATTTTGCTATTTTCTGAATCCTATTATTGCGGGCATGTTTATTATGTTCAGAAGATGGCTTTCTGAAATTACATTGGAATTGTACAACCCACCTGCCACTTACCAATAAAAGGCCCTAAGCCTTCCTTCACGAGGGGAAAGTTCCTCCAGCCCCTGCTAACTTTTCCGGTGCTATTTTCCCCGACAACTGTTTTTGAGAAGCCTCATCACCCTGGCTTCTGAACATTTGCAAAAGCAACCAAGTTCTCCAGCTAGCTCTTCTTTTTAAATGAATAATGCAGCAGGTCAAGAAGGGTTGCAAATCGGCTTTTGACTCCTGCGGTGGATGGTGCTGGCTTTAATTATCTTTAAACATTTCTCTTTAACATCTTTCCAACTAGGAATAGAGAGATTATAAAACATGCCTCAAATCCTAAGATTTGATAGCCCTGAAGCAGCTCCTTGAGGTGAGCTGTCACGAGGATAAAAACTTCAAGTTATGTCCTTCAGTTTCATTTGGGGCCATTTTAGGAGGTAAGTGGGTGCTGTAAGGAAGACACACGATATCTGTTTGGAAATGTAGCACCTCGTCATGAATTATTAAGGGAGGAAGGCAGGCACCTCTAAAGCGAATGCTTTCTTCTCCCCTTGCTAAACTTGGACTCTTAAATCCTCCACCCCACACCCCAACCCAAGCTAACTTTATCATCAGAGTTTGCCTCGCAGGGCCAGGGGATATTATTACCTTTTTATTTGCTATTTTTACAGAAACCAGCAAAGTGCTTTGAAAATACATAAGCACTTAATTCAAGCCAAGCCTCTTCAATGCGCCCTTCATTCAAGCCCATTTCTAATTTGTTTTCCTGTAGCCAGGAGCCTGGAGAAGACACGGTGATTTATGTTTTCATTTATTTACTTTATTTGGGCTTTTCATTTAAGAAAAGAATTTCTATATGACCCCACCACCCTTCCTCCGGCACCGTCTCACCCACTCTCTCTACAGGCTGTCTCAGCCAGACTTCCAGAGTCACAGAGTAACGTTTTGGGGACATTGCCCACTGTCTGTGTGAAGGCTGGACTCCATCCACCACAGGAGTGGTAACATTTGGACACTATCTCTACATGGGTTAACAAAGGAAATTCTTGCAGGACTTGGAAGACCTTCCACCTGGGGGTATAGCAGTCATGACCTTGAGTGCTGAGTCTATTCCCCACCTGGTGACTTCAAGGCAGTTAGTTCCCTTTACACATCCATTAGTCCTGTCTCCCTGTTAACTAACTTATCAGGTAACTTGTATGCCAGCCACTGTGCAGGTAGCAGGTAGTACGGACAAGTTCCTGGCTTGCACTGAGCCAGCCAGGCAGAGAGACAGACAACTGGTAGCCAAGGTAACAGGAGATGCCAGGAGAACTTTCTTCAAGTGAGTATCTGTAAGTGATGGTGTAAAACAAGGATGTTGAGCTGAGTATAGTACCACAGGCCAGTTACCTCACGACTTAGGAAGCTGAAACAGGAAGATTAATGGTTCAAGACCTGCCTCTGTTGCATAGTGAGTTGGAGGCCAACCTGAGCTACTTAGGACCCTGCCATAAACAAACAAACAAACAAACAAATAGAATAGGGATTCCTTATGATGTGAATATGAAATATTCCCCCATAGACTCATACATCTGCACACTTGGTGTCCATCCAGTGTCACTACTTAGGAAACCATGGAGCCTTTGGGAGATGGGCCTAGCTGAAGGAAGTGCATCCCAGAAGGGGGATAGGCCTTATGGCTTATAGCCTGGCCCCACTTCCTGTCCAGTATCTGCTTCCTAATCTACCCCAGTGTAGAAGAACCCTGCTGTCATGCCTTACCAGCCATGAGTCCCCTAAACGTGAGCCAAAAGAAACCTTTCCTCCCTCGAGTTGCTATAGCTGGGTATTTAAGCACGTCAGTGAGAAAAGTAACTAAATACGGGGCCTTATAGAATCTGCTACCCAGGGCGGGGGTTCTGTATGACTAAAGGAGCTAAGGCATAATGAGGACTTTGCGTGGCTGATGTCATAACGACTTAAGAAATGATCAGGAAAGCAATTTTTGTCATAGTTGCCTAGTTCCATCCAGAATCCTCACAGGAAATCAATATCAACAGACCATACATAGCCTTTTACCAGCAAGAAGATGTAAGCTCTGTCCTGTGGTTCTAATGTCTTTTTTATGGAGATAACTAAAAAAATAATGCCTTTTGCTAAACATTAAAGTAAATACAAAAACGGATGAGCTAAATTTGATAAGTTCTCTCCTGCTTAACAAATTCACTAGCAATTAATTGAATCTTTATCAAAAGCTAGGAAATCTAGAGCAGAAATGGAAGCAACAGCTCAGCTGGACCCACTCTCCAGGGACCTCACCTTCCCAGTCAAGGCCCAGATCTCTTCAGCAGAAGTACTCTGTCCTCAGAACAGTCTTGCCAGTGAACCAAAAATAACAACATTTAAATCTTAACACTCAAGAACTGTTTTAAATAGACTTGCACTTTGCAATGTATTTCTCATAGAAACATTAAAAGAATATTCTTGCAGCAGAAACTGGCTCCATGCACAGCCCAGCAAACCTGCCCTTCTAAAGGAAGTGTTACTGCAGAGATGTGCAGAGCCCGGGCCCAGCACACTGTGGCTCTCAAAGTGGCTTCTGAAAGCAAAGAAAACCATAGGCTGATGTCAACAGTACTTAAATGCTCACACAAGCTCAAAACTATCTGAGATTAACCGTATCTTTTAGTTGAACTTTATCGAATAGTTCAGTGGGCTGTTTTGCTGACCTTCAGATAGGATCGAAGTCAAGGGCAAACTACCTTGCATCAACACTGAAAGGATCTGGGGGGGCTCTGAGTGCAGCCTGAGAACTCAGATTCGGGGGAGAACATCTTGACAAGACCAAGTAGCTAAGCAGCAGAGGAAGCCACTTAGGAGCTAAGTTGACGGACTTGCCTAGATGAGGTATGATTTAAGGACTATTACAAAACAGTGGCTTCCCAGTTCTTACTTAGCAGTTAGTCGCTAAAGTCAGTTTCAAGGTAACATCTGTCACATGTGTGTGCACACAGAGAGAGCTGTCACTAACGGGCTGCTGCGTGGTATGATGGTGCTTAGAGGTTCGAAAAGACACTAGTGGCTATGGGCAGGAAGAGAGAATTGCTTTAGGGTCCACGAGAGATCCAGAGGTCAGAGGTCAACAAGGACAAAGGATAGAAGGAAACCCCCCACAAGAACTGGACTTGTAGAAAGTCCCAGAAGTCCTGGGCATGGCAGTGAGATTCATCCAGCTCATGGACAGAGAATGGAATCAATCCTAGCCCTCCTGAGCTAAGTCTTTAAGCAAATGTTCTAAACCTGCCCCTACCTTGCATGCTGCAGTAGTTGACAAGTCACACACACACACACACACACACACACACACACACACACACACACCAGGTGTAAGGACCCAGCAACGCCCTAAGTGTATTCTGATAGAAGTCTTTTTAAGCAGGAGAACCCCGTTTTCAATGAATAGTTGCTGATCTAATGACTGATTGATGCAAAGAGTCTCTAATGACCCAATAGTTCGTTAGAGTTGACTGAAGTGGAGAAACTTGGAAACTCTTTTGAATCCCTCTTAGTGGATTTTGAGAGCTCCTGTGCACATACCAACCACTGCCCAGCTGACCGAACCACAGACTTGAGACCACAACAAGAACCCAGCAGATCTACATAATAAAACTTGGAAGCATAAAGGCAAATATGGAAGCCACGTGATAGAGCTGTGTTGTGCTGCCAAAGCCATATGAGAATCTCAAAGAGGCATGCTGGGAACCAAATGAGCTCCTGCCAGGTGACTGCTTATGCCAGGAATAGAGTTGTCACCATGGTAGTGTGGAAACGGTGAGTAAAGTCACCATTCATTCGTCATTTAATAGATTAATGTTTATTAAATACCTATTACCCATATGGCAGTGGAGATAAATGTTTCATATACATCACACCAATCTATACAATTGTCATGGTTGTATGGGAAAACTGACACTTTGTCAAGTCAAGAGGCCATGTGGAGTTATATGACACATCAAATATCATGCTCCCAGTTACAATCAGATGTGGCAGCTGACTTCAGGGCTCTTCCTAAAATTATTATTATTTTCTTTTTATCTCAAGGGCTTGATATTTTGGAAAATCTCTGCCTCTAGAGACATAAGGAAAGGCTGTTGCTGTCCATTTAAAAAGAGAGCATCAATTCTCACTTTTATGAAGAACATAATTAAAATGTTTAGGGAAGTCTCAAGTGATTATGGCAAAGTATTCCCACCCAGCTCTTCTTTCTAACAGAGGTAGTCCATGGCTGGACTATTAGAAGGACAAGGTGCTCAATGGTTGGGTAGGTTTCCTTCTCAGCCACAGCCTCTGCTCACAGTGAAGCTGATCTCACACAGAACCAGGTACAAAGTAGAGTCAAATTCCGTGGAAGTAGGCACGGGGTGCAAGACTTCTCATTAAAATACAAACAGACTAAAAACTCCTGGCAGGACAGCAAGCCACACTTTAGAGTTAACTGAACCGATTTAACTTAAAATAATCATGAAAAGAGTAATGGGGGGAGTACAGCAGCAAGAAGAGAGAAAAGAGAGAGAAAGAGAGAGAAAAGAGAGAGAAAGAGAGAGAGGGTGAGGGAGAGGCAGAAGGAGACAGAGAGAGAGAGATCCATGAGATTCATAATTTAGTGAAGATATCCATCCCCCACCTCCACTGTATGCCTGCAGGCCACTCTCTTGAGCCCTTTCTTGATACATCAGGCTAGAACTGGTCAAGCAGAGACTCACTGGTGAAGATTTTTGATGGAAGATGGTCAAGGTACAAAAGATGCAAACCGGGCTTTCAAGGTCTCTCTCTCTCTCTGCGCTGACCTTAGGAAAGTGACCTGAAACCCTGAGACCACCTGTGTCCCGAACATGGAGCATGGGAACAGGCTGTTGTCTTTGTAGTATTCAGTCAAAGCACCCAACTGTGCAGCATCAGAGTATCTCCTCCCAGAAGAATCACACACGAATGTGTCAAGATGCAGAGAGGCAGCCATTTCTCTTTCCTCTGAAAGCTACCACCAGTGTTGGTTGACCTCCATTACTGAACTGGTACAGATTAGCTGAAGTAATACTTTAACTGTTTTTTTTTTTAATACCCAACTATATGTTCTGTTATAAGGAATAGCAAATGTTTAATCATAAATATTTTAATGGCTTCAGGGATTCATAGTATTCAATGACCGTGTTAAATGATAATAATCACATCTGGTTTATTACTATAGTAATTCAGCAGATTCTCTTCAGCAGTTATTTTTTATTATATGTGCTGTGCTACTGTCATGGTCATTTATAGCAGTAATATTTTAAAGTGGCTCATTTGTTTGTTTAAGGACAGTTTCACAATATATTTCTGTATTAATATACATTTCGCACTATTATTTCCAAGCTGCCACTGGAAAATTGATCCCAGCCTGTTATGACTGGAGAGGCCAGCAACACACAAAATGTCCAGGCAGAGATAGAGTGGGGGAACGAGATGGGACTGTCCGAGTGCCCACTGGGGTCATGATAGCTGCTGCTTAGTGGCATTCACAAATGAAGAGATGACTTAAGAATTAAGAGGTAGTAAATGTAAAAGAAAGACCACAGATTTGGGGGGATGCCAGAGGCAAAGATGTCTGGGAGGAGCCATAAGATGCATCGTCTGCAAGACCGAGGTCAAGATTTGACAGTCTCAGTAACGTATCAATAATGTGGTACCAGGAAGGAGGTGACAGGTGAAGCAAGGTCCAACCAAGGTCGCCTACAAGGTCACCTGCATGTGTCTCTGCCGCTGATGCTAACATCAACTTCAAACCCAGCCTTCCATGGGCATGGGAAATAATGGCTGCCGCTTGAGCATCACTTGGGTGGTTCCTGCAGCACATATCCTGGGTGCCATGGTCAGCGCCTGCTACACCTCTTCCCTTCTTGGTGCATCAATTCATCCACTGCTCCTTAGGAGGAAGGCAAGCAAGGGGACCTTCCTAACCCAAGGGAGACAATTTTCATCGGCAGTCTAATAAATCAGGCTGTGGAAAGTCGGGAGAAAACTGGCTAACTCCAGCCTTGCTTCCTCTAGTCTGGCTCCTGATTGGTTAGAAGACAGAGGGCAAATGGCTTTTACAGCTATGACTGATGTATGACTATAAAATGGTCTGTAACCAGAAATGCCAACTGACATGCCTGCTGATTTAACGGACACCCAGGGTTATGTTTGTAGAGTCGCTTAAGTAAACACATGCTAGGTTCGAGCTGCAGTTGAGTGATCATTTCTCTTGGTCTTCCTTCCCATTTTATTTTACTTCATCATAAAATTGAGGATAGTAAAGTCACGCTTCCCTTTTCTTATAATAATGAAGATTTACTCCTGGCAGAAGCAGGTCCTCTGGTTTCCCCTGCTTTCTACCTCCAAGGAAACTGTGACAGGCACAGAAGCCCTTAACGTAGGCAAGGTTAGAAGTCACAGACTTTGGACAGCTGACTCCTGGGGCCTTGGAGAGATGCTTGCAAGCTTGTTTTTGCATTCAGAGAACTAGAAGAGAAGCTGGGGTCACTGTCAGATCAATGGAAAGAGAATGAGTCTGTTTAACTACAAATCAGCAAAGGCATCAGGGACAAAGATGCTGGCCTTCCCAACATGGATGGCAGACTAGGGCATGTCTCTCGTTATCACTGGCTTCTGCAGTCTGGGGTTTCTCTGACTGGCTATCATGGCAGTGAGCAGGTCAGGTTTAGTGTGGAACTTGGCTCTTGTACTGCTCTGGAATGATAGAGGCCTATACACTTTACTGAATTTGGAAGTTGTCTCAAACAAATTGTCCAGAAGTGTGAAAGTTATCATCCAGTGGTTCCTGGCTCTATTTGTGGGAATGGTTCATTGGATCCATTTGATTTCGTATTTCACGTCGAGTTAGGAATAGGAAACTTGTTCCCGGTGTTCACCCACTAACTGTCAGCTGACCTCCTCAGCTCTCTCTGGGCTCCAGCAGACAGCACCCACTCAGGTAAGCTGGTACCCAAGACAAAACCTACTGGCTGCCCTGGTCTTATACCTCCAACTTTTAACTTCCCAATGGGGAAGATCTCTAGATCTTTCCATTTTTGTCTGTTACTCGAAGCATTTTCGTTACCTTAAAAAAAAAAAGTAGACAATACAGTTTTAAAGAGAGAGAGAACATGACGTTGGGTGGGTGTGAGGGAGGTAGGGAGGAATCTAAGGAGTTGGGTGATGATTAAAATACACTGTATGGAATTTTCAGAGAACTAATATTAAAAAAAAAAAAAGTAGTTGAATCATTTGCTTTGAGAGAACCAGCTGATCCTGGTGCCTTTTTCAGTGGTAAATCTTGACTCCGCTTTCCTCTCTGGAGCTTGCCCTGCTCAAACTTCCAGTCCTTCCCGGATTTTTCAGTATTGACTCAAATGGCAAGAGGCTGCCTGTCTTATGCATCTTAAGAGCCATGTCTTTGAATGTATTTATTCTTCTTACTCGTTTGGTTTGTTTCCAAGGCATTGACTTCAGCCTTCACCTCTATTAATCAATTTCTCTCTAGTGTTTCACAGTGTTAATTTTTACTCATCATTTTTTCTAATCTGCTGAGATCAATACATGTATTTTCTTTCTTTCTCTCTTTCCTCTCTCTCTTTCTCTCTTTCTTTCTTTCTTTCTTTCTTTCTGATTCTTTTTAATAACAGAAGAAGCCAAAATAGCAGCACGAGCTGATTCAGAACCACAAATGTTATCGTATAACGTGAGACTAAGAATGGCTCTTATTTTTTTAAAGAAGTATAAGCCAATGAAACAGAAAATAATCTATGGAGAAGTCCCTGAGTCCCCCTCATTCCCAGTTGCTGCATGGAAAGCAAATGATGGCCCTCGCGCCAAGCATCTGATGTTCTCCCTTCAACGGAAGTAGGCCTTTTTACTCCGTCCCATCAGCTCATATGACTTAGACTCTCTCCCCTTGGTTTCTAGGCATAAAATTTGCTGTTTAATTTTTTATCAAAGGACTCTTCAGTGTATTTCATGTCTTGCCCTTCTTTTGACTGTAGCTAATATCAGCACATAAGGATAGAATATGGCCAGTCTTCCGATCTCTTCACTCACTAGCTGGCATTGTGAGTGCTCACTGCCTTTTTTATTTCATGTAATATTTTACATTTTTTTTCTCAACTCACATTCCTTCTTGACCTAAACACTTTTGATAACACCCTCCTGCTTATCTTTCCAATAATTGACTTTTGAGCTAAATTCAACAATGCGGTTAATATAAGTCAAAACAAAGGGACAACATGTTGCTGCGTTATCGAAGTATACACTGTGAGACATGGTCTTTGGCCCTAGAGTCAACTGCACAGCTTCATAGGAAATGTCCTTTGCTTTCCCAGTCTGGAGGGATGCCACAGACCCTCTTCACTGTGGCTCCTTGTCTACAGGAGAGAGTTCCTTGTTGGATGTGAGCGTGCATACAAATGCATCTGAAGCTAGAAGTTAGTAAACCTGTAGCTTGTTTAAACTAAAGACACCCAAGAATGTAGGCTGAGGAGAGGAATTGACATTATACTCACAGCAAATGTGCCCAAGCTGGTATCCCACTCACTGAACTCGTTAGATGTATTACTCAGTTATCTGCCATTACGGAAAGAACCATTCAGTCTCCATGAGCCATCTAGAATTTCAAGTCCATATAAACACCACAATCTGGAACCTTGAAAGACCTTCTGCTCTCCCAGGATGAAGGTAACACCGTCCTACAAGTTCACCCTGCTTAACTCTGACCTCAGTTCTTCAGACATGTCAATAGGAGTGTTTCTCTCTCCATGACCAAGAGTTGACTTTATCTGGGGACATGATTCCACGGTAGTAGGTCTCAGAAAGGCTAGTCTAGAAATAATCCTCCAAGGTATTCACTTAGTGTGAGAAATGGAACTAGTGTATACATTAAACAGACGTGCTCAATAAAGCCAATAGGCTAACGTCATTGTGAAGTTGTTTAGGAATGAGGTGAAGCTCACTTTTCCTCCGTGCATTTCTATGCTTATCACAAAGTACCCCTGGCTTCAATAGCAGCTGGATACATAAATAAAATGTGGTCTATTCACCCAATACAATATGATTTGACAATCAAAAGGAATAAAGTTCTGATAAACACTACAACATGGACAGAAGCAGATTATAAAAAATGATTCTCTTTATATAAATGGTCAAAGGTAGGCACATCTATAGAGCCGGAAAGTAGGTGAGTGCTGGCCTATGGCTGAGGAGAGTGAGGAGTTGGGGAGTAGGATGTAATTATTAAAAGGTGTGAGGTTTCTTTGGAGAATGATAAAAAAATCCTAGCTCTGTGACTGAACAAAGACACCCTGGTTGTATAATTTAGGTGGGTAAATTGTATATATTGAATTATTATCCAAAGGCAGCTGCTTTGAATCATTTAAAAAGCTTGTGGAGCACAGCCAGACTGAAACCTTCACTGCCTTGTATTTTCATGTGAGCGTATTGTTCTGAAGGTCACGTCGTCTCACTCATAGTAGAAGGCAGAAGAGTAAGAGAACAGGCAAAAGTCAGGTCACCAAAGAGAGAGGGGTGAGAGGCATAAGTAGAAAAGATAAAAATAGGAGGAAGAGAAGAAAAGGAAGCCCACCCCGTACGACCACCTTTCGGAAGTTCCGGGGATTCTGGAAGCCCGCCCTGTATGATCACCTTCCGGAAGCTCGGGGGATCCTGGCTACGGTTCCCTCCCAGCGATTCCAGAAGTGCTGAGAGTACATTTTCTGCATGCAGATCATCACCCCTCCTCTGCCTTTCCTCCGAGTCTCTTTAGAATTCTTCGTAGGTTTTTGGGAGATACCTTTATGCTGTGGGGACCCATGAATGTTGACTCCTTTGACGGCAGTTCTCTGTGCCTGGGGACAGCCAGAACTCCAGTCTACTGGCTTTGTATAGAGTCTCCTGCCTGAGCCTGGGACTCCAGCCAGCAGCAGGTTGTGGAGTCTGCAGCAAAGAGAGGGCAGATTGCTGGAGTTTGGTCAAGACAACAGATGTGTGTGATGGGCCAATCTGACCACAGAGAGACATTTCCCTGCACCTTCTAAAGGTGCACAATTGCCTGGGTGAGCCAAGGCAATTTGACATGCATTACCTGCTTCATAAGCACAGAGGGCTGGAGCCCTTCCTCCCGTAGGCTGTGTGAGCTAGGTAGAAGAGGAAGCCAAGTGCCTTGGAAATGCTGTAGCAGCTTCGGGGAAACACATGTCCATGGAAAGAACCCAACAGTGTACTAATGGCCTAGCCGTTACCACACCCTGGCCAGAAGTAAGAAGCTATTGATCGTCTGCTCACTCTTCATTTCAAGGCGAGACTGGCGCCATCTTTACAGGGGAAGGGGGAGGACACAGGACAGGACACACAAACCTTCTACTTCAGTTAAAGGAGCCTCTCCATGCCTTTCATACCTTTGCCCAACGCTGGCTGGTGTCTACCTCCTTTACAGCGCCTGTTACTGCTAGCTGTCTCCAGAAACCAAAGAGACTTCTCTATTACCAAGACTATTAACATGCGCTGGAGGGACCAGTTGTTCTGGTCAGTGATGCATCGAGGACTCCAGGGTGAGAATTTCAAAGATAGAGAGGGTACTTCCTGTGAAAGACCAGTGCCACTTTCTAACCTCCCTACCTGGAATGTATTTTTTTAATCGTCCTGTTACGTACACCCTGTGACTTTCAGCTGCCCAGAACCTCTTGAATCCTCGTGTCCTCCGCTCTTGGGACACTAACCACACATTCTCTTCCATGTTTCTGCCTCCTCCACATCAAACCATTCACCACCACAATTCAATTTGATGTAGAATGAGTCTTCCCTTAACAGGTCTGTGAGAGGAAGTTCTGGGCTTTGACTTCACTGAAGGCATATGAAGGAAAGTTTGACACAGGGGTAGGTGATAACATACACAAAGCCATGGAACTGACAGAGCAAAACCAACTACTGCTTTACCATGTGAGACACTCAGCCACAGGGTTTAGCTTTCTTTTTTGTCGTTTTTCTTTTGTTTTCATGATGTAGAGAAGGAACTAAAAGGTCTAGGCTCATTCAAACAAGACAGACTTTTAAAAAAATAAGTTGATCTTTAGATGTGTTAAAAAAAAAAAAAAAAAAAAAAAAAAAAAAAAACTTCTAGGGAAAAACCAATAAGACCTAGAAATATGACTGAGATTCAAGCATGTCGCTTCAGTCAGGTGTCTGGTTGCAGCAACAACACGATGTTGGTGTCCGGCACCTTTCACTCAGTGTGATACGACTGAGGACAGTTTCCCCTGTGCGGCTCCATGCACCATAGCTCACTCCTTTCTGGCATTGGTTAACATCATCTTGTATGGATGCCCTACAATTTGCCATCCGTTCAACCAGAAAATAGGCTCAGGATATTTTTAAATAAAAACATCACTGAAAGAAACGACCCATTCCTTTGTGAGCCTTCACCAGGCTCCGAGCCCTTGCAGAACAGAAATTGTACCTTTTCACTCTCGTTCCTGATACATCGTTGGCTCCCAGGCCAGGGCCACTGAATAAACAAAAGAAGGAAAGACAGAATGAGGCCAGCTCTGTACAGGAGGGCCGTACAGAGAAGCCCAGCTTTGAGACACCACAGCCTTCCCCAGACGAACCATTTATTTCTTAGAGCACCTCGTGATCACGGGAGACACCAAGTGTCTTTTGTTTGGATGAGACAGGAAACTTGCAACAGAACCAGGTCTCACTGCTCACAAGGAAGGTGAACCCTCAGTGCAATCTCCATGACTCAGTTTCCTCATCTGTACTTTGTAATAGTTTTGTGGGGACCCACTGGGTTAATGCCACCAGAGTCTAGATTTGCCAGAAAATTATCTTTGTACAACTGCACTTGCTTTTCAACCGTAAATTGTCACCCATCCACAGAGGAAGCACTAGTGGGACCTGACAGACTCTCATCAGTCTGACTGAAAGTGTGAAAGAAGCAGCTTTCTTGTCCAGTGACCCTCTCTGGGCAGGTCCAGCTGCTCTGTGGAAGAACTTTCCAAGTGTCAGGAGTCTGTAAATCTCCTCAGAAGGCTCCGTCTTCCTGCTTCCTGGGGTGTGAGATGCCAGCTTCACTTGGGAAAGTAGGCGCTGGGAATGCAGCATTCATTCCTGTCCATGGGCTACTGGAGAGAAGTCTGAGGAGGGATGGTCTTCTCTCTCCTTGCTTCTTCCAAATTCCTGCTCCTACTTTGCATCTTTCTCTGCTCCTCACATTGGTTCACCTAAGTGGCTAAACAGCTGACAGAGAGAAACACACAGGACTTTCAAATACAGAGCATCTCAATAAGAAAATGTTGACACCTGGATGTGAGACCAGTGTATGTAAGCTGCTCATTGTGTGAGTGTGTCTGCGTGTATGTGCATGTGTGTACAAGTGTGTGCTGGACTGTGTGAATGAGTGTTAGAGCATGTGTGAGTGCGTGTGTGTGTAAATCTGTGCGTGTGTGTGCGAGTTGTTTGTGTGTGTGTGTGTATGTGAATATGTATGAGTGTGTGCATGTGTGAGTGTGTGTGCATGTGTGAGGTGTGTGAGCATGTGTGTGTCCGTATGTAAGTGTATATTTGAGAGTATGCATGGGTACACACATGTGCACATACATATACATATGTGTGTATATAGATGCATGCATATACATGTGCACATAAACCAGAGGTCAACATCAGGCTTCTTCTTTATCACTTCCCTATTTTATTTTTGTGAGGTTTATTTCATCTTCAATCACGTGTCTGTGTGTGGGTATGTGCAGTACAGGTGCCCTCAGAGGCATCAGATCCCTCTGAAACTGGTGTTATAGGCAGTTATGAGCCACCCAAACTGGATGCTAGAAACAAGATCTGTGTCCTCTGTAAGACCGGCGAGTGTTCATAACTTCAGAGCCATCTCTCCAGTCCTCCGTCTTATTTTTTGAGACAAGATTTCTCGCTAAGTTTGGAGCTTACCAATCCAGCGATGCCCTTTGTCTCTGCCTACCCAGTGAGATTATAAGTACATATCGTGCCTTTGGCCTAGCTTTCTACATGGATACTAGGTATCAAACACATAGCCTCATGCTTGCCTGGCAGGCACTTTATCCACTGAGCCCTGTTGATGTCACTATTATTCAGGAAGAGAAAGTGAGAGCCCTGTTTGTGACAGGTATTAGAAGGAGACCTCACCAGACTGGTCATAAAAGGCTGCCTCCTCCCTTGCTTCCCAGGGAGGTAGAGCCAGCCAATCTCCAACCCATGTGATTGCACTTCCATCCAAGACAATTTGAATTAATTTTGTGCATGAAATTTGGTGGGATGCAGTGCCAAATATTTAACTGAAATCAAGATACAAACTTCCCTTCATCCACTGAGTTTTGTAAATCCTGTCAAAAATGAAACCAAAGCCATTAGGCATGCCTGCCAACGCAGGCCCTCTCTGCCCCAGCTGTTCATTGTTCCTGTCCCCCTGGTTGTGTCCCTCCAGCTCTGTGGTATTCGTCCTGGTGTATTTACGGGTCTCCAGGCAGGCCCCTTGTGCTGTTAGCTCTACTGATGTTGCCAAGTCTAAGATCCCTTTTAGGGACTGATTTTATTTAAAGAGCACCCCATTAATGGGTTTAATGGCCTTTCAATCACTTAGCATGCATTGTCAATGAGATAGAATCGATTTTCTGAGAATTCTTGTTCTGGGGGGAAAACAAACAGCCCTTGCTTCTGACTGCAATGTGGCCAGTGAACAGAGGGTGAGGAACTGAGTTGCAGTCGGGGATGCCAAGTGTCTCATGTGGCAACCCAGCATTGAGCTGGGCGGGCTAGACCTTGAGACACTCTGCCTGGCAGCTTTAGAAGAGTCCCACTGTCTGTTCACAGAAGACCTGGTCCAGACCTGATACATTCTTGGGGCATGGGGGAGGAGAGCAAGGTATGTTCCTTGTGATGGTATGTCAAATCCTCAGGCTCACAGTTATAGCTCCGGTATAGCTCATGGCCCAATGTCCCGAGGCATGAACTTAGAAAAACATCGCTTTCGTTATCTAAGGCTCCCAGCCCAGCACCCTTACACATGTCTGAACGTCTGGGGAGCACTGAATTCTACCCTTGAATGGATGATAGCATTTGTCCCAGTCACGCTGGGGCTCCAAATGGTGAGGTTCCAGGCAGGGATACAGGAAAGGTGGAAAGAACAGTGTCTGTCACGCTCAGGATTTGACTCGTCCAAGTTAGGGTATCTTTTTGTTGTTGCCAAGCAACGTGTGCCCGCCCCTTCCTGTTCTCCTGCAGCCAGCCTCCTGTTAATCCCTGTCCTCAAGCGTCCTTCCAGAGCGCCAGCCTGAGCCCCTACCTCGCTACTGCCATCCCCTGTGGGTCATTCCTTGGCATTTAGTGTCCAGAATCCTCTCCAGAGAGGTGTGTACTGATTGTCACTTCTGACCTCATTTCACAGAGAAGAAGGAGAGGTTAAAGAGACAGGTCCCATCTGACAGGAAAACCTTTTTCCTCAGACTGAACTTACCTTGTCTTCTCCCGTTTTGTCTCTCTCCCATTCCCTAAGGTATGCAAAACAGACCAAATCATGATAATACCAAGAGCACCTGTCACCTGCAAAGTGCCCATTCTGTGCCAAATGCTTCAAATTCTCCCTGCACTCTGTCCTCTTATAAAAATTACCTCCAGAGATAGAGAAGAGGATACAATGAGGTTGAATGATTTCCTGCAGTCCCACACCCAATTGAAAGCTTATTGTTACAAATTAAGCTCTGGGCTAGTGTTTTGTGTCTGTTTTTATTTTTAAATCCTAAACTGGTATCATTACTAATAACGATAGCTTCAAGATAAGAAGACTGAATGTCAGATATATGAACCACCCGAAGTTCTCCAGCCTATCAGTGTCAAGGCAAGCATCTGAGACCAGTAGGCTGATATCTGTAATTAGATCACCAGTGTCACCTCCCAAGGCCTGTGGTTTCCCCCATTAAACCAAAGCTACTCTGTCCTCTCCTAAGTAATTTAGAAAGTGTCCCTTAAGTTTCTCCGAAACAGCAGTTGGAAAAGGAACAGAAGAGCTGTCTTCCGCACGCCCCTGCCTTGAACTGGAAGCTCATTTGCATTTGTCCTTCTGCAATCGTTTCCAATCCCCAAGCAGAACACAATTTAACTGCAAAATTTGCCTTAACTAGGCAGCTGTCTGCCGCAGTCAGGCACCAGGCTCAGGTGCGACTCCCGGTAGGCACTCCTGAAGCACTGTGCCAGCCTCTGTGAAGCAACACAAAGTCACCTCGGAGAAATGAGACGCCACTTGGATGAGACACGTGCTCCTGGGCCTGCTCATTGTCAGTTTAGAGCCGTGTGGTGGGTGCCAATCACGGCTCAATTACTCCCAGACTTGCCTGCTAAAGGTGTCCCTGTCATTTAGGGGAACTGGTTCACAGCCAGCTACCACATGTCCATGTGTCAGGTGCCAGAAGGGTTACCTGAGATATTGTGTTGGAAGGGAACAGGTTTGGATTTACTTGGACTGCCTCCATGATGTCACCAGTCCATCGAAAGGAGGGATTCCAACAGCCAAAAGGGAAGATAGTAGAATTTAACACCATCTGATAATGTTTACGACATTATACTAAAGGCTTAAAGGTAGATCGATATCTCTTCTCCTCTGACCCAGCATTAGACACGCAAGCATCTGAGACCAGTAGGCTGACCAGTAGGGGTATGGAGGACCAATTGTGGTAAGCAAGGCAGGTACCCTTAAAAAGGGACAACCAGCCAAGTCCAGGGTCGTCTGCTTAGACGCCTCAGCTGACACTGGAGCAGGAAAAAGACTACAGAATGTAGCAAAGAAGAGTAAAATGCGGGGTTGTCTAATCTGTGAGGCAAAGGAAATTACAAAGAAGTCCTAGAGAAGGAGAAGGGGGAGAAGGTGACAATAACCCTGGGTCTCGGGATGCCCGGTGCCAGTGAGATGGTACCAGTGTCCAGTGAGACCAAAATGAGATCCAGGAGAAAGTCTACGTGATTGACAAGGTGGGTAGAGCACATTAGACGATGCTGTCAGAAGAGGGCTTCGTGAGCTCAGGTCAGGGAGACAGGAAGAGAGTGAGGGAAAGAGAGGAAAAGAGTTGATATTGGAGGCTGATATCCCTGGGGATGCTTGGGGGGTTGAGGCGGGTGAAGCAAGAATAAGCCTGACAGAGGGATGTATTTATTAGCTAAGGACAGTTAGCATGCTGTGAGTCCAAGGAAAGGGCTGGGGGAATACAAGGAGGAATGTGATCCTGAGGGGACAAGATTCCAGGGCAGTAAGAGAGACAGAGACACAGCAGGACACATTCACAGTGGGAAGACAGAGAAGCCCTCAGAGACAGGAGCAAGGAAAGAGATGAGGAACCACTGCAGTCATCTGGAGATGGAGATGTGGAAAGAGCTCCCAACTGGTCCCTTGACAGTGCCAATGGGTTACAAAGGAACTGATGTACCATCTAAATAATGTGAGGCCGTTCTAAAACAATTATCTCATGGACGAATATTGTCTTAGTCACTATTCTGTTGGCTGTGAAGAGACAGCATGACCAAGGCGATTCTTTAAGAAGAAAACGTTTAATTGAGTGCCTATTTACCATTTCAGAAGTTAAGTCCATTATGAACATGGCAGGGAGCCTGATGCCACACAGGCAGATGTGGTGCTGAAGCAGTAGCCGAGAATTACATTCTGACCCACGGGTGTGGTGGTTTAAATACACTTGCCCCGTAAGTGGGTGGCACTATTAGGAGATGTGGCCTTGTTGTAGTAGGTATGACCTTGTTGAGGAAGTGTGTCACTGTGGGGGTTGAGCTTTGAGGTCTCCTAGTGCTCAAGCTCCACCCAGTGCGAAGAGTCTCCTCATTGGCTGCCTGCAGAAAACAGTCTCCTTCTGGCTGCCTTCGGATCAAGATGTAGAACTCTCAGCTCCTTCTCCCGCACCATGTCTGCCTGCATGCCTCCATGCTTCCCAGTATGATGATACTGGACTGAACCTCTGAAACTGTAAGCCAGCCCCAATTAAATGTTGTCCTTTATAAAAGTTGCCTTGGTCATGGTGTCTCTTCTCAGCAAAGAAACCACAACCAAGACAGAAGACAGAGAGAGAGAGACTCTGGGCTTGGAATGGACTTTTGAAACCTCAAAGCCCACCCCCAGTGACACACTTCCTGCAACAAGGCCATGTCTCCTAATCCCTCTAACCCTCTCAAACAGTGCCACTCCCTGGTGACTAAGCACTGAAATATATAAGCCGACAGGGGGCACCTTTACTCAAACCACCACAGAGATGCTAAAGGAGATGGCAGGAGAGTGGACATATTCATTTTTCATCTACACATTTTTCATGTGTTCTTATGGGGTTTTGTTTATTTGTTTGATAAATTTGTTCTTGGTCCATCTTGTCTCCGCTTCTCTCCTGACAACCTTCATCTCAATGGTTTGGTTTGCTCTGCTTACCATCAGCTCCACAGCCCATAGGCCTACCATGTACCCCAGCAATAACCTATCTTTCTCTCTCGTGCTGCACCCTCCCCCTGCCCCCACATCTTCATAGTGATACTCTGCTCCTCTGAGCTTCAGTCAGAGTGAAAACTCAAAACTATTTGTGTCATCACTCCACTAGGGGTCTAGAAACAGTGTTTAGACTGTCAAGTGAGGCTCAGAGCCGTGAGAAGCTGCTCCATTCACCCTGAGTGAATCTCTGCCAATACAGCTAGTCTGAAACGCAGACCAATGATATTCATTTAGGAAAGTATGTGGCAGAGACCTAAGTAACTATTCTTGATGTTGGCGTCTCCTTCCCCCTCACTCTGAATCTCATTTTGACATCAGCCCTGCCTAATTTGAAAGTCTGGATGTGGGATGATTTTCAGTCTGGAGCTCAAAGAATCAGCCCAAAGGGTACCATGGATCAGTGGTTCTCCAGGCCTTGAGAGAGCATGGTTCTCAGAGCACGGTTAGCATTAGGGCTCAGACAGTTTCTGGTGTCTCTTTGGGAACTGGGCTCAGAATGCAGTCATACTGAATTTTGAGAGGGATTACGTGAAGGCATCAGGCAGTTGTGATCTGCTGTAGGTTAGCAAGACATTGGTCCTGGTTATCAGGCGGATGGAGAACACAGGGGACAGGCCCATTCTATTCCCTGTAACTGTGTACACATCTATATCTTGAAAGGAGAAGTATAATTTCTTTTTTTTTTAAGATTTGTTTATTTATTGTGTGTACGAGTACACTGTCGCCGTCTTCAGACACACCAGAAGAGGGCACTGGATCCCACGACAGATGATTATGAGCCACCATGTGGTTGCTGGGAATTGAACTCAGGACCTCTGGAAGAGCAGTCAGTGCTCTTAACCGCTGAGCCATCTCTCCAGCCCCTGCCCCCAAAAAGTATAATCTCTGAAAGGCACATGGACAAGGAGGGCTGCAGTTCTCAATGGACAGTTTCAGTAGATAGTCTAACAGTGTGCTACATATCAGTGTGAATGTATTTTACACTTTCAAAGGGTTGGGTGGTGTATTTTATGTTATAGGTTTTAACCACGATTTTAAAAATAATAATAATAAAGCTTAATTTTAAGGCTCTAGAAACTTCTGACTAGAATTATGAATGACAATGTCAAGCATTGACAGGACACGGAGAAAACAGAACCCTACACAGCTCCAATGGAAAAATCTTGAAATGTCTCACTCAATTAGAGATATACTTACAATATTATCCAGGAATCTCACCTGCATAAGTAAAAATGTATGCCTCTAAGAAAGACTTAAACTAATCATCTTTTGTCAAAATAGCCCCAAACTGGAAATAATCTTAGTATCCATCATTGACAAGTGAACAAAAAAATTAAGATCCATCCAATAGCATAGAGTCTTGGGGTAAAATGATTGAAGTTAATACATATATAACATGCATGAACTTCAAAAAAACACTACTTAGACATGAATATATATTGTATGTATTCACTTATTTGCAAGTCTAACATGGGTGACACTAGTCCATATTTAAGGAATGGAAAGCCATGGTTGTTTGGACACCATAGAAAATCAAGGGTGGGAACTGACCACAAAAAAGTCACAAGAACTCTGGGGGTGATAAAATGCTCTGTGTTTTTAATGACGGTAGTGGTTTCTCAGATACATACGTGTGTGTATGTTGTGTGTGTGTGTGTGTGTGTGTGTGTTTCATTTTATGAAGGATAGCTCAGTAAAGTTGACTGTGTGAAAAGAGAGGGCTCCAAGAACCTTTAGCAGATAAGGAAAGATAAAACCTGTCTACCGTTTTCTCATCTTCCACAGCTTCTCATTCCTAAAAGCAGTTTAATCTTCAGGCACCCTGAGCCGGTAGACTCCAGCTTCCATCAGCCAGTAGAGGGAACTCTTTCTCAGATGCAAGTTCCATCAGCCTGTAATGTGCCAGGTTAGTCTGGAAGCTGTACAGATAGATGTGCTGGGCATGGCTATCAGTGGGAGGATGTCTCACTCTGCTAGAAATCGCTGATGCAGGGGAGTTTCATGTCTAGATGCTGGATGCTACGGCAGCTGGACTCTGGGGGAACCTGCTAAGAAGCCTGCGGAATCAGCAGAGGGGCCTAGCAATGGACTTTCCCTCTGCTATGGCTCTTCCTAGTGTTAGCCTCCCTAGCAGCCCTGGGGAGGTAGTCTGACTGGTTTCATGTGTCACAAATTTTTACTGGCACAACATTGTACTATCTTTGCCAGCATTTGGTGAGCCACAGACAGTCATGTCCTCTTCAGCAAGATCGAGTTTCACCCTTGGAAGTTGTTGTGTGCCTTACATATCTGATATTCTCTTATGGTTAGACTTCTGTTTGACTAACCAGTACTTGCTTAGCAAAATCTCTGATACAGTCCAGGTGTACGCAAGCTGACGTTGTCCAGATTCAGCTTACATTGATATGCCTCCCTGTGTACCGAAGAGCTTCCTCTTTTTCCTTGAGACTAGGCCCGGGCCTGGTCTCCTAGGCTCAGGAGACGCCTGTTGAGCGCATGTTATGAGTACCTGTCTCAGGCGGTTAAAAGTGCTTACCAGTGATACAAAATTTATAATTTAAAGTGGTGAATGTTCCACACTTTGAAGCTTTTTCTTCAGTCTTTCTTTCTACATGTTCTGGCTCCAATTTTCACCTCTGAAAGCATGGGCACACGTATCGGTTACGAATATGAAGTTTCCATGATCATTGGAGCTTCCATTCTTCAGAGGCAGTGAAAACGCCATTATTGGAAAGACTGAATAAAGAGTGGTTCTGCTACTCCTTGGAAATCACTTAGGAGACAGACCAACAAGTGAGAATCACCTTTGACCTGAGTAAATGAAAGACTCCCAGTGCCGCCATAATAAAGAGACCCCAGATTTGGTGTCTTAGGACAGAATTTAAACCTTTAGGAATCAGTAGTTCAGAGTGGGCCATAGAATCAACCAAAACAAGTCCCCATAACCACCATAGCTTCTCCCATATAGCAGCTGTAACCTGTCCCCATCTGCCTCAGATTCTTATACTCAAAACTGGCTTTTATGGCCTAACCTCATGGTACAAAGAAGGGACTAAAAGTCAAGTTCCCAGCGATGCTGCTTGTCTGTGAGCATCTTAGCATCTTTGAAGGCTCGGCAAGCAAGCCTTTTACAGTTAACTGGGTTGTGTCATCTGGGTGGGTGACATGTTTAATCTGCCAGTTCCAAAGCCTGGTTTCCCAAAGCAGACATGCCATTGCAGTTACCTCAAAAGGTTTAAGTGAGAATGAGAGAGGAAGGGAGGTGGTCTTGATCAGAACACATTCTATGCATATACCAAATTCTCAAATAACATAACAGAAAAGAAAAACCATTTTAGTTGCTGGTTGGGGGAGGGTTTAGAAAACCTTGGAACTCTCGGAATGAGCCCCATGGGCAGTCATTACTTACATGTGTTAAAACTCAATATATCCTTTATGGTACTTCCAGGAGGTACAAAGCAGGAGCAGAAATGTCTAAGAGGAAAATGAATGGTGAAGTATGAAATTTTCAAACTGTGGGAATCGTCTACATTACAGGAAAGTGCATAAGTCAGTTCACATTACCCTGGTATGGACTACACTTTTAATAACCCTAAATAAGGCATAAAAGTCTTTGTATGTGGGCTGGCTAGACTGATCAGTGGGTATAGGTGCTTGCCACCACCAACCATGTGAATGTACTTAATGTCATTCTTGTGCTCTTGAAATGGGAAAAACTGGACATTTCATTTTATATATTTTACTACAATAAAAAAGTATAAAGACCAATAACAAACTAACATGACATCATGTTTGTGTTATTGCTCTGGTTGATGACGTGGTCCATTCGGTCAGTCAACAGGGTCTAGCAAGAGGGCAAGTGGGGATGGAGGGGCAAGAGACATGAAGAATGGAGACAAGACAGAGAGTCTGTTCAAGTCCCATTTATTGAAAGGAAATCATGGGTGTATATATAAGCACAAGCAGGGGAATGCAGCTGTTGTGGGCTGTTGAAAACAAGTCTCTTGTCAGGGTATATGCCTGAGACAGCTGCAAAGATGATAGCCGCTTTCTGCTAGGACTTGGCTCCCAACATGTTATGAGTTGGATAGTGCTCTAAATGCTTTCCGTATGCTGTTCAAGGTGATTCCCAGTAATCCGATGAAGTAGGTAATGTTGTCCTCGTTTTTCGAATGAGAAAAAGGGGCACAGAGAAGCCATGCACCTTGCCTGTAGACAAGAAGAAAGTAGCAGAGCTGGAAGAACAAACCCTACATGTCAGGCTCCAGGGTCAGTGCTATATGCTGCACACACTCCCTGCTGACTGGAAGACTATAAATGAATCACATAAAAGGAGAGGCCCACCCAGACCTCCTCCCCACTAGCCACACTTGTAGACTCAGCCTTAGGCCAGGGCTGCCTCTGCCTGACTTTGGCTGCTCTTACAGAGCACAGCCAATGAGACGCGGTCTGATACCATTCCCATCAGACAGAAAGACATGAGATCTGTGCCTCCAACAGTGTGGGAACGGGGAAGGGGGGCTGGGAGGCCTGACTAAACATTCTTTAGATCTGTGGGATTGTGTGCTCTTTAAAATTATCTGGCGATTACTTACCCCGAGTCCTTTGAAGTTTTAATAAAATGAGATAGCTAATACTGTGGTGAATTGTTCACTAAAATACTTGCTTAACCTGGGTTTTAGGATAGTACTTAGACTGGAGATTTCAAATGTTAATGTTTTACCTGTGTGTATGTCCTGGGTTTTGACATACTAGCATATCAGTTTAGTGCATTGCTAGTAGTAGTCTGGATTTTTGCTCTCTCTCTCTCTCTCTCTCTTCCTCCCTCCCTCCCTCCCTCCCTCCCTCCCTCTGTCCATAACAAGGGTCTTGCATTAATCTTATTGAGAGTTTATTATGTATATCTCACTATGTGCAGTATTCAACCCTCACATCCCCAGTCCATACCTGAGAAAAACACATGGACTGTAAGTGACCGGTCTAGCATCAACATCAAAAATGCAGAGAGCTGCTTCACACAGGCAGTCTTGACAAGGATATGTTATTTAAAATAGGCCATGATCTTAGGATGACCCATTCCTTACTCTGTCAGATCTGTTTTCCTCATCTGTACTGGGGGGGGGGGGGGCTGGTCCAGATGTGTGACAGATGTGTGAACTTTATTCCAGCCCCAGCCTCATCTATGTCCTTGTCGCCACACTCAGCTGATCCTACACCAGGGCTTCCCAGGCAGGTGTCCATCAGCAGGATTAGGTGAAGTCAGTTCCCATCCATGTTGTTGGCCTGGAAACAGAGCTGAGACAGGCAGACATTGTCCCCAGTTCCCGCCATGGGTCTTCCACGGCACCCAACCCCCAGCTGCCTAGGAGTCCCCACTATCTCAGCAAAGCCTCCACAGTTTTGTACAGCTCGATAAGATGCAACAGAGAAGGAGGAGAGGAAGAAGTTCCTTGTTGGTAGTCTCATCACGCTCTTCCTCCCTCTGGACTCATACAACTTCTCACAAGCCTGAGCCTGTGCCCATGAATTCAAAGCACTGGAGAAAATGACACCAGATTAGCTTTGCAGTAACCTGTGTAATGTTAAAATTTATACCACCAGTGAACACTCATCTCTTTAAAGGCTGACCTCACACCCAAGTCCAACCTCTTACTTGCTGTGAAATCTTCAGAAAAATGAGTCCACCTCTCTGTACTTTCGTTGTCTTGCTGTGGAAACCACGACACAGTTAGTAACTGTGTGAGCGTCGAGTGGTTATAACACATATGCTGTTCCGAGAGTCCCATGAATATCGACAGTGGTCAAGCACAATCAAGGGTTTCATGGGTGCTGCCCAAGCATGTCTCCAACTGTTGGTGTAGTCCTTGACCTACCTTTGCAGGTTCCAACACTGCCTAGCTCAGAGGACATTGTCGAAGCTTCTTGACACATTAACAAGTAAAGTCATTAACTGATGAAATGTCATTGGGCCATGTGACTGCCAGTCATCTTCCCCAAAATAAACCATCAGTCTGCCATCAGGACACAAGACACACTGACACCTCCACAGCCCCAAGGAGGACAGCCAAGAATGAGAACAGAAATGACTTGCCAGAGCTATTAGCATATATTTATATTCAAGAATGTTTATTTTTATGTAAGTAAGAAAAATGAAAACAGGCTAAATGCTCATCAGCAAAGGAAAAGTTTGAATAAATGATATAATATGAGATAGTTTTCAGCTGGTATCTATTAATATAAAAATTCTAATTGTAGTAAATGAAAAAATAAGTCAGATAAACAATATAATACTAAAGATTGCTTTTTAAAAATGTGTTTGTGTGATGAGAGAAAAAAAGAGGCACACAGAATTATACCAAAATCACAATCAGCTATTTATGATTTATAGAATTTAGGGTTATTTAATTTTTCTTCTTCTTGGTATATTTCTGTATTTTCTAGATTTTGCTAAAAAATAATATAAAAGAAAAGAATTGCTACTGACCAAAGTAGATCTGAAATCTCAGCCTTGGGATTAAAATAGCAGGAAAGAAATACCATGTCTGTCTATGCATATAGACTCTCTGGAAACCCACTCCATCACCCCTACTACATGTCCAACTGGTACAACCCACAATCACCCATCCCCACTCCGTTTGCACACTCCCACATATTCCCAGACTGACACCACAGCACAATCTCAGTGCTGCAAAGATGACACCACCATCCCAGCTACTTGGAAACACCAAGGTTCACAATAATGTTTTACTGTCCTTCCTGGCATCTGACATCTAGCAAATACAGTGAACCTCACATAGACATATTCCCAGCCATTAAAATCCAAACCCACGTGTGTTATCTCCCGCCCTTGAGGTGCCTGATACAAAGGAGGCATGATTGAACACCTGACTGATAAGGCTGAGCAAATATGGTTTTTGAAATGGGCTACAGGAAAAGTCCAGGTTGGAGCTGTACAATCTGCATTCAGTTCTAGCTAGGTCTGAGTAAAAGGTGAGTCTGGATTTAGTGAAGTGTGACTCCTAGAGTATTTGTTTAAGAAAAGCCATTTCATCGCCTTCAAATCCACCAGGGATTGCAGTACAATACTAAGAGTCTGAAGCGAGGCAGTAAAAACATACAAGGCTTTTAGGGATGGATGAGAATTATCTATAATGAGCATATTGGTCTAGTGTGATTTGCTTCTTCTGATGTGCTTTAAAATAACTGTTTGAAATAATAAAGAAGTAACTTTTATTTTTATCAATAGAGTCTTACAGAACATGGAGGAATCGAGGTAGAAATGGCCTACAAGCTTCCTCCGTGAGATCCAACTCTCACAGTACCTGAAGGTGCAATGCAAGCTACCAGTGGAGAAAACCAATCAGTAACCCTACCAAACTGTGATGCCTGTGATCCACAGCAATGACCAGCCCAGCAAGATATCCCCGCTTTTAACTCAGGGATAACCACAGCTGTGTAATTGGACTTAGCCACTCAATCAGATACAATTCGTGCCTGGAACTGTAAACCTAACCTAGCTGGAAAGATCATAGACATTAGATCATCAAAGATCATTATAGGAGAACCTACTGCTGCCATCTTCCTAAACCAATGCAATTTCTAACTGTACTTTAAATACTTACACTCAGAGATAAGTGTAGCTCTTACTTCTCATCAATGAAGCATCTTTTATACAATTATAGAGACTTATAACTGGTCAAAATGCAGAGAATAAGTCATTTGAGGTGCCTAGCTCTAGCTGATACATTTACATATAACACAATCCCTACACCAAAGACTCAGAGAACATCACAGGAGATGGGTCAGGACTGTAAGAGCCAGAGGGCCAGGAGGTCTTCTGTAAGACTGTGTCTTCTAGATGTGACAAAGAAGCGACATCCACAAAATCTCAACAGTGTGGTGGCTTAAAAGAGACCTGAACAATAATGAGTCCCGTTGACCAGGCAGCAGGGAAATTTTCACAAAGTTCTACCCCTAGATAAAGAGCTACAGTCAATCAATGGCTGTTGATAAAGAGAGAATTATTTTCTCCCCCTGATAGTTTGTCCAACCTCAAGTGGTCAGCCCTGAACCCACGAATGTAAAGACAACATTAAATGGACTCAGTTTCTCATTCTCTGTCTATCTCTCTGTCTCTGTCTCTCTCATACACACACACACACACACACACACACGTATGCACACACATCAACAATAAAGAGGGAGTTGGTGGAGGAAGACATGGGAGGAAAGGGACAGATGGAATGATATAACGCAATATTCAGGTATAAAATCCTCAAAAAATTTAAAAAAAGTAATTTGCTCTCTTAGTTAGAGCAACTTTTTCAATTTTATTTTTAGTGTGTGTGTGCATGCCTGTGTGTGTGTTGTGCATGCTTACATATATGTGTGTTGGCATGTGTGGGGTATGTGTGGGTGTGTGTCTGTGGGTGTATATAGGAAAGAAGTTGTCTTCCTTGATCTCTTTCCATTTTCTTTATTAGAGTATTCTTCCTTTTCATTCACGTATGGGGACAATCCACGTCTGTCCATTGAGCCACCAGACAGAGTGGTACCAAATAAATGCCATGGAGCCTGGGGATAAGAAGTCTTCAGGACCAGATTTGTTCTCCAAGGATTAGTGGCTGCAGAAGCTTGGTGAAAAGATGAAAGCATCTGGGTGCCTGGTAGGATGGCCTGGGGTGGAGTGGGGAGGAGGAGTAGGGTGTGGTATAGAGCACTGTGTGAAACAGGAACGCTCACTTAGCTCTCACTCTTCCCATCCCCCTGCTGGCTGAGGTACGTCACAGGCTTGTGTTTGGGCAAAGCCTGTGGGATAATCCGGAGCACAGGCTTGTCACTCTTCGGCCTCTTTCTCCAGGACACACAGTAACTGCCTAGTCTGAGTCATCTACAGAGTTGAGGGCTGATCTATATATACCCCAAGCTAACGCCTCACCATTATTCTGATAATTACTGTGACAGTGCCAATTCTCCATGCATCTCCCTGATCAAATCCCAAATCACTTTTGACTCATTTGAGTTCCCAAGCCCCACCCACCATCTTTCCTTCTTGGAGTCCTCCAGTTTTCTTTCCTTTTCTTTTTTCTTTTCTCTTCTTTTCTTTTTTTTAGCATTTCTTTGGCTACCTCATAACCCCAGGTGTGAGCCTCTGGAGCTCCCAACACTCAGGGCCTCATGTTCTTTCCACCACCCAGGCTGGTCTTCCAAACAGCTCCTTCAGAGCCCCTCCCCATGATCCATTATTCCATCTCTCAGGTGTTCCTGTGACAAACTTTCTATTCATTCTTTTGTTTGTTTATCCAGTGTGCACCAAGGGTCTTTCTGGGTCTTGGGGCTGTGCAGTGATCAATATGCCAGAAACTCAAGGCTCTGGATGGGATTTATAGCCTTGGCTCTTTGGTTGGTGTTTCCCTGGATTTATATATGTTCGCGTGTATTTATTCATACCTATGAAAATATGTTTGGCTCTTTGGCAAGACACATCTGAAATACTGTCAAAGGGAGTCTGTGACCTCTACTCCATACTTTCAGGATGCAGATTATACGAGGAATGGCTTCTAGAGTTCTCTGCCACAGTAGGATAACCATAGTTAATAACTAATTGGATATTTCAAAATAGTAGTGAGAATTTTGAGCATTTTATTACAAAGCAAGAATGCCATCTGAGTTAATAGCACCAGTGGCCCTGATCTATTAGTATATATAACTAGCATGTATTAAATGTCGTGATTGTACCTGGCAAGAAATTGTTTTTCAAAAATGTAAAAAAGAGATTTAGTTCCAGCACTCAGGAGACAGAGGCAGGTGATCTCTTTGAATTCAAGGTCAGCCTGGCAAACATAATAAGTTTCAGGTCAGTTAAACCCTGTCTCAGAAAAAAATGAGGGGGATAGATGAGACCATAAGTATATGTAATTGTATAGTCACTGTGCATTAATTAATTTAAAATACATATTTTTGGCCATGCTGAGCACACAAAGAGCCATCTCTACAAAGATTAAGAACAAAACCGTGCCCAGAGTCAGTTTTGGAAATGACATAAGCATTGGTGAGCTGGGGTGTAGGTGTCCAGGAGCCACCCACCCCTCTTCCATCAGATCGGTCTCTGTGCCTTGTTCTTGCGTGTTTCCAGGTTTCCCATAATAGTTCTTTAAACAGAGCTTCGGGTGACACACACACAAAAAAATTGAAAACGACTAATTTTCTCAAGTTTCCCAAAGTGTTTCTATATCCAGTCTGAAGATCTTTCTGATTGCAGATTTTCTCTAGGTTCTTTGTTTGTTTTATTTTATTTTTGTTTTTAATGATTTTCTTTTTAAAACATTTTTATTGAAAATTTTTATGCACATATTTTGATCATGTTTTTCCCACCTTCAATTCCTCCAATATCATCTTGCTACACACCCAACTTCATGTTCTCTCTCTCTCTCTCTCTCTCTTCTCTCTCAAACAAAAACCCTCAAAACCAAAACAAAAAATAGGCAAACAAAACAAAATGAAACAAAAAGTCCCCCTCACCCCCAACACACACACACACACACACATGCACTCGCACACACATACACATATACACTCACACACATACACACAACACTCACACACACATACACATACAATACACATACACTCACACCACACATACCACACATACATCACACACACACATACACACACATACACTCACATACACTCACACACACATACACACATACACTCACACACACACACACACATACACACATACACTCACACACACACACACACACACATACACACATACATACACACACACACACATCACACACACACATACACACATATACACACATACACTCACACACAACACACACACACAAACACACACACATTTTGTGTAGGCCAAGCTCTCTAGAGCATGGAGAAGTGGTTGTTATACCCAGTGACCCTCCATAGAGTTATGATTTTCTTCTTAACTCATGATCTTACTCTGTAGCCCAGGTTGGCCTGGAACTCGCTGTATAGCTCAGGATGCCCGAACTTTCACTTATTCTCCTGCCTCAGCCTCCTACATGCTGTGATTACAGACAGGAATCACTGTTCCCAGCCTTTGTGATTAACTAATGGCTTTAACGATACCTGCTACATGTCATGTATGTGATTAGGAAGCAATAACAGGGATGTGATCAATAACAAAATCTCAACCATGCACGAATGTTAGGGACTAAAAACCCTGAACCCATTGTATCCAATATGTAACAGGGAGGGGAAACCAGCCCAGTTAGGAACATAACAGAAACAACAGTGAAAACTGTACACAGTTGGAACAACCTGCCATAAATTCTAAGTGATAGCATTTGGCATTTATTTAATACTTGTTGTGTTTCTACAACACAGTGGCTAACCGTGCCTTTTATCTAATTCTTCTGAACCCCCAAACAGCAGGCTTAATATCAGACTTTCCTCATTCACATACCAGCACTGTGATGTCTTCAAAGTGATTTCTGTGAGCTGCTTGTACACTTCTTCACAGGATAGAACTCATTTGTATTTATAGACCCTTATTTTAAGCGAAGACTTTGCATCACTGTCTATAAATCAAAGCCGAGAAACACTTGTCATGGTAGCAAGTACCTGTGGCATGTCTTTATGATAATGTAAATCATATTTCCCTCTATAGGTGCAGTGGGGAACATCTCTTTGGCTCCTGGCATCTCAGGCTCAGGAGGTGGTGGTAGGGCAGTTCTAGCCGGTTCTTCCTGCCTGCTCCTCACAGCCATAACCTACTCTCGCCTACATTCCTCCTACCTCTAAGCTAGTTGGCCAATAAAACTTTATAAGCTGATAACCTCTTGTTTTGCATATTAATAAGAGGTTACTCGTTTTTGGTTTTTTTTTTGTTTGTTTGTTTGTTTTTTCAAAATGTAAATTTCAGGGCGTTCCTAAATTTTAGGTATAAATGTAGAAGAAGCGGAGCGTCTCCCTGGCCTCACGTGGGTGAGCTTCACCCACTTCCTACTCACAGTCAGAGCTCCTGCGGCTTTGCTCGCCCCAACGCTCCTATTTCGATCTCTCCCAAATGGAGAAACGCGCCCATGAATGTAGCAAAGGTTCTCGGATTTAACAGGCATGTTCTTCTCAGTGTGCGATGGCATTCTGGGGAAGAGATGAGGTTAGTCACCTCGTTGGCATGTTCTTTTCTATGGTCGCACCAACAGCTCTGTTCTCCTTCTACCCCACCCCAGAAATGGGGAAGAGGAAGCTGGTCAAGGAGTCTGAACAACGGAAGGATGTCAGTGTATTGTTCTCCACTCACGTGTGGAGGCCTTCCTCTTTTGTGCTCATTAAATGCCTCTCCTCTCAGGGCATGCTGGAGAGCTGTCACAGGTGAGGTTTCCCAAGGAACAGATGGATGAGATGAGACAGCCATGGGTACTGGGGAATCCCAGCTGAGTGGGATATCAGGTCTGGGTGGAAGGAAAAGGGAGGACTGCAGAGGAGCACTCTGGATCTCCTTCATCCATAGTACCTTGTTCCCCAGCTCCCCACGCAAGGAGTGGCAACCCAGACAAACTGTGGAGCCTGGTTCCCAGGAAGCTCCCTGCTGTGGTGTTCCCGCGGGTCCTACTAGCAGTAAAGGAAGGTTCAAGGCTGGCTGTGAAAGTCTAAAAGTGGCGGGGAGGGGGCAGTATGGGGGGAGCAGTACACGTGCTGCACCTATCTTGATATTCCGCTCCACACTTCCGCCTTCACCTCTCCTCCGCTGAAAAATTCCTGGGCAGGAAACAAATGAGATCTTGGTGCCCACTGGGCTATCAATCTTGAGATACAACATTCCATTTCAAAGTTATTTGACCGCAGCCAAGTTACAAATCTTGAGGGCGCTGGCTTTCCAGAGAGACAAGGACATTGGAAGGCATGAACTGGGTGAACCTCGGCAAAGCCTCAGGGCGGTTCTGACTGCCAATGTTAGCCAATCATTTGCTTCCCTTGAGGCTAGGGGGATTTTACGTGATGCTGGAACTTCAGCGCAAAGCCTGGTGGGTAACTCTGAAGGAGGAGATGATCTTCCCAACTTGCTCCCTGCTCCAGGGCCAGAACACACAGTAATAAGGCCAAGGTCACTCTGCTCTTCTTGGGAAATAAGTAGAACCGGGATCCTTTCTCCTCCCACGGCTTTTCCTTAAGTGGGTCTGACTCACGTAGAGAGAAGAGCACCATCATTTTGTAGTAATCGGTGTTGGGGCGAAGAAGATGGCTCGCATTTAGTACGCGGTGGAACCCTTGACGTTGTCAATGTGGGTGACTGAAGTTATTTGCCGTCAAATCTTCCATTCTGGCATTTCTTCGAATGGAGGTCCAAGGGAAAGCCAGACAGAGGTTCTGTGACCTACAATGGTGGCAGTAGGTCCCCATAACTAAGTGCACCTGCTCTCGTGCCCTCCTCCGTTCTTTCCCAAACACTAAGATGTGCTGTCACTCACAGAAGAGAGGCAATCCCTGTGGCAAGGGAACGGGGAGATGAGATGGAACAGTATTGCTCTGGTGGTGTGAGGAATGCCCCAGACCCTGTTCTGTTTCCTGGGTGGATTGGAAAGCCCTCCTGCAGCAGACAGACAACAGAGGCAGGCTCTGTGTACCACTCCCCCACATCCCACGGCTGGCTATATGGTGTGCAGATGGACTGTCCTTACCCCTCCTTTGATGCTTGGCA